>BLSH010287958.1:156265-168476 GCA_018402905.1 Glandirana rugosa | reverse complement strand
GCCCCCCCCCCCCCCCCCCAGTGCTCTTCCCAGCGTCACACAGTCAGTCGTACACAATGAAGGTCAGAGCAGACAGAGTAGAAGCCGGGCCCGTAGTGTCTGACGTCTGAAGGCTTTTTATGTTTAGACAAACAATGCCAGAATCACCTCTAAATACAAATTTGGACAATGAATTATAATGATACAATCTTGGAGCGATTTCAAAATAAGCTTTAGCCAATCCATTTAACATAATATTCCTGCCAATGCCGTAAGCTTATTAACTAACTCTTGGGTTGAACTTTGGTTTTCCATTGGTGTGAGAGTGTAAGTCAAGGTCTGAACAGCTTTTTATTAGAACAAAAAAAAAACATTTTACTGCTTTCATTTTTATTTCTATTTGCAGCAATCTTTGTTTCCGTTCTTGCAATTTTTTTTTTTTTTTTACTAGAATTTAATATATTATCAGGGAGGTTTATCCATTAATGTAAAATCAACTTAGGCCAAGCCTTAGGCCCCTTTCACAAGTTTTGACGGGCTCCGCTGCTCAGCGGGGATCCATCCGTTCATCTCCGCTGAGCCAGCGAATAGAGTTGCCACCTCATCCCTTTAAAACCGAACACACATGAATTACACAGGTTCTCTGGCTGATTAAGGTGGTAATTAAACTCACTTGGTACTTTATCTGCATTCAATTGGCCTCAGAACCTGTGTAATTCATATGTGTTCGGGTTTAAAGGGATGAGGTGGCAACCCTACCAGCGGATGATATGACAGTCTCTGCACTCTGTGCAGAGACTGACCTGTCACAGCTCCATTCTCCTCTATGAAGGATCAGAAGAACACGGACCGTCTGTCCATGTTCATCCGATCCGATCCGCCAGGCGGATGGAAAATAGGGTTTCATGTCACCGCTGACATCCGTCGCTCCATAGAGAACAATGGAGCGTCTGTTCGGGTCCGCCTGAAAAACTGACAGGCGGGCCCAAACCATCCGCTCGTGTGAAAGAGCCTTTAGGGTTTCCATCCATCTGTTTTGGCGGATTGGGTGTCAGTGGACATGTCACCGCTGACATCCGTCGCTCCATAGAGAACAATGGAGCGTCCGTTCGGGTCTGCCTGAAAAACTGCCAGGCGGACCCGAACCATCCGCTCGCGTGAAAGAGCCCTTAGGTAACTGTCTAATTGTTTCCTATAAAACAGCTGAAATTCTTTAGACAAATTAATTATATTGCAAAGATGTAAAAGTCAGTGCTCTATTTTATCCCTTCTGTGCTGCACAATCTGTTTCTCGCTAACCATAGGGTTCATATCTTATGTTTAATATACCAAATTAAGCAATTATATTACATGGCAGATGTATGCATTTATTCATGATCTTCATAACATCTGTGAACAGGCTAGAGAAGTAAAAGGAAAACATGGTAAACACAGACGATTTCAATTAAAAGAATGTTAACAATATTTTTCACAAATAGTAAAAATCAGTGATTAGTTGGGTTCACTGCTTGGAGAGAGCAGCTTGAAGAGTTTTTTTTTTTTTTTCAAGTCTTTTAGATTACATTGGCAGTGAATTCTAAAACGAATCACGACATTATAATTTCATTGCAAGCCAAGAATCTGTGCTTTTTAGAAAGTATTGCCAAAATTGTAAAGGGGTTATTCGTTGTAGTAGCACCTCTCCCACTTAATAAAAAGAAAATATAATAATAATCTAGCTCTTACAACCTACTGCAATGCAAATCAGAAGTAAAAATGTTTGTTTAATGCTTTAGAAATCTATTGAATTTCATTAAGCAGACCTTATTGCACTGTTTGATTAGGGAACTATGTGGCAAATAAGATTTAATGTTGGTGTATACACTTTGGGGCTAAAGATATGGATGTAATATACATTCTAAGGAGAGAACAATGGAGATGCCTTCAGGAAATTAGGAAGGGTTTTTTTTTTTCGCCCACTGGAGCAAATCAGACCATGCTTTATAAGATTTTTTTTTCCTTCCTCTAAATTAACTGTAGATAAAGGGTTCTGTATGTGAAGGTTTTCTATTTATATATTTATTGGTTGAACTAGATAGACTTGTGTTTTTTTTACCCTGCCTACTATGTAAGTATATGATTTCTTACAAGTGCAATGTCAAGAAAATACTTTTTTTATAGCCCAGAGATAGAAACCCCCTAAACGTTTCTCATATGCTTTCAGGGACTAATGATAGTGTAGTGCTAACCCCAGAGGAGTCGCGGAATTGTTTTGTGATTTCTCTGCACACCTGAAGATGACACATCTCACTCACCCAGCACTTATCAACACACCTTGAGGTGTTTCAAAGAAATACAGCCTAAAAGAAGAAAGGTTTAGCAAGTGTACTTATACAATCAACACGACAACAACATACTGAGAGATATCGTTAAACAACTGTAGTATTCTGACTAACAGTAATTAACAGAATTGGACTACATTTAACCAGTTGCCAACTGTGTCGCATACATTTCTTGTTGGCAGCGATGCGCAGACCGCCATGTGTAAACGGCAATAAGCGCAGGCGCAGTTGCGGGCCGGGTGGAGTCGATCTCTGCTGGTGACCAGGGATCGCCTTCTAGAGAAGCAGAATGGGGAACCGCCAATGTAAACACGGCGGTTCCCTGCTCTGTCAGGGTACATGACAGTGATCTACTGATCCCTGTAATCGGGATCAGTTAGATCTGTCATGTCCCTGCCAGCCCAGCCCCCACACAGTTAGAACACAGTGAGGGAACACATTTAACCCCTTGATCGCCCTCTTAGTGTTAACCCCTTCCCTGCCAATGACATTTATACAATAATCAATGGCTATTTTTAGCTCTGAACGCTGTATAAATGTCACTGGCCCCAAAAAAGTGTCCGATCTGTCCGCCGCAATATCGCAGTCCCGATAAAAATCGCAGATCGTCACCATTACTAGTAAAAAAAATAAATAATGATAAAAACGCCATAAATCAATTCTCATAGTTTGTAGACACAATAACTTTTGCGCAAACCTATCAATGTACGCCTATTGCAAT
Organism: Glandirana rugosa; assembly: GCA_018402905.1. Lineage (NCBI taxonomy): Eukaryota > Metazoa > Chordata > Amphibia > Anura > Ranidae > Glandirana > Glandirana rugosa. The sequence continues at coordinate 165,455 of BLSH010287958.1, read as the reverse complement.
TTTTTTTACCACAAATATGTAGAAGAATATATATTGGCCTAAACTGATGAATAAATTTGTTTTTTTATTATTTTTTTGGATATTTATTATAGCAAAAAGTAAAAGTTTTTTTTATTCAAAATTGTCGCTCTTTGTTTATAGCGCAAAAAATAAAAACTGCAGAGGTGATCAAATACCACCAAAAGAAAGCTCTATTTGTGGGAAAAAAGGACATTAATTTTTTTGGGGTACAACGTCGCACAACCGCGAAATTGTCAGTTAAAGCGACGCAGTGCCGAATCGCAAAAAGTGCTCTGGTCAGGAAGGGGGCAAATCTTTCCGGGGATGAAGTAGTTAACTAGCAACAGTATATAAAGACATATTGGAGCTCCTAGTAATCACACTAATCAGCGCCACAGGTACCCTTAGTACAAAACAAACTGTCTGAATGCAGCCGTGCTAAAAGAGAAATTAAACCATAAAACACACACACTTAAAACATCAGCGGCTACCATGTAACCGTCAACCCAAATGAAAAGTGTCTGTACAGCGCTTTCAGTAGTAAAAGTTCATAAATTTGCTGAGAGGTAAACAGGAGGTCCACGTGCATCTGAGCGCAGGATGACCAAATCACACGACAGTAAGCCAGCCACTAAGTTGCTCACACCACCACAGGTGACCCTCTCCCTATATAGTGCCCACTTACCGGACAGACTCTTGGAAAGAGCCCTTCAGATTGTATATGCTCTGCTTACGGTCCCCTGCTGCTCCCACTCGTACACTTTCAGAGTGAAACAATAACTCTAGTAATCGCTTTAGACATAAACACTTCGGTACATCACCGCTCCGACTAGACTCCTCGGACCCCTCGGATTCCTCCAAACGACTTTGTGTCCCGTTCGCCTGTCTGGAGCGCATACGTAAGTTCCGGATTGCCGTGAGGTCATGCACTGACGCGTTTCGTCATTACGACTTCTACTGAGGCCTCAGTAGAAGTCGTAAAGCAAAGTTGGGGACATTGAAGAAAGCACAACAGTTCTCAGCAGACAACAGATTAACTTGTGCAATGTTAGTCTCTTACCAGACCCAGGGCACCTATTCTGGGTCTCCGGTCTCCGGACATGTGCTCTAATTCAGTAAAAGTCTTAAAAGAATTTTTCTCAGTATCCCCTTTATCATGGCGGAGCCTGCACCCTATGGAAGTGGTCACATCTGTGGAGTGAAGCCGTGGCTTTGAGCGGGTATTGTCTTCCCTTAAGACCAACTGTATGTTGGCATATAGAGACAGGTAGAGTACTGTTGAAAGCACATGGAACTGTGAGAGTTATCAACTCACGGCAAGCCTTGATTGTAACTGTTTTAGCAAACAGTTAAATCTATTTAAGAACACTGTCAAAAGCCTCCTAGCATCCAGTGGTGCTACCAGTGGACAAAGCAGAGACACTAGTTCGCCATTGGGTCCGCTCTCTCCTTATGATTGACAGCAGGCAGTGGAATGATTCTATAGCCAATAGCAGGCTTTCTATTGGCTATGGGTCCACCCACTTACAGCTGTCAATCACAAAGGGAGCTAACCTTATGGGGAACTAGTGTCTCAGAATTCCAAACAGGGCCCGCCCACTCAGCTTAATAATTCCTTGGCCACTGCACTGTCTGTGTGACAGCTAATGTGGTGGGGATGGACACTCCGGTCCAACAAGGTTCCCAAGACTAAGCCCCATGGACAGGGTGAAACGTATTGGGGGCATGGCCTGGACAAAATCTAGACTGAGTCTGTTTCTACTGTTCACATGAGGGTTTTATGCGATGTGCAGCTCCTGGGACCTCTTTTCTTTCACACCAACATTTGTCATGTGGAGGTACAACAAAATTCTAAAGAGCATCATAGACACTATGGGGTTGATTTACTAAAGCTGGAGAGTGCAAAATCTGGTGCAGTTCTGCAAAGAAACCAATCAGCTTTCAGGTTTTATTGTCAAAGCTTAATTGAACAAGCTGAAGTTAGAAGCTGCTCAGCTGCACCAAATGTTGCACTCTCCAGTTTTAGTAAATCAACCCATATGACTTTTATGAATTCCCCTGATTGTGTGTCCAGCATGGCTGCTGTGTCCTAGCTCTCTTTCTTTGTTGTTAACAAAGGGCAATAATTTCTCAACAGGATGTGGGAACCTTACAAGAAGATCTGAACAAATTAAAGGGATGGGCAGACAAGTGGCAAATGAGGTTTAATGTAGAAAAATGTAAAATAATGCATTTGGGTACCAAGAACATGAACACAAACTATTCACTAGGGGGAGAGACTCTGGGGGAATCTAGGATGGAAAAGGACCTGGGGTCCTAGTAGAGAATAGGCTCAGCAATGGCATGCAATGCCAAGCTGCAGCAAGCAAAACAAACAGAATATTGGCATGCATCAAAAAGGGGATAAACTCCAGGGATAAAGCAATAATTCTCCCCCTCTACAAGTCTACAAGTCTCTGGTGAGGCCACACCTGGAGTATGCAGTCCAGTTCTGGGCACCAGTCTTCAGGAAGGATGTCCTGGAACTAGAAAGGGTTCAGAGAAGGGCAACAAAGCTAATTAAGGGACTGAAGGACCTCAGTTATGAGGAAAGATTACGGGAACTGAACTTTTTCTCCCTGGAGAAGAGACGCTTGAGAGGGGATATGATTTCAATGTACAAATACTGTACTGGTGACCCCACAATAGGGACAAAACTATTCAGCGCAAGGGAGTACACAGACATGCGGCCATTCATTAAAAATGGAGGAAAGGCAGTTTAACCTTAAGCTGCGTAGAGGGTTCTTTACGGTAAGAGCAGTGAGGATGTGGAATTCTCTTCCACAAACAGTGGTTTCAGCTGGGAGCATAGATAATTTCAAAAAACTATTAGATGGGCACCTAAGAGGCCACAACATTGAGGGATATACAATGTAATACTGACAAAAACACACACATAGGTTGGACTTGATGGACTGCTGCTGCTTGAGCTGGTCTTATCTGCATACTATACCAGAGTCTCCTACGCTACCACGCAAAATGTGAACCAAATTCAATAAATAATATAAATGATTACTGCAGCTGTTGTTATGTGTTCCCACACTAAAAAAAATGCAGTAAAAATAAATAAAACTCCACACAATCAAACAAAACTAGACCATATACATAGCATATACATTTCTTTCACATGCATAAATATTAAATCTGTGTGACTAAACAATTATCTGAATATCTTCCATTGCAAAATATACAATACCAATTCCAAAATGCAGTACAACATCCACTTATACAACTGATAGTGAATGAAATGAAAAAAAAAATATATATATAGTGAAAAAAGTGTATGTGTGTGTTATATATTGTGGAGAGGCGACCCCGTGTCATGCTGTGTTTTGGTAGCCTATGCCTAATTTTGGCAGGCATGCTAATTACACACCTGTGGGCTGGCTTCACACTCCTCCCCAGAAGAGAGCTCAGGGCTCATACTTGGAGAGGGCTCTGCCAGAGAGACAAGAAGTTTGGTCTAGGAGGTCGGGAGGGTCCCAGGAGGAGACAGCTTCATGAGAGGGAGACGGGTGATCTCCAGGAGTCTAAGGCTGCAGTTAGCAGTCGATGCGAGCATGTCTGCAGGAGGCAGATGTGGCTCGTGACCAAGCAGCACAAAGGCTGAAGGATGTGGATTAATTAATGTTGGAACCTCTTGCGAGGGAAGAATACTGTTTATTTGAACCTTTTTCTATTCTTTTAAAAGTGGACTGCCATGCTGTCAGGTCCCCTGGGGTAAGGTGTCAGATGCGCCCACCGGGGTGCGAATCGCACCACTAAGGTTGCGAAGTGCACTGCTAATGTTGTGAACCCCTAGCTGACTGCTGCGACTAGAGATCAGGATGGTGGAGGGAAGCGGGACTGCTGGGACCCTGACACAGATTGCACAGGGAGCTAGAGCATAGGTTTCCCCAGGGCGTGGAGTCTAAGAGCCAGCAGGTGTTCACCAGGGCCTCTGGTGGGGAGGATGGACTTGGCTGCAACTGGATCCAGGTTGTGGCCCCCGGGGTCCCCCAGCTCATGCTCACGGCAGGCTACACGTGAAATGGAGAGAAAGCAGCAGTGCAAGATATCAAGAGACGGTCAGTGGGAGAGCCAAGGGTCAGGGCTACAAGCAGACAGAAACAGACAGGCGACAAGCCAAGGTCGGGGGTCACTGGCAGACAAGGAAGGTCAAAGAACAAGCCGAGATCGGGGACACTAGCAGACAAGGAAGGTCAAAGAACAAGCCGAGATCAGTACACTGAAACAAACTGAAAGCACACGGCAGAAGCAACCACAAGCCTAACACACAATAATTGGTCAGCAACTTGGCTTGCTGCACATGGTCTTTTATAGTGTTTCCTTAATTGTAGACTGGGGTGGAGTTCACAGAGGCAAGCTACTTAGCACACAGGTGATGATGTGCACGGCCTCTAAGCTGTCACAACCAAAGAGGTAAGCAAACAGACAGGACATGAATCATACTACAGGTTCATGACTCTTACGAGGCCTCCGCTCCCCCTGCCTAGGCCCAGGCTTGGAGGGAAATCCCAAATGAAACCTCCTCACCAGGCGAGGTACAAATACCTCAGATGCGGGTATCCGAGACCTCTCCTTAGGACCAAACCCTTTCCAATGCACAAGGTACTGAAGAATGCCTTTACAGAGCCGGGAGTCCAGGACTAGACTAAACTTGTACTCCTGACCATCCTCAGAGACCGGATCCATGGTAGGGAAAGGACGAGAGAACTTATTGAGGACTAAAGGCTTCAGAAGGGAGACGTGAAAGGAGTTTGAAATCCTGAGTTTAAAACAAACCAGATTCAACTTAGCAATTATAGAGTACAGACCAATGAATCTTAGGGCAAATTTCAGAGAAGGAACCCTGAGCTTGATGTACTTGGTAGAAAGCCAGACTTTGTCTCCAGGCTGTAAAGAAGACGGCTTATGTCTGCGACGGTCGGCATATCCTTTAAATTTATCAGCAGCCGCCCTGAGGGAATCATGGACATCACCCCAAATAGAATTGAAGGATTGTTGAACCGTAGCCAAAGCTGGAATATCCGGAGAACAAGTCATAGGAAGAGGAAGCTGAGGATGTTTTCCATAAACTGTAAGAAAAGGTGTCTTCTGAGAACTGACGTTGACATGATTGTTGTGAGAGAATTCCGCCCACGGGAGTAGAGATGGCCAATCATCATGATGAGCCGAGACCAAAGTTCGGAGAAAAACCTCTAACTTCTGATAAACCCTCTCAGTCTGTCCATTGCATTGAGGGTGGTAAGAGGAAGAGAAGTCCAGGATAATATTGAGGGACTTGCAGAAGGCTCTCCAAAATCAAAATGTAAATTGGACACCTCTGTCCGAAACAATATGGGAAGGAACCCTATGGAGATGGAAGATTTCTCGAACATAAATGGGAACCAAAGCAGGAGCAGAAAGAACACCTGGAAGAGGAACAATATGGACCATCTTAGAAAACCGATCGATTACCACCCAGATGACCGTATTCTTCTCAGATGTTGGGAGATCAGTAATGAAGTCCATGGCAATGTGAGACCAGGGTTACATAGGACTGGGCAAAGGCATGAGAAGACCTGCAGGTGCTTGTGTGGAGGATTTGGACTGGGCACAGACATGACAGACTTTAACGTAATCTTTGACATTCAGACGAAGTGTAGGCCACCAGTAGTGGTGACTGATGAGAAGGAAGGATCGGAGGAATCCAGCATGACCTGCCACCTTGGAATCATGTCCCCAATGAAGGATCCTAGTTCTTAGCTCAGTGGGGATGAAAGTCTTGCCAGGAGGAATTTTTGACTCCAGGGTGGTAGAATGGGGAAGAATGCATGAGGTCAGGATGATCGGCTCAGGTTCAGAGGTGGGCTCCTCATCCAGAGTGTCAAATGACCTAGATAGTGCATTAGCCCTATTGTTGGAGGAACATGTACATAATCATGAAATTGAAACGAGAAAAGAAAAGACTCCACCTGGCCTGTCTGGGATTCAGTCATTTGGCATTCTGCAGGTACAGCAGATTTTTATGATCTGTGAAGATAGTTATAGAGTGAGGGGAGCCCTACAAGAGATGACGCCACTCCTCTAATGCCAATTTAATGGCAAGAAGCTCCCTGTTAGAAGAAGATTGTGCTGTGGACTTGTTTGCAGTTGGTTGTGCTTTCTTCACGCTGAGGACTTGGTTGCAGTTTGTTGTTATTTTCTCACTCTCACAGAGGAGGCGGCACCAAACAACTCTATTTGAACTGTGTGCACCCTGCAGCAAATGCTGTCTGCTCTACAGGTCAGGCAAGCCGGGTCACAGACACAGGAAGACTGGAAAAACAGGTCACAGGAACTCACTAACACGCTGTAGAGCAGACAGCATTTGCTGCAGGGTGCACACAGTTCAAATAGAGTTGTCCGGTGCCGCCTCCTCTGTGAGAGCGAGGAAACAACAACAAACAGTCTGCTGTATAGCAGGAGGACAAGTGGTGAAAATGTGCTGTTGCATCCAGAGATGTCAGAGGTGACCACTAAGAAATGTGTGCAATTGCCCCTAGCAACCATGAAAGTCAGGAATAATAATGAGAAATGTGGGGGGCGTGTCCAAGATGGCGACTGGAGCAGCAGCTCAGTGAGAGAGCTCCAATCTAGTTCACCGCTTCTAGCCCGCTACCCTGCAGAACGACCGGCCATAACCGCCTCTAACTTTGGCGGACGCCTGGGGGACGGTGATGGCGAGAGATAGACGACCCCTGACTACCAGAACTTCCCCGAAAACAGCGAAAACGACGGTCAACGCTGCTGGCTCCCTTCCCGCCAGGCCGCCGAAGCTGGTCACACCCACCAACATGGCGACACAGATAGAGGAGAGAGAGCGTGAGCTGAGCCAAAACAAGAACTTTACAGCCCTTATGTCAGCGATCATGGACTGCAAGACCACCTTGACATCCAAGATTGATACCATGCCAGTAAAGGTGGATTTAATATGCAGAGATATGGATAAAGTGCGGTCCCGCCTGATGGAGGTGGAGCGGCGGGTGGGAGACTCGGAAGAGGCCTTAGGCCTGGGGGGCAAGTCCAATAAAGTGGCCCATTTAACCACCGAATCAGCTCACCATCCATGCCCATCTGGTTTTATAATATATATTGATGTTATGAAGCAAGACAAATATGATACAATGTAGTAACATAATTTAATGTTAACAGCAACAAAGGAGGTGCAGCCTCATCAGTGCCTATCAATGCAACCTCATCAGTGCTCATCAATGCAGCCTCATCAGTACCCATCAGTGCAGCCTCATCAGTGCCCTGCAGCCTTATCAGTGCCCATCAATGCAGCCTCACCAGTGCCCATCCAATGCAGCCTGCAATGCAGAGAGAGGAGAGCCGCCGGATTACAAAGAGCGGGGATCTCTTACTTACCTGGCTCGGACGCTGTCATATGAAGTCTCGCCTCCTGGACAGGCACCTATAATAGACATCATCCATTGTAGGGCCGCCCCCCCCCTCTGCTTGCAGTTAGTTGGCGGCCGTGCCCCTGGCCCCTACTTCCTCCACAAAAAGAAAATATTGTCAGCCGGCCATATTTCGAATGTAAGTTGGGATGGCCTGGAGGGCAATTGCCACCCTGCCCCCTGGCCCAGCCCTCCCCTGCACGTCGGTTCTCCGCACCATGACTACCAAACTGAAAGTGTTGGAATCCAGGGCCAAGGATGCGGAGAACCGAAACAGGAGGAATAACCTGAGGATCGTGGGCCTCCCGGAGGGAGCAGAGAACCCAGACCTGAGGGCATTCACGGAGCGTCTGCTCCGCACACTCCTTCCTCTGGCTCCATTCTTTGCAGTGGAGCGCGCGCACAGGATGCCGGCCACCAAGCCCCCCCAGGTAGCCTCCATGCACCTTCATACTGAAGCTGTTGAACTTTAGAGACCGGTATGCTGTATTTCAGGAGGCCAGGAAACAGGATGCCCTCCGGTATGAAGCTGCGAAAATAATGATTTTCCACGACTATTCGTCGACCCAGCAACTTCGCCGCTCCTTTGACCAGTATAAGCTCAACCTTAGGAACCGGAACTTCAAGTACAGTATGCTTTTTCCTGCCCGCCTACAGATGCAAGATGGGGAAACCGTACGATTGAGGAGGCTTCCCAGTGGGTGGAGACCCTGCCTAGGAGCTAACCCTATCTTGGATCCCTACACCTGAACGGTTGCAGCGGTACCACCCACATGATGGAACCCTTGAACGCTGACTACCCACTTCTTTTCCCCTCCTGGATACCTGTGCCACTATGCGGCGGTCGGCCTATCCACTCCAGACTCTTCGCACCCCGGCCTACAAACTGAGACAATGATCCGATTGCGGTGTCGACAGAACAGTGAGTAACCATACATCTCTTTGCTACCATGGGGCCGGCATAGACACTGCCGCGCTGCTTCCGGTCCGCTCACAACTCTTCTATTCTCTGCTTCTTTATGGGCTTCTGGTTGGAAGCCTTCATATGTGTGAAGAATCAGCCGCTGCAAGACTACTTGCTCTCTCCAGGACTAGGAACAGTCGTAGCTGTATCAAGTGTGACCGCAATCCTGTTTCAATGTCTCCCGCTATGACTATAAGTTTGTGCCCCCAGCATGTCTGGGTGATCTGTGTCCCTAGTTCTGCAGGGCCCAGTAATCCGTCCACATTTCTTGCTCTCCTACTTCTGGACGCAGATGAACTTTAATACTGGACTACTATTTGTTGCCTTAATGGTTCTTAGTCCCCCACTGGCAGTTGCCATGGATGTTTTTGGGCTTGAAGCACACTCAGGTTTGGGGGGTGGTGCGGGGAGGGTTAGGGGGGGGATCCGTTGTTTATCATCAGGTCATAATTTCAAGTAGACGCAGGTCTTCATCCTCTCGTTCTTTACACCTGCCTAATGACCCGGGACGTCTTGATCCCTGTGTCTAGTGGGTCTGTACGACCCCCGTGTTTGAATATCAGTATCGCCCTCTGTAACTTTGTCCTAACGCCAGTGTGAACTATGTCGATGCTGACAAGGATCAGGACCTCTCTCGTTCATCAGAACGTCGCCGACTAAGAAGTGTGTATACTTCCGAAGGTTGGTCTTCGGGTATTTCTTCGTCTCTTATCTTCTCAACACTCGCCTGGCCTTCGTCGCGCCGTCACAGATACGGCCGGGG
>BLSH010287958.1:128612-145321 GCA_018402905.1 Glandirana rugosa | reverse complement strand
GTGGGGTGTCAGTGAGTGGTTGTGGGGTGTCAGTGGGTGGTGAGGGATGTCAGTGGTTGGGTGTGGGGTGTCAGTGGGCGGGTGTGGCGTGTCAGTGGGTGGGTGTGGGGTGTCAGTGGTTAGGTGTGGGGTGTCACTGGTTGGGTGTGGGGTGTCAGTGGGTGGGTGAGGGGTGTCATTGGGTGGGTGTGGGGTGTCAGTGGGTGGTGAGGGATGTCAGTGGGTGGGTGAGGGGTGTCATTGGGTGGGTATGGTGCATATATAGGGATCTAAAGGCACCCTCCCCCAGTATGATAAATACAGATGGTCTATAGGGACCCCTCACCTGTAGAAGGTTTTCCTCCCCCGGAGTTCCTCGTCCCTCCTCCTCGGTCCCCCGGCAGATATAATAGTCCCCTTGGACCCCGAAGATCTTCCCCCATAACAGAAGCATTGATGTCCGCAGCTCAGCCCCACACCGGAGCCGGACACCATCTCCATCCCCAGCAGCAGTCCGTCCGCCTCCATCTCTCCCAAATCCCATCTCTGCTCTGTCTCTATAGCGATGCGTCCCGTCTCCAGGAAGTGACATCACCGCCCAGCCCGCCTCTCTCCTCTCCGGCAGACATCAGTGGTGGATTCCTCAGCCCCGACCGTCTCTCTTCTGATTTGTCAGATACAGTCAGCGGGCAGGGCTGAGGAATCCACCCCTGGCTTCTGCCGGAGAGAAGAAAGGCAGGCAGCAGGCTGGGCGGTAACGTGCGAGACACCACGGTACAAGACATCCGGGCGTTTCACAAATAGGAGACTTGTCAGGCGACTTGAGTCGCCTGACAAGTCGCCTCCATGCAAATTGGAACTGTTCCAAGTCGGAGCGACTCAAGTCGCTCTGACTTAGAAAAAGGTTCCTGTACGACTTGGGGGCGACTTGCATTGACTTCTATTACAGAAGTCATTTGCAAGTCGCCTTGTGCCGAGGTCGCCCACAAGTCGGATGACGTCACCCATAATCGATTATGGGCAGTCGCTGCATCAATGCCGCATCGCGGACGTCCGAATCGCGATGCATCGATGCATCGATTAATTTCAGCACCCCTAGTATCCAGACCACCAAAAGTAACATTATAAAAGTTCCTCTGACTTAGAAATTCCAAAATGTCCAGCAAGTTTGGAGTCATGAACCAACTTGAGGGCTTCAACCCGAGCAAATTCAGGTATATATAGGCGATTTGTTTGAATCCAAAAGCCATTTTTGTATTCAAGGTTGATGTCCATAGGAGGGTTATTGAGGAGTGGGTCATTCTCATACCTTTCTTTGAGGAGACTCAAGAATGCTTTAGAACTTGTGGCCCCTATAAAGATCTTTTGAAGCAGGATTGTGTATTCAGAGTTGCTTTCCTGGAGAGGTCCGGATAACATCCGTGATAAGGCATCGGCCTTACCATTACTTGACCCAGGTCTATACGAGATAATAAAATTAAACCTGGAAAAGAACAGTGACCAACATGGTTGTGTAGAAGACAATCTCTTGGCAGAACAAATTAATTCTAGATTTTTATGATCGGTAAGAACAGTCACAGGATGCTTAGCACCTTCCAGCATATTCCTTCATTCAGAAAAGGCTTCCTTAATTGCCAGTAACTCCCAATGTCATCGGCTGAAGATATTCAATTAGAGAAGTAAGCGCAAGGATGAAGCTGCATCTTTTCACCACTTCGTTGAGACAGGATAGCTACCACAGCTGAGTCAGAAGCATACACTTCCACTATAAAAGGTCATTTAGGATGTACCAATACTGGTATAAAAGTGAAAAGAGTTTTTAACTTTCCAAAAGCAGCCTGTGCCTCAGATGACCACACAAAGGGCACCCCTTTCTTTGTTGGCTGTGTAATTAAAGCTATCATCTTAGGGAAGTTTCAGAATTTTCTGTAGAAGTTGGCAAACTCGACAATTTGTTGGATTTTCTTAATGTTTCCAGGGGCAGGCCAATCTGCCACTCCTTTAATCTTCTCAGGATACATGCTCATTCCATCTGGAGAAATAATATAACCCAAGAACTGTATCTGCGTTTGTTCAAACTCACATTTCTCCACTTTGATGTAAATTGATTCTGTCTTAATCTTTTGAAGACAGTGCAAACATGCTTGCAGTGCTCTTCCAGGTTATTGGAAAAGATGAGAATGTCATCCAGATAAGCAATCACAAATTGGTCCAACAGATCTCAAAAAACATTGTTTGTGAAGTGTTGAAAGGTTGCAGGGGCATTGCAAAGACCAAAAGGCTTAAACAAGGACTCAAAATGTCCATATCTGGTTCTAAAGGTGGTTTTCCATTCATCTCCTTGACGAATACAGAGAAGGTTATATGCCCCCCATAAGTCAAGTTTTGTAAACATTTTGGCAGAACAAAGTCTTTCCAACATTTCCGAGATAAAGGGAAGTGGATAAAGGTTTTTAATAGTGCCCTTATTCCAGTCCCTGTAATAAATGCATGGATGCAAGGTGGAGTCTTTCTTTTCAAGAACAGGGCTGCTCCTTCAGGAGACGTTAAGTATCTAATAAAACCCTTCTCTAAATTCTCACCCAGTCATTCCCTGGGCACTTTTAATTCAGGTTCTGGCAGATTGAAAAGGCGGCCAAAAGGTATTTCTGCCCCTGGGAGCAGCTCAATGGGGCAATCATATGGGCGGTGAGGAGGTAATTGATCTGCATTTTTCTTATCACAGACATGCCGGAACTCATGATGTGGAGGCAAGTTGTCATATGACTGGGTAGTTACCACACCAACTTGCAATTCCTTGGGGAGAACTTGTTTGGTCACGTGCCCTACAGTTTTCCAACCAGTGGGAGAATGTGAAATCTATAGTCCGTGCTCCCCATTTGATAGAGGGATTGTGAGTATAGAACCAAGGAATGCCCAAAGTGATGGGAAATTTGGGTGAGGTGATCAACTGAAAGCTGATGGTCTCTCAATGGTCAGCCTCAAACTGGAGTAACAGAGGAACCATTTTATGGGTGTTAGGAAAAGAACAAATTCTGGCTAAAATCTGCCATTTCCGCGGTGGTGCGCACATTTGCGCGCGTGTGCGCGCTCCCGTGCGCGTTCGCGCGCTCCCGTGCGCGCCCGCGTGCGCGCGCGCTCCCGTGCGCGCGCACGCGCCGGAAAACGGCGCCAAATGGGCCTATTTAAACCTGGAGACTTCCTGGACCAAGTGCTGCTCGCTCTACAGCGTTCCCGACCTGTACGCCTCAGCTCCGGATACCTGTTCCCGTGTTTGTCCTGCCTCCTGTTGACCCGGCTTGTCCTGACCTGCTGTCCGCTACCTGCACCGACCCCGGCTACCCACGACCATCCGATTGTCTGCTCCTTTGTACCTCTGCTGCCCGCCCGTTAACGAACCTTGCTTGGACTCTGACTACCCGTTTGCCTGATCCTCTTGTACCTTCCTGCCTGCCTGTTGCCAACCCAGCCTGTACGACCATCCATCTACTTGCACGCCTTCTGGAGCCTCACTACACCATCGGTGACCCTCCAGCCCTCGTGCCATCCCGCACTCTTGGGCCTCTGTCCCCACTACCAGGGGTCCTTGAATCGGGTGCGCAAGAGCGGTTGTTCCCTGCACAAGACAGACTCCACCGTCAGGTACGTGACAATGGGTAACAGGTCCTGAAGATAAGGGGGACCCATCAACTGTCTCCATCTCAATAGGAGCAGATGTATTTCTAGCTTGAATCTTATTGCTGTGGGCAAACTCTATGTCCATAAATTTTCCTCCAGCCCCGGAGTCCAGCATGGCAGAGCAGGGGATTTCACAGCCCTCAGAAATAAGCTTGATAGGGATGACAATTATAAAAAGATATTAGAGAATTTATTTGATTTTCTTCGGGAGTCAACTGGCTAATGGAGTTTATTTGTTTAGGTACAAGCATATCAGTCACAGCAACTGTTCTTCTAACCGTTCTGTCTCCACAATATAGACATAAGTTCTCTGAGCATCTTCTCTCTCTCTCCTGAATGCAAATTGATCTCTTAATAGCATCAACCTGGATAGGCTTGGGAGTGCTAGAACCCGGAAAAACGTTTAAATCCTGCTGAACAAATGGACTAGCAGAGAAACGCATGGCACCATTACTACCAAACATTTCCAGCCTCTCCTACCTGCTTTCTGTAAGCCTCTGATCAATCCGGATACATAATTGGATGCAGGCCTAGAGATCATTAGGAGTCTCCACTCTGGCAATCCAAGGGTTGATAAGGAGTGGTAGCAAATATGGACAGCAGACAGGAGCGAGATACAGGCTGGAGATAGCACAATATTCTGGCAAACAGGAAGTGCAGAGATATGGCTTAAATCAGGAGGTTCATGGGAGGAGCAAATAGTTCAAGATTCAGCAGAAATCAAGGCACGAGGCAGGGTTGTCCAAAGGGTCCGACAAAGTGCTGTCCAGCATCTCTAGTAGCTCAGTGAGAAGATTCATTGCTAGACACAGCAGAGGTCCCAGGTTCAAGTCCAGGTCCTGACAACAGTGCAACATGTATACATTATAACAATTTGCAACATGGTTGGCCTAATTAATGTTGGGGCATGAACACAGCAAAAGAAAATTGTTAACCCTTCAGAACCCTCTTGGAAACACTTGCTTACAAGCTTGTTTATAGAGAAAACAATCATACTATGATCTGTGTTTAAATTAAAACAACAGGCAAAGATCTTCTGGTGTTTAAAAAAGTTAACTCTGCTGTTGAGTATGTCACATCCAGGATCATGCCAGATAGTACAGCTCTTGCTATACTTTCGGCCTGCTGCAGATATCAGAACTGTGATTCTCATACCTAGAAGCTTTCGCCCACCCAGTCCCTTTAGTCATTTACAGAATGCCTTGTGTTATTTGAACCACTGATTGAATGCCTGTTGAGGAGTGCTCTCAGAGTTGCTACTCCACTAGGATTTCTCCATAGTAGGGATGAGCTCGGGTGTGTTTGGATCCTAGTTGGAACCCAAGCGAGCATGCTTGCCAGAAAGCTGTCACTGTACTGGGCCAACCACCTGCAGCCAAGATGTTCCCCCTACTGCAGCCACATCTATACAATGGTCACATATACTTGCGGCTGTGGAGTGGGGAATGCCTCTGCCACTTATGATTGGCTCAGTACAATGACAGCTTCCCATCAGGCTGACACACTTGGGTTCAGACTAGGATTCGAACACACCCAAACTCATTCCTACTGCCTAGGGAGGTATACACATGTTTGAAAGTCAAACCTGGGTCAAGCTCTGAAGCTATTCTATCTGGAAAAGAGGAAGCTATACCCAAACTGGAGAATCATGGGGAAGAATCTCTTCCACAGGAGGTGTGCTGGATAGCTGTCAGCAACTGGAGCCTGACAGAGGACTGGTAACTCACTTGAAGAATGGATAGAATCCTTTACTACTTTGCTACTACTGCTAATATACAGAAATGCCGGTCTCTGCCTAAAGGCTTGTAGGCAGGTGCAGTTAGCTTGCCTGCCATTAAGTGGCTCTGGTCCCATTATAGTATAGTAATTAGGCGTTATGTCCCCTTTCAGAAAAATACCTCCTCTAGTGATGTCATGTCAGTGCCCATATAAATGCAAGTGTGAGAGGAGTCCAGGGTAGACCGAGCATAGAAGCCAAATACCCTGAAGCTGCTGAAGGTTTGATCTAAAGATACTTTTGCAGGGTTGAAGTCCAAGGTGAGGAGGTACAGAACACAGTAGGAACAGCTTCCGTGACCACCTTCTGCAGGTCCTGCAGCAGGGTGTATAAGGCCTTTTTAGGTCACGACAGAGGCCTCTGAAGTGAGTAGTAGTGGAAGCCTGGAAATAAGTGTGCCATCTGGGAACATGCCCGGCTGGACAGATCTATGGAAGGGATTTTGGGAAGAGATGGGTATACTGAGTGTAATGTAAACCTACTTGGTGATGGAAGCTAATTGCTGTGGACTTATTAGTATACACAGAAAAGTAATCCCAAATCTGTGGTGTTCCCAAGGAGAGGTGGGAAAAAGGGAAGATGGCTTACAAATTATGTGCTTGTGTTCTGCTCAAAAATGATACTTACAGAATATCTAATCCAGTGTAAGGGGTTCGTGACAAAGAATTCTGCTAGTATGTCAGATGCAATGTCAGATGTCATTGATGCCTTTGTGAACTTAGACTAAAGTGGAGAAAATATTTTAATATAAATATTATGGCCTACTGCCAGGGATGTTGATAGTGGGCCTATGGCCAGAAGTATGGCACAATATGGTGGAGAGTTCCATCAAGAACAGGTGGATAGTTGTACTATCCAAGAAGAAGTTGGCAGAGATTTGTGTAAATTGGCTCCAACATCCAGCCAATTGTAAGCTTCCTTACATGTTCTTATTCTATAAAGTAGAGACTTCAGCTTGTGCAGAACAGTGATTCTGGTATCTTATTCCCCAAGTCCTCAGTCTTTTAGATCCGGGATCAGCAACCCGTTGATCACGGCCAATTGACAGGTAGATGGCGTCTCTGCATTGCCAACTCTGGTCTAAACTGCTTCTCCCCAGTGGTGTGGTCAGAGTGAAAGTTGGGTGAAAAGTCCAGAACAAGGGAGGAGAGAGCTGGGCAGGCAGAGCAGGGGAGGCAAGAACTGGGCAGGCATAGGAGGGGAGGAGAGAGCTGGGCAGGCGGAGCAGGGGAGGAGACTTGCTCTCGCATGGAGCTCCTGCTCTCACTGAAGCAGAAGGTGTGTGTTCACTGGAGTTGCTGCAGCTGCCAAAGTACCTTTAGTGCTGTGTAACACAAAAAAACTGTCTATGATGCGGCGGCACCTCCAGTGAACACACACCTGCTTCAGTGAGAGCGGGAGCTCAGAGCAAGAGCAAGTCTCCTCCCCTGCTCCACCCAGCTCTCCCCTCCTCTGCTCCGGACTTCTCCCCCTTATCTGCTTATCTGATGAGTGAGTGCAGGGAGGGGGTCAAGGGATGAGAGTTCTCTGAAGCCTGATCTGCATTTGGATTGCGCTTCAGAGGCTAATGACAGGTGGTGAGGAAGTGATGCAACACCTTCTTACTGCCTGTTTTAATGCCATTTTTGCTGACAATCGTGCCACAACCCTGTGCTTCCCCATTTATTTCAATGTGAAGCGTTTGTCGGGCTTGCTGCCTGCGGGTTGCTACTTGTTGGTCTGAACTGTGTCAAGGGCATGAAAGTAAGCATGGTGGCCAAGGCATGTAAGCATCCCCATCTGCTGCATATTGCAGTTTAAGGGGGGGGGGAGTGGCTCAAGCACACATTTTTGCCTACCCAAAACCGCAAGTCTAAAAAGAGCTTTTGGTGGTACTTCCCAGATAGCAAGAATAACTTGCCACAAATTTGTGGCAGTGTTGAATTGTAAGTCTGTTAACTTGCTGCACTTTTCACTGGCATGTTTTTCACTTGCAGAGCACTTGAAGCACAAGTTCTAGTTAAATATGTGTGCTTTGTGCTTGGCTTGTCTCTCTGCACTTCTGTTAGTTGCTTTTCTTGGGTGTAATCACTTGCTCATATGGAGTGTGTTTGATATATGTTTAAACGGCCCACATGGCCTGAGTGTGTGAAAAAATGTAACTTATATACGTTGCTGCTCTAATAAGGTGCCGTGTGCCTTTAAAGGATAATATAGTGTGAATAAAGAGTGCTACGTACTACAGTGCTGGTGCTATCTTTGTGCAAATAGATTATGCTGTAGTAATCGTTTTAGTGTCCTTACCATTTCTAAGTGCTACATACATAATAATTGCTGAAAAAATTACTGGAAAAAATAAAATATAAATATAAAAATAAAAATAAAATCTAGTAGCTGCTAGTGCTTTCTAATATACAGAGAATTAATACCCCTAAAAACACACATAATAGAGGTAGCCAACTACAAGAGAATTTAAGGACACCTAAATACAATCTACCAGTGCATAACAGATTCAAACCTTTAAAACAAGGAGGAAATGATCATAGATCACAACAAACCCCAAGCCATAATCCTCGCCATCATAATTACAGACAGGAGGAACCCCAGTTATGGCAACTCAGAACCTACAGAGGGGATTTTCACGGGAGAGGAAACAGAGGCCCCCCATGGAGAGGACACAACAGAACAAGAGGAAGAGGCCAATATTGGGGACCACCCCGCAACCCTTACCCGCCACCACCATACAGAGATCCCTATCACGAGGGACAGAATACAGAATACAACTACCCACAAGGGGGATAACACGCTATGGAGAGAAACACATATTACAATCAGGGCCCCCCAACCAACGAAGAAAGAGAGGATGTAGAGGGAGTCAAAGGAAAAAGAGAATCATAGACAAAGGCATATTCAATTTAAGTAAAGCCATCCTCACTGAGGATGAACTAAAAACATTAGAATTAGGATTGAAATATGCACCCCAAAGAAAAAAGGACAAATTTGAGATATATATGGATTTGCAAAAATTCATCAGAACACTGAATATAAAAAAAACATTTTGCCACTAAAATAGGAGATCCAAACGAACCCCGTACAATCTATAAGCACAGCGGATTAAGGAATAAGTCCCTATTCAACCCTAAACATGGAGGCAATCATTGTGTCGAAGTTTTTAAGATGATGATGGAACAAGAAATAGAGAACATGAATCCCCGTCAATAGGATAGATAGAGGGTTGTTCCCAAGTGGGATTATACGGTGCAGGAGAATAAATACTTTTACAAACTATATTTTATAAAAACATTGTATCTTTTATTAGTTTATAACATATGACGGGTTGGTGATTCCCCCATACAGAGAGATTTATTATTTATTGCTGGTGGTGGATCAGACGATTATTGTCCCGACATGTTTCGCCTGGATAGGCTTCCTCAGGGGATCTAATAGTCCGCCACCAACTGTATGCTTAAGTAACTATAAATGCAAAATTACATTTATCAGAATGAATCCAATAATGTGTATTATTTAACATTTCTAACATCAATTCCATCATAGGATCACAGCCCCTCAATCCCTTCCCCTTCCCGCCCCCTCAAGATAAATATGCACCCAAGAACTTACCGGGATACACCCAATCACCTAATTAGGGGCGCACGTAGTCCACAACCACAGGAAACCCAGCACTTCCGCCATTGCAGGAGACACATATAGTCCAAGCTGAGATGGATAATAGATACCAGAGAAAGGAAATTGCATCAATTGTAGCAAACAACTACATCCAGCACTATTAGATCATACCTAATTAATATACTATTTAATTTCATTTATTAAGGTCCCGCACCTAATAATTGTGCAGGGACTTGGCAATTACTGCCCTTAAATGTTTATAAAGGTAAGTAGTCCAGCTTGTACTACAAAAGAAACAACAAATGAACTTACATGCATCACATGGTAACTTCAGTCGTGGAAAAAGACCACCACACGGTCCAACAATAAGCATATAATAGGTCCCTTGCAATTAAGGGCCAATCTACATTAGTAGATAAGAGCCTCAATACCACACCTATAAGATATATAAATAAACATATAGGCTCAAGGAAAAAACGCCAGGAGTTAAAGTTTGGTCAAAATAAACTATCAGTTGTGAAGTAAACAAAAGGTAAATATTGTATAGTAAGTCTCAGTGGCAGATGGTATATATAAAAAGATTAGCCTGTTGCTCAAAAGTGCAGATGTATATATACTCCATAAGGGAGTAGATTTAAATAGCAGGTTACCTATGTAGTACTAATAGGCACTGATAAGCTCTGAGACCAGTTGTTAATACATAAGAAAAAGTTCCTAAATTTAGACAATCAGCTATATTAATTCTATACCAATATTTCAGAAGCCTACCATAACAACTTCCAGCATAGATTGTATCCAGACCTAAACAAAAATACCTGCGATGTAATAAGATCCTTGTGCGCCCCCAGTCTCCAGCTGACTGTTGCAGCTGAAACTGCCGGCTTTATGTGTCTCCCACTCGGACGTGACCCGGAGTAGGCGCATGCGTCGGCAATCCGCATCCAGCCGGAGATTCCAAACCTCTAGCTTCCCAGCGGCACCCGCGGCGAGGACCAGGAGCAGCCCCAGGCCAACCCAGCCCAGCTCCAGATCCCCGCCCACCAGCGCAACACACGGGGGCACGGGGTGGAGAATCCAAACCACGCACGTGGTACATAGATGACGGACACACCGATACATAGCCCCACCGAAGGAAAGGGGCTAACCAGTATATATCGGTGCCCCTTTGCGTCCGTACAATGGCAATGTGTGCAGTGGCAGCCCGGGCAGAGCCCCACCCGCATCCCAATAGGAGAGGGGGACTCCGGCAAGCCATGTACGGGTACATAATGGAGGGGAACAACACAGGGAAGGGGGGAAAAAGGAGAAATGAGGGGTTTAACTGTGATCCCACCAGATGACAAAAAGACATATGCCAAAACTGACAATTTTGTACAAAAAACTAGCATAAGCATAGGCCAATTATATAACACACACAGAACTGGCTATAAGGTTTCAGTGACATCATAGCAATCCCTAACCTAATTAGTACATATTCCTAGAAATTATACATTATATTAATCTCTACCACAAATTGTGGCATATGCACTGCAGATACATCCTGCCCAACCCACCCCACACCCACCCCCACCTCAAGATCCCAAAACCCCATGGAAACAACAATCTGGGAGATGATGTAAATTATAAATTGGAAGAAAAATGTAACAAGACTAGACACTTAGGCTAGAAAAGGTTTGAAACTAAGGGATTCATTGAATCCAGGAAATTGAGAAGCCTTAAGGTCATAGATCCATCGTGATTCCAGTTGGAGCAGTGCTGTATCAACACTGCCCCCTCTGGGATAAGCCGGTAGATGTTCAAGAGCCATAAATTTTATATAGTTCGGGTCAAAATCATGAAAGATGCCAATATGTCTTGCTATCGCAGTGGGCATACGTCGTTTAAACAAAGGTTTAATATGATCACCAATTCTCACTCGGAACGCTCTTTTAGTTTTTCCAACATAAAAACCCTGCATACACAGCTAGCCAAGTAGTTGACTCCTATGGTGTTACAAGTCACCCTATGTTGGGGATAATGGAGTAGTCCACTTGGCAACCGGGAAGCGGAAGTATTAGCCATAAATGGACACATATCACAGTGTCCACAGGAAAATGTGCCTGGCTCTAAGGCCTTGATTTTAGTTGTAGGATTAAAATGGCTTTGTACCAATTTATCTCGAAGAGAGGGGCACGTCTATACGTAATTTGGGGATATTGACCTATGTGTCTACTTACTATAGGATCTGCCTTGAGTAAAGGCCAATATTTCTTTATAATGTTCTTGATCTTGACATGCTGGACAGAGTATCACAGTATAGGTCTCACAGATTGATCTGTTTTTTTATTTGTTTTTGGACAAATAAGATCTCTTCTATATCTGTTCTTGGCCCTCTTATATGCCCTCTTTAACCGCTTGCCGACCGCTGATCGGCAATTGACGGCGACAGTATGGCGCTCCTGCGCAAATCGCCGTAATATGACGGCGGCTGCGAGATCGCGCCCAGTGAGCGCGCGTGCTCCGCCAGAGGCGCGCCCGCGCTCTCATTGTGTCCGGGGAGGGTCAGGGAGCGGGTGCGGCGGATTCGATCTCCGCCGGCCACCCGCGATGCCCCCCCCGGAGTGAAAGAATGGAGGTCCGTGTAAGTAAACACGGACCTCCGTTCTGTGAGGGGGGAAGGGCTGTGATCACAGCCTTCCTCTACATGGAAGCTGTGATCGCTTCCCTTCCCCAGCTAGGGCAGTCCCCCCACAGTTAGAACACGCCCAGGGAACACTGTTAACCCTTAGAGCGCCCCCTGCAGGTTAACCCCTTCACTGCCAATGGCATTTACACAGTAATCAGTGCATTTTTATAGCACTGATCACTGTATAAATGCCAATGGCCCCAAAAAGTGTCAAAATGTTCCCACATGTCCGCTGAAATATCGCAGTACCGCTAAAAATCGCAGATCGCCGCCATTACTAGTAAAAAATAAAAAAAATAAAAACCCCAGAAATGAATTCTCATCATCCGTAAACGCGACCACTTTTGCGCAAACCAATCAATAAACGCAGATTGTGATTTTTTTTACTACAAATATGAGGGAGAATATAAATCGGCCAAAAACGATGAAAAAAAATGTTTTTTTTATATTTTTTTTTTTTGGATTTGTATTTTAGCAAAAAGTAAGAAATTTTTTTTTTTTTTGCAAAATTGTCGCTCTTCTTTTGTTTATAGTGGCGATCAGAAATGACGCAGCGGTGATCAAATATCACCAAAAGAAAGCTCTATTTGTGGGAAAAAAAGAACGCAAATTTAGTTTGGGTACAACGCCGCACGACCGCCTAATTTTCAGTTAAAGCGACGCAGTGCCGAATCGCAAAAAGGGCTCTGGTCCTAAAGGGGGAAATCCTTCCGGGGCTGAGGTGGTTAAACAGGAATGGGTATAGCCACGCTGTCGTAATCTATTATAAAGATCTTTCGCTGCTAATTCAAAATCCTCTGATCTACTACAGTTACGTTTGATACGTAAATATTGGCTATAAGGTATGCTTTGGATAAGAGGTTCAGGATGAGCACTATCTGCATGAAGTATCGTATTACCCGCCGTGGGTTTTCTATATAGTGATGAAAAAACATATCCATCCTTGTCAACAGACAATTGGATATCCAAAAAGTTAGTCGTTTGTTGACTTAGTTCAAATGTAAATTTGAGATTAAAGTCATTAACTGAGATTTTCTCCAAAAACTGTAAAAATTATTTTTTGTTCCTGTCCAAAAGATTAACACATCATCAATATAACGATACCACGCCACAATGTGGCCAAGTAGATCGGATAAAGACTCATTGGAAAAAAGTTCTCGTTCCCAACCCCCAGGTACAGGTTGGCATACGATGGGGCACACCGTATCCCCATCGCTACACCCTCCACCTGGAGGTAGTGGGAAGAGCCAAACATAAACACATTTCGTGTCAAGATGAATTTTAATAAATCTAATACAAAGCAGTTGTATTTTCCAGCTAAAGGACCCCTCTCTCTTAAATGTTTTTCTATAACTTCCAAGCCCTTGGTATGAGGAATACTATTGTAAAGTCTCTCAATATCAAGAGCAATGAGCCAAACACTTTTTGGTAAATGTATTCCATCAACCATACGTAACAAGTCGATGGTATCCCGTACGTAGGAAAATAAAGCTGTCACGTGTGGTCTTAAATAATTATCTACTAAGAGACTAGCATTCTCCGTCATACCAGCACATCCTGATATAATTGGGCGGCCCGACGGTTTGGTAAGGGATTTATGCACTTTCGGTAGGGCATAAAACGTAGGTAACTTAGGATCTTTTGTATTGAGAAAGGACCATGTGTCCTTATTAATGATTCCTTTATGAAGTGCCTTCAAAATCAGGTTATAGTATTCTTTCTTATAATTAGTGATGACTATTCTAGAGATAGGACGATACCATTCCTTCTTTAGTAATATATTTTTACACATGGTTTCATACTCATTTGTATCCATGACCACTATATTTCCTCCTTTATCTGCCATTTTAATAGTGATATTGGTGTTCGACTGTAATGACTTTATGGCTAATCTCTGAGTTTTAGTGATATTCACCTGATTGGGAGTATTGATATTTATTCGTTCTATCTCTTTGGTAGTCTGCTGAACAAACGCCCAAATATTTGGGTTTGTATTGAGTAAGGGAAAAGCAGTAGACTTAGGTTTAAAGGAGCTAGGTGGGGGGAAAAAAAACCCTCTATCATGATGTTAGGTGGGGCCGAAGGCCCGGTGAATCCATGAGCCACATGGCCCTCTTCCCATAGTTCCATCAGATCAGAGAGGGCTTGAGACTCATCCAGATCTGATTGAGATATGTATTCAAAAGGCTGTGAGACTTCTTCAGCAGACCGATTACACATAACTTTGTACGTAAGCTTCCTAGAAAATAGATGTATATCTTTTACAAGAAGGAAAATATCGGTCTTTGCATCCGGACAAAAGGTTAATCCCACCTGAGATTCTGCCTCGGATAAAGTGTGTTTTGAGAGATTAATAATCCCTAACTCAGGACAAGTTAGGTTGTCATTGGGGGTGCATTTGTCAGACTGGGGTTTGTGGTAAGTTCTTGATTCTTTGGTAAAAAAATAGGTGCCACTCTGGTATCTACCATAGGTGAACAAGACGGTGATATTACATTAGTAGGTAAATCACTTACCTTAGTCAAGGTGATACCGTGTGTGCCAAGTGCCGACATTGCAGTGGACTGTGAATTAGGAATAGGTGTGGGACCGTGCGCAGGGGTACCGAGTGTAATCTGAGGTGAGGGTAAAGTTGAGGCCCTAGGCCATACAAGTGAAGATTTTGTACATCCCGTTTGTGGTCGACGTGCCATTGTTGTATGCAAATGTCTTTGCAGTAAATTAGTGGATAATTGTTCAGAGTCACCTTTCCTTCTTTTGGGCAATCTATCCTCCGATAGATCGTGATATATTGTTGATTGGCTAGATGACAGGGAGGAAGTTGAAGAGAGATTAGACACCACATCAGTTTTATTTTTATTTGTCATAGATGAGAAGGTGGATTTTTTAAAAGGTCTCGAGCTATTAGATGAATTCCATTTATATACATACTTATTCTCATAGGCATGCATATCCCTGGAAAATTTTTGTTCCTTATTTTTGATAATCTCAAGAGCATATTTCTCAACATGTTCCCTAACCTTCTCCTCTCTTTTAGTAAATTTTATACTGGCACATATGGATTGGAATTCTGCGTACCATTTTATGATCAGTTGATCCATAGCGGCAATCTCATGATCATAGTTTTTACACAGAATGGAAAGCATTTCCAAAGAGCAGGTTTGTAAATTTTGTTCCCATATTGATTTGAGGGAATTATCTATTTTACGTATATTGGGAAACATTTGAATCCTAAGTCCCCATGGTATAATTTTGTTTTCCATATATTTTTCAAAGGATTTTTTGTGCCAAAATATTCTTACTTTCCTTTCCAGCATTCGTTGCAGTCTAATAAATGCTTTGTCCAAATCCCCCTCAGAGATATCTGAGTTGCTTTTATGCTTCATCAATTTTAGTCATAAGACCCTCCCAAGCCTCTCCACAGAAGTTGGCCATAGTGGCCGGGGCCCGCGGATAATAAGTAGTGGCTCACAAGTGTGTTTGAACAGGATCAAATCTGCAGCACACCTTTAAAAAGAAACCATCATTTAAGAAAAAGAAAGAAAAAGAAAAGCGATCCCCCAATCGGGGAGCTTTAATTTATTCACATGCACCAAAGTATATTATTGTTATAGTATATTTTGTCTGAGATAGTTACCGGGATACATCAAAAAGGGAACGAGTGTGTATTAAAACACTAATTGAGGAGTAGCATTGACATTGTGGTGTTCCCTGGCACTTAGACTAATAAGACATAGTTTTAGGCACCTCATCCCAATAGTTAATAGGATAGATAGAGGGTTGTTCCCAAGCGGGATTATACGGTGCACGAGAATAAATACTTTTACAAACTATATTTTATAAAAACATTGTATCTTTTATTAGTTTATAACATATCTTTAAAGAGACAAAAACAAAATTCATATAAAACCATACAGTACAACTGTTGACGGGTTGGTGATTCCCCCATACAGAGAGATTTATTATTGCTGGTGGTGGATCAGACGATTATTGTCCCGATATGCTTCGCCTGGATTGGCTTCCTCAGGGGATCTAATAGTCCGCCACCAACTGTATGCTTAAGTAACTATAAATGCAAAATGACATTTATCAGAATGAATCCAATAATGTGTATTATTTAACATTTCTAACATCAATTCCATCATAGGATCACAGCCCCTCAATCCTTTCCCCTTCCCGCCCCCTCAAGATAAATATGCACCCAAGAACTTACAGGGATACACCCAATCACCTAATTAGGGGCGCACGTAGTCCACAACCACAGGAAACCCAGCAATTCCGCCATTGCAGGAGACACATATAGTCCAAGCTGAGATAATAGATACCAGAGAAAGGAAATTGTACCAATTGTAGCAAACAACTACATCCAGCACTATCAGATTATACCTAATTAATATACTATTTACTTTCATTTATTAAGGTCCCGCACCTAATAATTGTGCAGGGACTTGGCAATTACTGCCCTTAAATGTTTATAAAGGTAAGTAGTCCAGCTTGTACTACAAAAGAAACAACAAATGAACTTACATGCATCACATGGTAACTTCAGTCATAACTCCGAGAATAGATGATTACATCTAACCGGGAATTAACGTTCCCTGGATAATATACGGATAACAACCTGGCACACCACCAGAAAAATGTGCGGGGGTCATTTCTGATTTCTGACTTCAATGGTACACTACGTACATTCAAGTAAACAACAAAGAAAACATCATGTTCGACCTGATGAATGGAAATATTTGTAAATTCCCGTCATTAACGGTTCAGGGACGTGTTAATAATCCACGCCCTGGAATTATTTACTTTCATTTATCATATAATTAATCCATATTAGACTATCACGACCTACATCAACAAACGATGTTAACCATGTTAAAGGAAAGAGACCATAGATAATAGAGTCGAACCTGATATACACAGAGGACGTTACCGCCTTAACGACCCAAAGGACACCAACACCTGATGCACGCGGGGATTAATCCACTAACCCACATAGGGACA
>BLSH010287958.1:107314-127299 GCA_018402905.1 Glandirana rugosa | reverse complement strand
TGTTGGTGAAGCTCCTGTTGGAAGGAGAGGATGTGGTCAATCTGTGCCAGCTACACGCACAAGTGAAACACCTTCCTCAGGTAGCCGACAGAACCTTCAACGTTATATGGTAGGCCCGAATGCCGCTCAACTAATGGTGAGGCCAGAAGAAGTACAGGCGATAGTAGATTGGGTGGCTGACAATGCCTCCAGTTCCTTCACATTGTCTCCCTCCCGATCCCTTGATGAAAGCTCAGAGTTGGCACCTGAACCCCATGGCCATCTGTCTTTCACCTCAGCCCCTTGTAAATTAGCCAAGCAGTCTGAGCTCCAAGTCATGCAACAGACTCTTATGCTTTTTGATGACTCTCCTGGTGTGCTTTCCTTGGGCCATCCACATAGCCCTGCCCCAGAAGTGGAAGACATTGAGTGCACCGATGCCCAACCACTTCTGTTGCAGGATGAGGACATGGAAACACCAGCGCAGCACGTCTCTGATGATGACGAAACACAGGTGCCAACTGCTGCAGCTTTCCTCGGTGTGCAGACTGACAAGGAGGACAGTGGTGAAGGGTGGGTGGAAGATGATGTGGAGGAGGATGATGAGGTCCTAGACTCCACATGGAATGAGTGTCATGCGTGTGACGTGTGCAGTTTGGAGGAAGAGGTGGTGGTCGCACAGAGGCACCAGCACAGCAAAAGAGGAAGCAGGTTGCAAAAGCGGAGCGAGCGTCCCCTAGACAGTAGGCCTGCTACTACCCACCGCAACCAGGGACCTAGCACACCAAAGGCAGCTCAAAGGCATTCCCCCGCATGGCAGTTCTTCAGATGTGCTGACGACAAGACACGAGTGATTTGCACACTGTGCAATGATAGCCTGAGGTGAGGCCTAAATGTTCTAAACCTGAGCACAACCTGCATGATCAGGCATCTAAATTCAAGGCACAAGCTGCATTGGAATAATTACCTCAAAATCCAAGAAAGGTCTTGGCCTCCTCCTGCTTCCTCTTCTGCTGCTGCCTCGGCCTCTTCCTCCACCTCTACATTGCCAGTGTCACCTGCCACCCAGCAAACAGAGCATGTGACAGCAACGCCACCATGTCTGCCACCGTCCCCAAGCACTTCCACACGGTCCCATGGAAGCTTACAGCTCTCCATCTCCCAAACACTGGAGAGAAAGAGGAAGTACCCCCCTACCCACCCGCGATCCCTGGCCCTGAATGCCAGCATTTCCAAATTCCTGGCCTTTGAAATGCTGTCATTCCATCTGGTGGGCACGGACAGTTTTAAAAACCTGATGGCGGTGGCTGTCCCACAGTATGTGGTTCCCAGCCGCCACTACATTTCCAGGCGAGCCATCCCTTCCCTGCACAAACAAGTCGGGGACAAGATCAAGTGTGCACTGCGCAACGCCATCTGTGGCAAGGTCCACATAACCACTGATAAATGGACCAGTAAGCACAGGCAGGGACGCCAGATCTCGCTAACTGCACACTGGGCAAATGTAGTGGCTGGTGGGCCTGAGGCGGATAGCCATTTGGCGCATGTCCTTCCGCCACCGAGGATTGCAGGGCATTTCTCTTTGCCTCCTGTTGCCTCCTCCTCCTACTGCGATTCCTCTTCCTCTACCACCTCCTCATCCGCTCAGCATAACACCTTCACCACCAACTTCAGCACATCCAGGGGGAAACGACAGCAGGCTGTTTTAAAACTGATATGTTTGGGGGATAAACCCCACACTGCGCAGAAGCTGTGGACGGGCATTGAACAACAGACCGATGAGTGGTTGTTACCACTGAGCCTCAAGCCCGGCCTGGTGGTGTGCGACAATGGGCGAAATCTCGTAGCGGCTCTGGGCCTAGCTGGTTTGACGCACATCCCTTGTCTGGCGCATGTGCTGAATTTGGTGGTACAGAAATTTCTAAAAAACTACCTGGATATGTCAGAGCTGCTGCAGAAAGTGCGGGCCGTCTGTGCGCACTTTCGGCGTTCTCACCCTGCTGCTGCTCGCCTGTCTGCGCTGCAGCGAAACTTCAGCCTTCCCGCTCACCGCCTCCTATGCGACGTGCCCAAAAGGTGGAACTCCACCTTGCACATGCTGGAGAGACTGTGCGAGCAACAGCAGGCAATAGTGGAGTTTCAGCTGCAGCACGCATGGGTCAGTCGCTCTGCGGAACAGCACCACTTCACCACCAACTAGTGGGCCTCCATGCGAGACCTGTGTACCGTATTGCGGTGTTTCGAGTACTCCACCAACATGGCCAGTGCCGATGACGCTGTTCTCAGCGTTACTATCCCACTTCTATGCCTCCTTGAAAAAACACTTTGGGCCATGATGGAAGAGGATGTGGCACAGGAGGATGTTGAGGAGGAGGAGGAAGAGGGGTCATTTCCACAGTTATCAGGTCAGTCATTCACAAGTGGCTCGGGGGGTGGGTTCCTGCACCAGCATAGGCCAGGTAAAAAATATTCAAGCCAGGGCACAGTTCTGGAGGATGAGGAGGATGAGGAAGATCACGAGGAGGAGGAACCGCAGCAGGGTGGCACCCAACGCAGCTCGTGGGCATCACTGGAGCGTGGCTGGGGGGATACGGAGGACACAGATGATACACCTCCCACAGAGGACAGCTTGTCTTTGCCT
The DNA here is from genome assembly GCA_018402905.1 of Glandirana rugosa. NCBI lineage: Eukaryota > Metazoa > Chordata > Amphibia > Anura > Ranidae > Glandirana > Glandirana rugosa. The sequence goes on along the minus strand of BLSH010287958.1, from coordinate 124,679 downwards.
CTGGGCAGCCTGGCACACATGGCCGATTACATGCTGCAGTGCCTGCGCAACGACAGCCGAGTTGCCCACATTGTAACTTGTTCTGATTACTGGGTGGCCACCCTGCTGGATCCCCATTACAAGGACAACGTGCCATCCTTAATTCCCTCACTGGAGCGTGAGAGGAAGATGCGTGACTACAAGCGCACACTGGTAGACGCGCTGCTGAGGGCATTCCCAAATGACACCAGGGGCTCAGTGGAAGCACAAGGCGAAGGCAGAGTAGGAGGAAGAGGCCGCCAACACAGCTGTGGCACCGTCAGCACCTTAGAAGGCAGGGTTAGCATGGCCAAAATGTGGCAAAGCTTTGTCAGCAGCCCGCCACAACAAACAGCAGCACCAGCTGATAGGCAAGGTCTTAGCAGGAGGCAGCATTTCAGCAACATAGTGGAACAGTATGTGTGCACACGCCTACACGTACTGACTAATGGGTCTGCCCCATTCAACTTCCGGGTCTCCAAATTGGGCACATGGCCTGAGCTTGCCCTTTATGCCTTGGAGGTGCTGGCCTGCCCTGCAGCCAGTGTATTGTCTGAACGTGTGTTTAGCATGGCAGGGGGCGTTATCACAGACAAGCGCAGCCGCCTGTCCACAGCCAACATGGACAAGCTAACGTTTATTAAAATGAACCAGGCATGGATCCCACAAGACTTGTCTGTACCTTGCGCAGAATAGACATTTAGACCGGCCTCACACAGCCATTGGTATACTTGTTTTTTTGAATATGCCTCAATATTTTGGGGGCTACCCCAATTAGAAAAAAAAAAAACAAACAAAGAACAAAAAATGTTGGCTACCTCCTCCTCCTCCTCCTCCTCCACCACCGCCACTTCCACCTACACTGCCAGGGTCACGGCCTAGTCAACCTCTAGGCTCCTACTCCACATCCACCCCCCCTTCCCATTTTTATTTTTTTATTTGCTTTTAAGGTATTTTCCCTCTCCCCATTTTTTTGTAGGGCACTTGTCCTACTCTTACCCCCATTTTACTTCCTTTTGCAGCCCTCTAGCACTTGCCAGGATTTTTTTACAGCCATTTTTGTGCCGAAAAGTTTGGGTCCCCATTGACTCCAATGGGGTTCGGGGTCCGGGGTAAAGTTCGGGTCAAGTTCGGTACCGAAGCCGAACTTTTTCGCGAAGTTCGGCCAGACCCGCTGAACCCGAACATCCAGGTCTTCGCTCAACTCTACCTATCATCAATGGAATTGATTCCATTTTCTATCATACGGGGGAGTATTTAGACCATTTCCTTCAACCACTAGCAAGTAGCTTTCCATCATACATCAAGGATGGTAAAGAAGTCATCAACTTGATCAAAAATACAAAAGTGAATCAAGATATTATACTGGCCAGTGTGGATGTAGAATCCTTATACACCAACATAAAACAATCAGATGCCATCAAAGCAATCCAATGGGCCCTAAAAGAGAAAACTAACATGGAATTAGAGCAACAAGAATTCATCGCAGAAGCCTTAGCACTAGCTATGAAGGGCAACTACTTCTGGCAAGATAAACAGTTTTATGCACAGAAGAATGGAGTGGCAATGGGGGCCAGATTTGCCCCCAAGGTGGGCAAAAGGAGCTTATATTATATAAACGCTATAGCGATGATGTTCTTATTATGTGGGAAGGAACAGAAGAGACTTTAAAAAAAAAAATTCACAAGTTCTAGTTAACAATTTTCCAAGAGCAAAGTTGCAGTGGTGAGTCTACAGCAAGAATAGAGAATACATGTGGCCTGGCATGCCCAGCTAAGGCGGGCCTCCACCCCTGGTACATTGAACACAAAAAGAAGAGGAAAAAAGAGATTGGGGCTTTAAATGAGGACCACCTAAGTGTGTATAAGTGTGGGAGCTGTGTCTAAAAACACATTAACCAATGTTAGATATTGTTTATAATAGACCATGATTGCATATCATATAACACAACCTCGAGAACCACAATATCTTATGATTCTGCACATTTAATGATCATACAGAATAATTGTAAACATATACATGTAATATACTGTCTATTTACATAAAGTGCAAGATGCAGCAATCAAAAGCATTTAGATAAAGGACATATAGTATATGCATACACAGGTCAACACACATACATATTGGTAGAAAGAATTTCCAAAATTAGCTACATACATCCTGTACATAAATCAACTATCGAAAGTACATTGATATGTGGTATAACAACCAAATCTTGGCATGGAAAATCGATGGCTACTTGTTGGGAGTCCTTAATTTATAACCCACTGAGTTTCATGGCGTTTCAGCCACTCATCAGGGGTTTTGTTAATGTTGAAATTCTAAGGATGATATGTTTAAGATAGTAGATTAGTATATAGGTGTCCACTCGAAGGATATTAATATATATGTTCTAAATATTCTTAAATGATAATACGCTCTGTGTAACTTACAATGCTGTAGCTCTATAATGACCAGTCCCAAGCGGGGAGTCCAAGAGGCCCGGATAATTGCCCCAAACGGGGCTGAGGCAGGAAGTCCCTCCAGGGGCCAACAGGAAATGGGCATGGAGCAGGTCAGGCCACCACAGCACAACTCCCATCTGTGAATGTGTATGTGTGAGTCTCGAACCATGATATCTGTGGCAAGAAAGCTATGTGTAAATAATAGAGAACTGCAATGGTGTGCATGGGTATGTGAAAAAAAAAATTATATATAAAAAAAAAATATATATATATATAATTTTGTAGGATGATGGGTGTTATATGATGAGTGCGTTCTCTCCAGGTGGTGAGAACGTGTGTGTGTGAGATCTGTAATCGTGGTATCTATAAAAAAAAACATATATTAATATCCTTGCGAGTGGACACATATATACTAATCTACTATCTTAAACATATCATCCTTAGAATTTCAACATTAACAAAACCCCTGATGAGTGGCTGAAACGCCATGAAACGCGTTGGGTTATAAATTAAGGACTCCCAACAAGTAGCCATCGATTTGCCAAGATTTGGTTGTTATACCACATATCTATGTACTTTCGATAGTTGATTTATGTACAGGATGTATGTAGCTAATTTTGGAAATTCTTTCTACCAATATGTATGTGTGGTGACCTGTGTATGCATATATTATATGTCCTTTATCTATATGCTTTTGATTGCTGCATCATGCACTTTATGTAAATAGACAGTAAATTACATGTATATGTTTACAATTATTCTGTATGATCATTAAATGTGCAGAATCATAAGATATTGTGGTTCTCGAGGTTGTGTTATATGATATGCAATCATGGTCTATTATAAACAATATCTAACATTGGTTAATGTGGTTTTTAGACACAGCTCCCACACTTATACACACTTAGGCGGTCTTCATTTAAAGGCCCAATCTCTTTTTCCCTCTTATTTTTGTATTCAATGTACCAGGGGTGGAGGCCCGCCTTAACTGGGCATGCCAGGCCACATGTATTCTCTATTCATGTCTTTGGGGTGGAAGACACCCACTTTTCCTCGTGACCTGTCATGCCCTCAGTTTCATATATATATATTTTTCATTTTTTATATATACCCAAACATATTATGTTCATACGTGTTCCACTCAAAAAAAAATTTCTACAGCCAGACTCTAGCCATTAGACATAATTGGCTTATTTTCCATGCTCCCCATTCCACCGACAGCTAGCACCTGGTGGGGGCCATGGGCTCGGGTGGCTGTCCTTATTTCGGGGCTGCGACGTGCGGCAGGCCCTCCCCCCTCCCCTGACTTCCCTAACTTGGGCATCGGGGAGGGGGGTCGGCCTCCTGTGCGTCGGCGTTATGCTTGGAGGGGCCGCCCGCGGCGTCATGTGGCGCCGGTGGGCGGGGCCTTTCCTTTCCATCTAACGCCACAGATGGGATGGGCGATTATCAACGGCGGATACTAATGCCGTTGGTTATCTGGGCATTTCCTGGTGCTGGTATGGCGTGTCGGCATAACGTTGGCGGGATCCATCCCTCTCCCATGGACCTCTGGGCATATATATATGGGCCTGGGGCGGCCAGTGTCGCCACTTCATGTGCTCCCACCATCAGGAGAGGTTCACTATTTCACTCTGCAATAGTTCACTGGAGGTAATTTGCTGCACCCCACATATTTTGTTATGTTTTATCTTTTCCATTCTCACCAATTGTTTTTTTCATAGATACCACGATTACAGATCTCACACACACACGTTCTCACCACCTGGAGAAAACGCAATCATCATATAACACCCATCATCCTACAATATATATATATATATATATATATTTATTTATATAATTTTTTTTTCACATACCCATGCACACCATTGCAGTTCTCTATTATTTACACATAGCTTTCTTCCCACAGATATCATGGTTCGAGACTCACACATACACATTCACAGACGGGAGTTGTGCTGTGGTGGCCCGACCTGCTCCATGCCCATTTTCCGTTGGCCCCTGGAGGGACTTCCCGCCTCAGTTTGGGGCAATTGTCTGGGCCTCTTGGACTCCCCGCTTGAGACTGGTCATTATAGAGCTACAGCATTGTAAGTTACACAGAGCGTATTATCATTTAAGAATTTTTAGAACATATATATTAATATCCTTCGAGTGGACACCTATATACTAATCTACTATCTTAAACATATCATCCTTAGAATTTCAACATTAACAAAATCCCTGATGAGTGGCTGAAATGCCATGAAACGCGTTGGATTATAAATTAAGGACTCCCAACAAGTAGCCATCGATTTTCCATGCCAAGATTTGGTTGTTATACCACATATCAATGTACTTTCGATAGTTGATTTATGTACAGGATGTATGTAGCTAATTTTGGAGATTCTTTCTACCAATATGTATGTGTGGTGACCTGTGTATGCATATACTATATGTCCTTTATCTATATGCTTTTGATTGCTGCATCATGCGCTTTATGTAAATAGACAGTATATTACATGTATATGTTTACAATTATTCTGTATGATCATTAAATGTGCAGAATCATAAGATATTGTGGTTTTCGAGGTTGTGTTATATGATATGAAATCATGGTCTATTATAAACAATATCTAACATTGGTTAATGTGTTTTTAGACACAGCTCCCACACTTATACACACTTAGATGGTCCTCATTTAAAGCCTGAATCTCTTTTTTCCCTCTTCTTTTTGTATTCATTGAGTCTACAGCAAGAGCTTTGCAATTCTACAGCATGAAAATTCAACCACAGTGACACCTGTGGTGGGATAACTATTGCACAACATACATATATATATTTATATATAAAGTAAAGAGACATAACCCATATATTGTAGCACCGTAACCATGTAAACCATGAAAGAACAATATACAAAAATAAGGACTTTAAAGGTTGCCAAGTGAGACATCCCTTTTTTATTGTGCCAAGATAGATTTGAATTATTGATCAATAAATGTCTTAGTTTCAGAAAATACGTGTCTACATCTATATGTGCGTTATCTGGACCAGAGATTTCCAACAATAGTTTATCCATCATTCCCTCCCATGATTGTCCACAATAGTTGGCCGTCTTAAAAATAGTAAAGATCCCGGTATATTACTAGCTCTTAATGTACCAAGAAGACAATGATATAATGAAAATTAAGATGAAAGTTTTTCCTACTTGGGATTATTAAGGATTATATTGTCTCTCAGAAAAAGGTGTTTTCCACCCAATTAGATAAAATTGTATATAAAGTATAGAGACATAACCCATATATTGTGGCACCACATCCATGTAAACCATGAAAGAAGAAGGGACAAGAATAAAGAATTTAAAGGTTGCCACCTATAATCCCAAGTATGAGAAAGAGAAGTACTCGTATATATATATATATATATATATATGTAAAAAATGAATAAAATGTATTAGTTAACATGGTTAAAAATATCATAAAAACATATTAGAGTTGCGTGCAAACTTTTAAATGGAAACATCCCCCATGATGAAATGGAAAAGTGCGTATATATACAGAGAGACCTATTTGAGTGGCCCACTACAGGCGAGTCTAGTGGTATGGATGGGGAAGAGAGTCAATCCTCCATATGCCGGGCCACATGTAGGTATAAGTGTATCATCACCAATAGAGGTCACTATGCATTTCGCCAGAGGCTTCTACAGGGCTCCTATTGGTATTCTACATCAAATAGATCTGAGGGCTATAGAGTGTCCGGTCCACAGCACCGGGGGAAAAGGGGGGGGAGGGGCACACACATCCAGCCCACAATGGGGAGAGAAATCATGCATCAAGGTCAAAAACAAAACAGCTAGAGAGGAACATCGCTAAGGCTGAGCCTATACTTTCAAAAAAGCAGAGAGCAATAGCTCCAACAACCTGAGTGACGCTGAGCACTCCCAAACGGACAGACCATCCCTTGCTGTCCTTATGTGTATATCCAAATGGGACTTCTCCTGTCCCAGTCCCAGCTGCACTCCCCGCCGGTGCTACCATCATGAAACACCTTAATGCATGTACAGTATGTATACTTCAGGATGCCATCTTCTCTAGCTAACACGTTTTTCTTTTTAATAAAGTAAAAGCAAATAGTGTCAAGATGTACAAAACATTGGTGTAATTTTTGCTATGAAGGTTAAGACATGAAAGGAGCCAGGTCAGGTTCCCTACCCATCACTGGTCCTTGGAGATGCTTAGATATTTCTAATAAGCAGAGAATATAGGGTTTGCTGATTAAAGAGCTATAAAATCAACACACCGGAGGTTGGCGTATTGGACCTCTGTAGAGAGACCACTGGTTCCCTACAGAGCAAAAGGGACCTTCTCCACAGCATGCTTACAGGGGCCAGGTTTTTGTACACAGGATGTGGCTGCTTTATATTAAAAGATTGGCACACCTTTTATTATGGTGAACCTGGAATGTATGTTGCTGCTTTTTCTCCCCCCATCCCCCCTTTTCTTTTATGCTGAGAAAGTTATCTTCAAAATACATACTCACCTGCTTAGCTAATCCAGCATTGTCCTGCAGCAATTCACTGTTCAGTTGCCATAGGTGTCCCATACTCCCATCTTGTTGACTCTTTTGCATTCAGACAGCCATAGGTGTGTGCAGCCTATTGCATCAGGGTGTGCACCCCAAATGTAATAAAGTATGGATGGTGTCAGTAGAACAGTGGACTTGTCAGTAGGGCAGAGTTTGGTGTTAGTAGGGCAGTGGACAGTGTCAGTAGTTTTTTATTTTTATTATTTTATTTTTTACAACTTTTTTAGAAGCCCTGTTGGGGGTCTTTGGTGAAATGTCAGCAAGGAAAATCTGCGACACACGGGCTAATTAGGGTGTGCCCAGGCATGCCCCCTGCGTACGCCTATGCAGACAGCCCAGCCTCAAGCTCTGCCCTCTGGACACGCCGTGTGCTGTTTCCTGTAGCCTCCTGGGATAGGTGATTGGGGATATTTCTGGGGGGCTACAGGAGCAGGGCATGCCATTCTCACCTGGGCAAGAGTGGCGGTGGGAGTCCCCCCTAAAAAAGCTATTATTATTGTGGGGGGGGGGGGTAGTGGGCATGGAGGCAGGAACTTAAAGTTTATTTAAGGAGAATAACCTGAAAGTTCAATTCAGCTTTAAAAAGGAAATGGTACCAACTAATCATATTTCATTTGACTTCAGTAATCTGAAATATGTTTGTTAAAGAAAAGGTACAGAGCATATTGTGTTCCTGTAGCTGAGCTGTAGCTCTACCACGCAGGCAGTGTACAAAGAATGAGCAGGATCTATTTATTCAGGTATCAAACATTCAGAGTAAGCTTCCAAGGTCATCACATGGCGTCCAGAGGAAAGAGAATAATACTTGTACTCAGCTATCTCCAAGGACTTTGTCACCAGTTTAAAGGGCTTTTCAGATGAATTATTCATGTTTCATGTAATGCCAGATAGGCAACAGCCTCTCTTCAGCTGCAGATGTCATCATCCACTGAACTGATTTATACGAAAATAGATCTGGTTTTATAAATGATAAATTAATGACCACTTTAGAGGATGGAATGACACGTTACCACAGTAAATGATATAGACATAGATAGACAAATGGAGAATGAGCCAATTGAACTGCATTGTGCTGAAGGTAGAGATTGGGTCATTTATCAAGTTCAAGTTTTACCTTAGCCTTTTAAGTGGCAACAGTTGTCGATTTTCTTGATAGACAACTATCATATAGTACAACCCAACCTTTCTCCAAGATAAATTTGGCATTGTTGAGCAAGATAGTTAAATGATAAGGTTTGAAAATAGCATTCATTACCTACATTGTTAATTTTAGACCTGTACCAGCTCTTCATGTAGCCATTGTGGCCTTTTGTAAGGCATATATGTTGCTGCTGTAGTCTACAGTTATTAATAGTTGATGAAGGAATGGATGCTGGAAGAGATGTATACTATGCAAACCATAATTAACATATAAGTATAACAGATATTAAGTACCACAATTTAATCTAGTTATGTATTCATTAAATAACTTAAAACAGCCAAATTAGCCAAAAACAACAATATAAATATGAATAACCCATTAAAATATAAGCGAAACCAGCTTTAGCGATAATATTCACCTTCAATCTAGCAATTTCATCTGTAGTATGTTTTTCTGCCACTAGATCCCCCAAGCCTGGTGGTCAGCATTATTTATCCCACCTGCCTGGACCTACCCCCTGCCTGTGAATGGATATTTAAAAGATAAGCAGCACGGTGATGAGCTCATCTATCTGCCTATCTGCTCTTTCCTCCCATCAGTATGTTTATGTCAACACATGAAATGAATAATCATTCTGCTGTTTCTCCTCATGTTCCTATTGTGGGTGCTTTTGGCTGTGGACATGGATCAGCATTAGAGTTGCCACCTCATCCCTTTAAAACCGAACACACATGAATTACACAGGCTCTCTGGCTGATTAGTGTGTGTTGTGACGTTATGTGAGGCACCACAATGGACGGGCGATACGTGTCGCCTCGCATGCGATCACTAGGCGACTAGTGGGAGACCAACCCGGGTTTTGCTGGCCACCGTGGCAGAGCTGGTTCCAGCCCGGACTTTCTGGTCCACTCAAACCCCTCTCCACCTGCATTTAATGATCAGGAAGCGATCTCACTAGAGCTCGATCCTGGATCTCAGAGGGAGAAAGATGTGAGGGGGCTCTGTGTGCTAAATTGGACTCTAAAAACAAGGTTTGCAAAGGGTTGCCACCTCATCCCTTTAAAACCGAACACATATGAATTGCACAGGTTCTCTGGCAGATTAAGGTGGTAATTAAACTCACTTGGTGCCTTATCTGCATTAAATTAGCCTCAGAACCTGTGTAATTCATATGTGTTCGGGTTTAAAGGGATGAGGTGGCAACCCTATTTGCAATATGCTTATGTTTTGTGGGTGTTGGGGACAGCCCAACACTGTATAGAGAGGAATCTCTTTATTAAGTGTAGTGCCCGATGACAAGGTTTCGTTTTCTATTTCTGTTTATGTGGCAAGCCACCAGACTTTAAAGAAAATGACATCCATGCTAAATCTTTTCCCCTGAAAAGTGATCCCCACAAGCTAATCGACCACAGTCTATATATATATATATATATATATATATATATATATATATGAACCCCAGTGGAACTTCAGTACGTCCTTGAAAAAGACTTCAGCCTCGCTGAAGTCATCACATGTAATTCTGCCGAGGGTAAGTGAAGTTACCCAAAAGTCTACAGTTCGCTGAACCCCGCTGAACTCCGCTGAGTTCAGACTCGCGTTCAGCGGGGACACACTTGTCCATTTATGACAGTTCCGCATTAATTTGTTCGACTTCAATCTTTGACTAACCATTGATACGTGTCGACGTGGTGTAAGACACACGAGGTCATTATCATTTAGAGGGGGGTAACACAAACAGATAACAAGACTGAATCTACTCCTAATCTAGTATAATTGAGATCCCCATGTATATATATATATATATATATATATATATATATATATATATATGAACCCCTAGAGTTAATATGATCTAATCCTCATCTAAGTCAGAACAATAGACAAACACAATGGGGGGAGATTTACTATTACTGGAGCACACAGAATGTGGTGCAGCTGTGCATAGTTACCAATCAGTTTCTAACTTCAGCTTGTTTAATTACGCCTTGACAGTATTTACCTGTTCACACAGGGGCGACTTGCGCTCAGACTTGAGTCGCCTCAAGTCGCCCCAAGTCGCTTGACATCTGAAAACCCATTGAAGTGAATGGGAGCCGTCTTAATGTACACTACTGAAGTCGCTCCGACTTCAGAAAAAGTTCCTGCATGACTTCAAGGTGACTTCTATTCAACTTGTGCCCATAGAATTCAATGGAAGTCGTCCTCCAAGTCAGATCCCCCATCTATATTGAAGCGACATTACAGTTTAGAAGAAAATAATTTTTGGAGGCAACCCCCTCCCTCTCTTCTCTGACTGGCCACAGGCAAAGTCGCCTGGCATGGAGTCGCATTGTAAGTTGCCCGAAATTGCGCTCAAGTCACATTAAAAATCACCTAGCAAAGTTGTGCCAAAGTCGCATCACCCCTGTGTGAAGGCAAGCTAAGGCCCCTTTTACACGGGTGCCTCCGCTATGCGCGCATGCTCAGCAGGGGATCTCTCTGTTGATTCCTGCTAAGCAGGTGGATGACAGGTCCATGTCCGCTCCGCTATGCAGAGCGGACACGGACACAGTCCTGCTCTCCTCTATGGGGCAATCAGATGGAAATGGATCACCTGTCTGCCAGACGGGTGAAAAATAGGACCACAATCCATCTGTTTTTGGCGAACAGGATCAGATCGGATGGCAGCGGGTGTCAGCAGACATGTGTCCGCTGACATCTGCCACTCCATAGAGGACAATGCAGGGTCCGATCAGGTCCGGCTGAAAAATTGACAGGCAAACATGCAAACCTGATCGGACAGCCCATGCAAAATGGACCTAAAACCTGGAAGCTGGTTACTATGCACAGCTGCACCAAATTTTGCGTACACCACCTTTAATAAGACCCCTTTCACACTGAAGCATTGGTCGTTTTTGCGGTGCTTTGGCGGCATTTTAGCTGCGCTTTTCAGGACGCTAGAGGGCCAGTTTTTTTAAGGTCATGTGACAACGTGACCTTAAAAAAAAGGCTAATTTTGCAGCTCTTTCAAAACATTTTTAAGGCGTTTTGGAAGCGTTGCCCATTCATTTCAATGGGCAGGGGCGTTTTTATAGCACTCCAAACCTGCCCCAAAGATGCTGCAGGACTTTTTCTAACGTCCCGCAAGTGCACCACCTGAGTGTGGAAGCACCCACCTGAGTGTGGAAGCACTCATGCAAATGAATGGGAGGCAGTTTTCAGGCACTTTTTAGACGACAGATTAAACATTCACAGTGCTGGCAGCAATGACTTTAAGCATGTGCTTTTGGTAGCTCTGAATCAGGCTTGCACAACATTCAGGTGGAATTTTTGACCATTCCTCATTACAAAACTGCTTCAGTTCAGACACATTTGATGGATGTCTGGTGTGAACGGCTCTTTTGAGGTCATTCCACTACATCCCTATGGGAATGGCTGGGCCACTCCAAAGGCACCTTTTTTTTTTAAATGAAGAAGTAAACCCTGATGGGTTTTACTTCCTCTATGTTACCCTGGAATGTAAAAGCATAATGGGCTAGTATGCATCACATATTAGCCCATTATGTGGCACTTACCTGCATTGGAAGCCAGCGATGTCCCTGCTCCAGGCCGCATCCATCTTCTGCCCCTCTCCCTTCCGGGGCCGCAATCTCCGGCTCTGTGACTGGCTGGGGTCGTGTGACATCACTGCGCGGGAACCGCCAGTCACAGCACGATCTCAGTGAAGGAACGGCACGGAGTCATTTCTTCACTGCGCATGTGCCCGGTGACATAGGCACAGAATACTGCATATCTCCTAAACCGTGCAGGTTTGGAAGATATGCAGGGAACCTACAGGTAAGCCTTATTATAGGTTGACAACCACTTTAAGCTAGTCTGTGGTGGAATTATTTCAATGCTTAGGGTCATTGTCCTGCTGCATCACCCAACTTCTACACGTTGAAAGATATTTTGGTAATTTTGGAAAACTCAATTTCCCCTCGATGATGGCAAGTGGTCCAGGCCCTGAGGTAGTCAAGCAAGCCCAAATCATGATGTTCCCTCCACCATACTTCCCCCCCCCTTGGGATGATGCTTTGATGTTGGTAAGCTGCGCCCTTTTTGTGCCATACATAGTGCTGAGTATTCTTCCTGAACAATTCATCAGTTTTTCATCAGTCCACAAAACATTTTCCCAGTAGCATTGTGGTCTGCCCAGGTGCTCTTTGGCAAACTTAAGGTACGCAGTAATGTTTTTTTTGGTATTCTGCCATGGACACCCTGCCTGTTCAAAGACTTATGCATGGTAGACTCATGAACAGGGAAGTTTGCCAGTTCCAGTGATGTCTTAAAGCCTTTAGCTTGTGGGTTCTTCTTTATCTCCTTTATCTCCTTGAGGATTCTGTATTGTGATTGTGACAGTAGCCACTGTACTAAACTACCTAAATTTATAGACCATTTACATAACTGTCGACTGATGGATGCTTTGTATACCTTCCCAGCATTATGCCGATCAACTACTCATATGTCTTTGAAGAGCTCCTTTTTGCGAGACATGGTTCACATCAGCTGATGCTTCTGAACAGCAATATTAAAATGTTTGAGTGTCTTTAATCAGACTCAAACTCATTTCATTAATTGGATTCCAGTTATGCAAGCTACTAACTACCATTAGCTTTTGTTGAAGTAATTAGTCTATGAGTTCACTTAAGCCTTGTACACACGGTTCGGTGGTCGTACGACCGACTGGCTCAAATCGTATGTTGGCTGTTGTATTTCCCGTACTGACGTGCACTCAACAATCGTACAAGCAATGTGCGACCAAGCCAAACGTAATGACGTGAAACGAGCATATAAAGAGGAAGTGCTGTTATCGTGCGGCACCCTTTGGGCTCCTTCATCTAATTTCGTGTTAGTTGAAGTTTGGTGTTTGTTGATTCGCGACTTTCAGATCGTTCTTCAGTTCGTTCTCCAGATCGTTCTTTGGATTGTTCCTGGCCGTTCATTCGTCAACTATGTTCAGTTCGAGAGATAGAAATCTCGCTATTGTTGGCCTAGGAGTCCTGGCTTGGACCCAAAACCAACATAGAAGAAGGAGGGAGAGGAGTTGTTGGACCAAAAATTGGTTGATTAATTTGATCATATGGCTTTAGTCAGGGAGCTCTAGGAGAATAATCCTGATGATTTCAGGAATTATCTTCGGATGACGGACCCCTGCTTTAACCACCTTTTGGCATTGGTGTCACCCTATATCCAGAAGGAGGACACATGCATGCGCCTTGCTATCACCCCTGAGCAAAGGCTCATTGCCACCTTGCACTACCTGATGACGGGAAGAAGCCTCCAGGACCTCAAGTTCACTACAGGCATCTCCCCCCAGGCTCTTGGAGTCATTATTCCGGAGACATGCTCAGCCATCATTCGGGTGCTGCAGAAGAGCTATATTAAGGTATGTTTCATGTTAATACCACATTTTATGTGTTTCTGTTTGATAATATAGTATTTGCCCTTTTTGACAATAACTAATTAGCAACATTACAATATGCTGTGAATGTCTTCTTTGGCCTCATGCATGCTCTAAGCTTTTTTCACCTCTACACGCCTCCCCAGCATGTTGTCCAGTGTCCATACACACTCAGAGGGCCGCCATCGGGGGGTACAGGCAGTACTGTTGTAAGGGGCCCCAGTGTCTCAAGGGGCCCTTACAACAAAGACTTTAGCAGTCTTTAACATTGGAGTCTATGGGAGGGGGCATCCAGTTTGGGGAGACCAAACTCCTGAATCCTAGGTGAGAAAAATACCAAACTTTGCCCACATGGAGAGGACCCCCTGGACCACAACTGTTTCAAGTTTGGGACCTGCAGCACCTATGCTTTGGCACGAGGTCTTATTGCAAGCATTGAGTGAGGCTGTGTTGCCTGTGCACTGGTTTTTGAAGTCCTTGGATTTCACACTAGCATGCATTGCACACTTCACTGGGTCATGCTTGGCAGGCTACATCTCGTAAGTGTGACTGGGTGTATTGTTCCTTCTGGGGTTGCAACATGTGTACACCCCTGGCCAGTGGGCAGATGTGGTGGAATGACCCAGTGTGAAGGCCCTGGATAAGGTTGGTGGTCAGAAGGGAGGGGGCATGTCTAAAGCTGTGTAAGGGGCCCCCAAATTTCTGATGGCTGCCCTTCCCACTCAGCCTGGTAATGCCACAATTATTTATGTCAGATGCAGTTTAGGCGCCCCCCCCCCCCCTAAAACACACAATTTTGCAACGTTATTTAAAACTACTGTATCTCCAGAAATGTAATCTCCTATACACACTCTCCATCTTTTGCGGGTGACATTTCTCTACTAATTCCCCAAAACATGTAATGCAAGGGCCTGCCTGATTTGCTACTAATTTGACCTCATGTGATCTCTGTTGTTTGAATCTTGTTAGAAAAGTGTAATTAGCAAAGTATATTTTCTGTAGGTTGTGATTCTCACACGTCTTACATCTGGACTGTGCTGGAAATGGAAGTGTAGCCTTATGTTGCCCTTGCATTTGCATGTTGAAGAACATTTTTATGTTTGTTGGCAAAGTATAATTGTTTTTTTGTTTATCCACAGTTTCCTTCCAATCCCCAGCAGTGGCAGGAAGTTGCTGCACAGTTTATGCAGCAATGGGATTTTCCCAACTGCGGGGGTGCCATTGATGGAAAGCATGTTCGGATTGTACCACCACCCAACTCTGGCTCCTATTATTTCAATTACAAGGGGTTTTGCAGCATTGTCTGCGAACTATGAGTTCTTGTACCTGGATGTGGGGAAGAATGGCCGCAACTCCAATGGAGGAGTCATCATGCAGACAGAGTTTTATAGGTGGCTTCAGAATGGCACCCTGAACTTGCCACCTGCAGACCAAAACGTGGAGGGTCTGAACTTTGTCTTTGTTGCAGATGAGGCGTTTGGGCTTGGTTAACATGTTATGAAGCCATTTCCTCAACGAAAGCTGACCCCTGACCAGAGGATTTTCAACTATAGACTTTCACGTGCTAGAAGGGTGGTGGAAAATGCCTTTGGAATTTTGGCCTACAGGTTCCGTCTCTTTTTGACGCCAATCAACCTGGCCTTATATAAGCTGAATCACGTGGTACTGTGCTGCTGCATCCTGCATAATTTTTTACGCTGGAATGCGACCAATTATCTACCAACCGTGCCCACTGACCTTGATGCAGCCCTGCCAGGCCCAAGTACATCAACTGAAGGTTGTCCATCTTTGGATGCAATGGCAGACCTCCTGTCACGAACATGGTGGTGAAGTCTGTCTTGTGCAGGGAACAACCGCTCTTGTGCACCCGATTCAAGGACCCCTGGTAGAGTGAACAGAGATCCAAGAGTGCGGGATGGCACGAGGGCTGGATGGTCACTGATGATGTTGTGATGCTCCAGAAGGTCGTGCAGATAGATGGGTGGTCATACAGGCTGGGTTGGCAACAGGCAGGCAGAGCGGTACAAAAGGATCAGGCAAACGGGTAGTCAAGTTCAAGCAAGGTTCGTTAACGGGCGGGCAGCAGAAGTACAAGGGAGCAGACAATCGGATGGTCGTGGAAAGCCGGGGTCGGTGCAGGTAGCGGAACAGCAGGTCAGGACAAGCCGGGTCAACAGGAAGCGGAACAAACTCAGGAACAGGTAGTAAGAGCTGGGGCTCACAGGTCACGGATGCTGTAGAACGAGCAGCACTTGTTGCTGGGAACACAGGACTTAAATAGCGCCGTTTGGTGCCGCACCACCGCGGAAACAGCCAGAATCCATCTGGCAGAAAGTTCCTACTCTAACACCTCCAGAGTAGACGTGCTACCTTGGCCACCCAGAATGCAAGGGATTTGCGTATCAAATATATGCAATATTTTGTGGGGAGAGGGGCTGTGTCCTGACAAAACATGATTCCTGATCTTTAATGTTTTACCCTTATAAACGAATCCTTCAGTTTAATTACTCTTGTCTGTGGTTTTTCGATCTGTAAAAGAGATGTTCTATATGTGCTTTACTTTTGCACTTGCTCTAAGAGGGAAATCTAACCTTCATTTCTCCATGAGATCACAATATCAGCTTCCGCAAAGTATTTTTGTGTGCAGGGGTTGTGCTACATATACACAAACACAAACACACAATGGTTTTGGTCTTCATGCATTCCATGCATGAAGAACAAAAACATGATGCATTAACAACTGGTTTAAATGTTTCGAGATGAACTACATCTGTGTTGACCACACAGAAGAGCACATTTGCTCTGTAAAGACCTAAACTTTATTTGTTGATAGTTGCTCTTTCCAATTGCAGCAGTACAGAAGTGCAATAGGACAAAAGTGCATAGTTTTGAACAAACAGTAGTTGGATAAAGTAAGTTTAAATTATTTCTAGTTTCCGTAAAGTATTTCAAATTGCTTTTCTTAAATTGTTTGCTTGTTAACATTGGTATTTTGGCTGTGTTGTTATTAGTGTTTGTTTGCTAAGTGATGTTGAGGTGTTGAATACTGGGTGTTGTCAATTAGCATATGTAATAGAGGTGGGCTGTTGACCAAATTGGTGCTTAATTAGTGTTGTATTTAAGAAGGTAAGCAACTCTTGTAGAGTTTACTCTTGATAGTTGCTCTTTCCAATAGCAGCAGTACAGAAGTGCAATAGGACAAAAGTGCATAGTTTTGAACAAATAGTAGTTGGATACAGTAAGTTTAAATTATTTCTAGTTTCCTTAAAGTATTTCAAATTGCTTTTCTTAAATTGTTTGCTTGTTAACATTGGTATTTTGGCTGTGTTGTTATTAGTGTTTGTTTGCTAAGTGATGTTGAGGTGTTGAATACTGGGTGTTGTCAATTAGCATATGTAATAGAGGTGGGCTGTTGACCAAATTGGTGCTTAATTAGTGTTGTATTTAAGAAGGTAAGCAACTCTTGTAGAGTTTACTCTTGATAGTTGCTCTTTCCAATTGCAGCAGTACAGAAGTGCAATAGGACAAAAGTGCATAGTTTTGAGCAAACAGTAGTTTGAAAACAGCAGGAGTTTGGAGACAGCCAACTCTATTTGATTAGTGCCTGTGTTTGAATTTAAGTAAATCTCTCGTTAACCTTTCTCGTTGATAGTTCTCATTTGAGATGTTCTCAACGAATGGAAGAATTTATGTTGTGATTAATTCGTGGTTAAACCAGTTGTCGGGTGGAGATAATGTATACGATTAACTGTTGTGGGTCATAAGTTGTGG
>BLSH010287958.1:36348-51547 GCA_018402905.1 Glandirana rugosa | reverse complement strand
ATCCCCTCCTCCTATTTTTTCCCCCCTCACCCATCCTCTACCCCTTATCCATCTCCTCTTGACCTCATCCTTTCTTTCATCTCCTACCCACTCCCCCCTTTTTTATCCTCCTCCCCTACCCCATGGTTCCCAGCCCCACCCCCAATCCCATTTTTTTCAGGGGCCAAGAAAGAAACCCTAGGTGGAGCATCTTACTATTGTGCTGCTTGTGTGGGCAGGATGTGTACTGTGCCTACCCCTGCTGACCTTCCTTTCCTATTCTTCCCATGTGATTGGCACAGTATCCCACAAAAGCAGCAGCAGTAATAAGATGCTCCACCTCAGGGTCCTTCCATAACTCCTCCAAAGTACCGGAAGAGAGCAAAAAACTCTGGAGGGGAAGGTAGAGGGGGAGTTGTCATTGCAGTATAGATTTAGCCCATGACAGCAATGCCAGAATAGGTGGGATCTGTGAGGGCAGCTTCCCTGAAACCATATCTATATTATTCAATACTGCCACTTTACTGTACTCTCCTACCCCCTGTACGGTGTCCACTTACCTACCCCTGTACTGTATTCTCCTGCCCCTTGTACTGTGCCCACTTACCCTCTCCTCGTGCTGTACCCTCCTGCTGCCCCCTGTACTGTACCCTTCTGCCCCCTGTACTGTCCACTTTATCCTCCCCCTGTTCTGTGCCCTCCTGCCCCCTGTACTGTCCACTTATCCTCCCCCTATACTGTACCCTCCTAATACAGTTCCTTTTTATCACTTTAATTATTTTTCCCATTATGGGCGTGAGTGGGGCCTCATATCTAAGTTTTGCCTAAGGCCTCACAAAACCTAGAGCCGCCTCTACTCTTGGGCATGGAGTTCACCAGAGCTTCACAGGTTGCCACTGGAGTCCTCTACCACTCCTCCATGACAACATCATGGAGCTGGTGGATGTTAGAGACCTTGCGCTCCTCCACCTTCCATTTGAGGATGCCCCACAGATGCTCAATAGGGTTTAGGTCTGGAGACATGCCTTGCCAGTCCATCACCTTTACCCTCTTCTTCTTTAGCAAGGCAGTGGTCATCTTGGAGGTGTGTTTGGGGTCGTTATCATGTTAGAGTGTCCTGCGGCCCAGTCTCTGCAGAGAGTGGATCATGCTCTGCTTCAGTATGTCACAGTACATGTTGGCATTCATGGTTCCCTCGATGAACTGTAGCTCCCCAGCGCAGGCAGCACTCATGCAGCCCCAGACTATGGCACTCCCACCACCATGCTTGACTGTAGGCAAGACACACTTGTCTTTGTACTCCTTACCTGGTTGCAGTCACACATGCTTGACACCATCTGAACAAAATACATTTATCTTGGTCTCATCAGACCATAGGACATGGTCCTTAGTCTGATTGTCTTCAGCAAACTTTTGCGGGCTTTCTTGTGCATCATCTTTAGAAGAGGCTTCCTTCTGGGATGACAGCCATGCAGACCAATTTGATGCAGTGTGTGGCGTATGGTCTGAGCACTGACAGGCTGACCCCCCACCCCTTTAACCTCTGCAGCAATGCTGGCAGCACTCATACGTCTATTTCCCAAACACGACCTCTGGATATGATACATGCACTCAACTTCTTTGGTCAACCATGGTGAGGCCTGTTCTGAGTGGAACCTGTCCTGTTAAACCACTGTATGGTCTTGGCCACCGTGCTGCAGCTCAGTTTCAGGGTCTTGGCAATCTTCTTATAGCCTAGGCTTTTTTTCAGATGCTCAGAGAGTTCTTTAGCATGGCATGTTGGACTTCCAGTGACCAGTAAGAGAGAGTGAGAGCGATAGCACCAAATTTAACACACCTGAGACCTTGTAATGCTCATGAGTCACATGACACTGGAGAGGGGAAATGGCTAATTGGGCCCAATTTGGACATTTTCACTTAGGGGTGTACTCTCTTTTGTTGCCAGCAGTTTAGACATTAATGGTTGTTGATTTAATGGGTGTTGAGTTATTTTGGAGGGACAGCAAATTTACACTGTTATACAAGCTGTACACTACTTTACTCTACGGAGGAATCCAGTACACAGAGACTTTCTTCCTCACAAAACGGCCAGCAGCACAGTTGCAGGGGGGTGGGGAGGAGGAATCCACACACAGCCAGCAGCAGTACTGAGCTACAAATGTATTCATTGACATATCATTAGATTCAGTTTTTTTTTTTAATGTGGCTTGTTTAAGTGTGAAGATTACACTCTTAGATCCTACCACTATGATCAGAATGTGATGTATTGCACACTCACCCCTACCTGCTTGAAGATTGTCCATCTCTGGGACAACCATCTAAGCACCTTCAAACTGAGAAACATCATCAATGGGACAGGTTATTTAAGCATCTTCTGTTGCAATTCTGACCTTCAAGGATTGCCTGTAACATTTGCTGTCACACCAAAACGGGAATGTTACAGAGTTTACAATATGGTAGCTCCTTACAGAATCAGAATTTCTTTAATTTATAATTATACCTCTGTAATGTATCTTCTCTAACTTCAGTCCCCTAGTTGTAAGCCCTGTTCTTTTGATACACCATGCATGCGCTCCTTTAGAGAGACTTCAGACCAGGCAGATTAAGGCTGGGTTCACACTTGTCCGACAAAAGGACCGACATTTTGAGCACAAGTCGCATGACGTCACCAAATCAATGTTTCCCTATGAGAGCTGTCTTAACCGGTCTGACACAAGTTAGTCCTACTTTGAAAAAGGTTTGTGTACTACTTTGGTCCAACTTTGGTCCTACTTCGGCTCATTGAATATCATTGAATTAGGATCAAAGTTGGATCCTTGTTCTAACCATCCGACTTGTGACATCCGACTTGGTGATTACAGCAGCAGTAAAAGGATTTTATCTCACACTGGGATTGTTTTGATTGGTCAAAGGACAAGTCTCTATCTCAAAGTCTGAACAAAATCGTATCTTGTTCATTCATTCATTCAAGTCGGATGGAAGTAGAACCAAAAAGGGACCAATGTTGCAGGGCAAAGTAGGATCAAAAGTTTGTGTCGGATAGTGTGAACCCAGCCTTAAGGAACAGACAAAAAACAAAATATGTGGCGCTGGAAAGGTTAAAGTGCAAAAATAGTGCAAAGAATGTATAGTTCATAAAGTGTCTCAGTAATCTGAAATCTTCAAGGAACAAAAAGTCTCTAGGTGGAATACTCACTCACCAGCTCCAGGTACTGTCTCGATTAAGAGAACAGCCAAAGCGCTTAGATAAGACCACTGTGGTGGGCTGGATCATAGAGATGTCTCTCTGTTCGCAATGTCTCCCATATAGGGAAATAAAAAATAAAACTACATAGTGCAGTATGTCTATACACTGGAAAATATAAGTGCACAGTGACAGTACATAAAATTCCCGTGAAAATGAGGAAAGCAACTTTTTGTCTGTTTTATGAGGTTGTGTTATTCCTTTTGTGCTGGCAGCTGTTCACCTTATTTGCTTAGGGCTGATTTTTCACATATTCATTTCAGATTAAAGGAACAACAAAAGATCTTTACTGAAGAAGTAAAAAATAACACAGGAACAGTTTTCAAATGACATCTTCACACACATTCCTGTACAGAGTTCTTTAAGTAACCCATAAAGTAACTATACCGTAGGCAGATGGCAAGTTCTTAAAAGCAATCCTTTTCAAGGCAATAGTCCATTTAGGCAGTAAAGCCACAGGAGGCATCAACAGTCTCTTAAAGTCCATGATCTTGTAATAATCCACAAAAGGGAATAAATCCATAACTGGCAGCTATAAGTCCATAAAGATCCATAGCCCTCTGAGCCCTGACTGGGCTCCCATCCACCTGGCGGACTCCACTTTGTTCAGCAGGGGGATCGCTCCCCTGATCCCCGCTAAGCAGGCGGATGACAGGTCCATCTCCACTCACTGTGCAGAGACGGACCAGTCAGAGCCCCGATCTCCTCTATGGGAAGATCAGATGAAAAATGACCGCCTTTCCGTTTTCATCCGGGTCTCCATTCATCTAATTTTCACGGACAGGATCGGATCGGATAGCAACGAGTGTCAGCGGACATGTCACCGCTGACATCCGCCGCTCTATAGGGCTGAATTGAGTGTCCAATCAGGTCCACCTTAAAAACTGACAGGCGGACCTGATTGGAAAACGCGTGCGAAAGGGGCCTAAATCTTTAAAACCTCTTGGAAGCACCTGCTTACAAGCAGAGAAGTGACCTCATCAGTCTGCTGTTGTTCCTTCAGTTGCCAGTAGCAGGCTGGGGAGATGACACCACAATATTAGTTACATAGGCCTGCGCACAGGGTGTGCCTTGGCACATCCTAATCACCCTGTGTGGCGCATATTCCCCCTGTTTAAAACCCTGATATCTCTCCAAAGCCTACTAATGGGGCCCCTGAAAAAAATGTAAAGAAGAATAAAAAAAAAAAAATTGTAAAAATAATAAAAATAAAATAATAATGAAAAAAACACAGACACCATCCAGTGCCTTACTGACAGCAATCTCTGCCCCAATGACACCAATCTCTGCCCTAGTGACACCATCCGTATATATATATATATATATATATATATATATATATACCCACACATACATGTGTTTGAGCTTTGAGGTGCACACCCAAATGCGATAGGATGTGCACACCTATGATTACCTAATTGTGACAGAGAAAGTGGTGTCATCCACCTGGCTGTGCTGTGTAACCAGTGCTTATAAGTTTATATACCCTGGCAGAATTTATGATTTCTTGGCCATTTTTCAGAGAATATGAATGAGAATACAAAAACTTTTCTTTCACTCATGGTTAGTGTTTGGCTGAAGCCATTTATTATCAATCAACTGTGTTTACTCTTTTTAAATCATAAATTCTGCCAAGGTATGTAAACTTGTGAGCACAACTATATATATATATATATATATATATATATATATATATATATATATATATAAAACCATACAACCCCATATGCATAGTCCTTCACCCACAGTTAATCCAGAGGAAGGCAAAAAAACCCCAGCAAAACATGATCCAATATACTATAGCGGGGGAAAAAATTCCTTCCTGATCCCCCCCGAGGTAATCGGATATTCCCTGGATCAACTTTACCTATAAGTGTTAGTAGCCAGTTATGTTATGTATATTTAGGAAAGAATCCAGGCTTTTTTTAAAGCAATCTACTGTGCTGGCCAGAACCACCTCTGAAGGGAGTCTATTCCACATTTTCACAGCTCTTACTGTGAAGAAATCTTTTCGTATTTGGAGATGAAATCTTTTTTCCTCTAGACATAAAGAGTGCCCCCTTGTCCTTTGTGATTACCTTAACGTGGATAACTTAGCACCAAGTTCACTATATGGACCACTTATGTATTTGTACATGTTGATCATATCCCCCCTTAATCTCCTCTTCTCAAGAGAGAATAAATTCAGTTCCTCTAATATTTCCTCATAGCTGAGTTCCTCCATGCCTCTTATACATGTTCCCCGATATCCTTTTTAAGAACTGGTGCTGAAAACTGAACTGCATATTCCAGATGAGGTCTCACTAATTATTTGTATATTTAAAATGATATCCCTCTCTCTGGAGTCCATACCTCTCTTAAAGTGGTTGTCAACTCGTGACAACCACTTTAACCTACAGGTAAGCCTATAATAAGGCTTACCTGTAGGTGCCTTGCATATCTCCTAAACCTGTACGGTTCAGGAGATATGCAGTGTATGTGCTGTGCCGACGTTATGTCGGCACATGTGCAGTGAAGAAACGGCCTCCGTGCCGTTACTCCACTGCGACCATGCTGTGACTGGCGGCTCCCGTGCACCTGCCACTCACAGCGCTAGAGATCGCGGCCCTGGAAGGAAGAGGGGCAGAAGATGGACGCGGCCTGGAGCGGGGACATCGCTGGACCCCGCAGGCTTCGTTTGCAGGTAAGTGGCACATAATGTGCTACTATGTGATGCATAGTAGCCCATTATGCTTCTAATTTACAGGGGAATATTGAGGAAGTAAACCCAATCTGGGTTTACTTCCTCTTTAATACAAGAAAGGATTTTGCTTGCTTTGGAAACCGCTGCTTGGCATTGCATTCCATTATTACGTTTATGATCTACCAAAACCCCCAGATCCTTCTCCACTATGGATTCCCCCAGTTGTACTCCCCCTAGTTTGTATGATGCATGCATATTCTTAGCCCCCAAGTGCATAACTTTACATTTATCTACATTAAAAATGTATTTGCCACATAGTCGCCCAATTAAACAGTGCATTGAGGTCTGCTTGTAAGTTGGAGGGCATTATTCCATTGCATAGCTTGGTGTCATCTGCAAACACTGAAATTGTACTGTTAATCCCAGACCCTATATCATTTATAAATATATTGAAAAGTAAGGGCCCCAACACTGAACCTTGGGGTACACCACTGACAACTCTAGACCATTCAGGGTGTGTAGATAAACAAATAACCTACATTTGTGTACAAACACACATGTGAATCAGCACATTCAGGTCCATGCCAATGTGCATCCCCATAATACATAGACGCACATGGCATGATATACACTAAGGTCTATTCAGAAACATAGCAAATCTTCCATTGTGGCAAAATTGCCACTAACCAGGAAAAGAGGTGAGGTAAATATACCTCAAAAGTGAATACATTTGATTACTGATTATATGGATAGGGGATCCAAGGCAAAGAATTCCAAAAACATACTTCTGATGGAATAAAGCAACTTTTTATTAGGAAGATAAAAAGTCTATTGTCTTGGTAGCAACCATAAGGAATATGGTGAGCATGGTAAACATATCAAAGAAGAAGGTATAACCTAAAGCATCTAAGCAAGAGAAAATGAACCTGTAGCAAAACACAAACAAAATCTGCCTGTATAACATGTAGCGTCTGAGAAGTGCCCCCCCCAGTCTCAAGCAATGAAAGCAGCCGGAGATGCCAGCTTTATACGCCTCCCACTAAGCTGGCATCTGATGTCACCGACCGAGTGCAGACGTGACTACATCAGGGCGCATGCGCTGCCTGCCTGGAGTCCCACTGGAACTACAGGCCCCATATAGGGTTGCCACATCATCCCTTTAATCCAAGACACATATGAATTATACAGGTTTTGGGGCTAATTGAATGCAGATAAGGCACCAAGTGAGTTTAATTACCACCTTAATCAGCCACGGAACCTGAGCATTTAATATGTGTTCTGGATTAAAGGGATGATGTGGCAACCCTAGCCCCATAAGGCTGTGCGAGCGGGTGGGGGCGGACTCAGAGAGATTGTGGCAGGAGGCTGGTCAACCAGACACAACCTTCCTGCCACAACCATGCCACCCAGTTGTTTATATCCTGGCACGCAGCAACAAGGAGCAAAGACCAGGAAGAGTTGAAACTGTCAGAGGACAGTGTGGAACCGATGGAGACAGGGCTGGAGACAGAGACTGAATCCCTCAGTGCCCTTTGCATCTGTGCAGTCGCACATTGTGCTATAGTTCCCAAGTGAGGGTGCCATCTAGCCCACACGGGCAGATCCCCCAAAGGGGAGCAGAGATTCCAAATGTGGGATAGACGCCAATTAATCCACCCACACAGGATTTAAAGGGAACGACTACAGACCATCAGGAAGAAGTGACCGACCATCAATTACAAAGCACAAATCTACAGTATCTCACAAAAGTGAGTACCCCCTCACATTTTTGTAAATATTTTATTATATCTTTTCATGTGATAACACTGAAAAAATTACACTTTGCTACAAAGTAAAGTAGTGAGTGTACAGCTTGTATAACAGTTTAAATTTGCCACCCCCTCAAAAAAACTCAACACACAGCCATTAATATTTAAACCACTGGCAACAAAAGTGAGTACACCCCTAAGTGAAAATGTTCAAATTGGTCCCAAAGTGTCAATATTTTGTGTGGCCACCATTATTTTCCAGCACTTCCTTAACCCTCTTGGGCATGGAGTTCACCAGGGCTTCACAAGTTGCCACTGGAGTCCTCTTCCACTCCTCCATGACAACATCACGGAGCTGGTGGAAGTTAGAGACCTTGCAGTCCTCCATCTATTGCTTGAGGATGCCCCACAGATGCTCAATAGGGTTTTGGTCTGATGACATGCTTATCTAGTCCTTAGCAAGGCAGTGGTCGTCTTGGAGGTGTGTTTGGGGTCATTATCATGTTGGAATACTGGGAGGGAATCATACTCTCTGTCAGGGAAATAGACCTGGAACGGCTACTGCTGCCCATTTCCAACATGGCCGCGTCCAGCTGCCTGTACGAGTGGGCATGCGCCGACGCACACGAACGAACGTTCCGTCACGAATGAACGTTCCATCACGAACTGGGACGCACAGGGCATGCGCAGTAGCAAGCACATTGGCGCCCTTTGGGCTATTTAAACCTGCCACTAACAGAACGACTTTGCTGGATTATCTCTCAGCTCCCCTGTGATTCCTGTGTTCCTGTTTTCTCCTGATTGATCTCCTGTTTACCAGACTCGGCTTGTCCTGACCCTGCACCTGCTCTCCAGTCCTGATCCTCGGCTTGCTTCCTTGACCATTCTCCTGGCTTGTCCCACTGCTGGCTCTACCAATTCTGCAATCCTGCACATCCTTATCCTGGTGCACCGGTCCAGCTGCTTCCTCTGATATAACCGTGTATGACCCCGGCTTGCCTTCTGACCCTGTCTCCAGCTGACTCCCCACGGAGCCTTAAGCACGCCAGCAACCACCAGCTGTTCCTGCAACTTCCTGCTACACAGTCGTCTGAAATTACTTGCTGGCGACCCGTGCTTCTTTGGGCGCTGCTCCCCTGTCTCATCCTCAGGGTAGCTGTGCACTTAGCCGCA
The DNA here is from genome assembly GCA_018402905.1 of Glandirana rugosa. Lineage (NCBI taxonomy): Eukaryota > Metazoa > Chordata > Amphibia > Anura > Ranidae > Glandirana > Glandirana rugosa. The sequence goes on along the minus strand of BLSH010287958.1, from coordinate 42,720 downwards.
AGGGAAGCCCTTTAACATCTCGGCCTCACACCTGCTTCCTGACACTCTCCTTCAGTGTGTCACAGTACATGTTGACATTCATGGTTCCATCAATGAACTGTAGCTCCCCAGTGCCGGAACCACTCATGCAGCCCTAGACCATGACACTCCCACCACCATGCTTGACTGTAGGCAAGACACACTTGTCTTTGTATTCCTCCCCTGGTTGCCGCAACACACGCTTGACACCATCTTAACCAAATAAGTTTATCTTGGTCTCATCAGACCACAGGACATGGTTCCAGTAATCCATGTCCTTAGTCCGCTTGTCTTCAGCAAACATAGGTGTGCGCAGCCCATTGCATTAGGGTGTGCACCCAAAAGCTCAAACGCATATATATTTATATACATACACACGCAGACACACACACGCTCTTATGGCAGAGCCAGTACAGTGAAAGAGATTTACAGTCGCCCTCATAAATGGCAGAACTGGTCTTAGGGAGATATTTCCCATTGACCTGCTGCCACACAAAATGATAATGCCAATGCATATGGGGTGATTAGGGTGTGCCCAGGCACACCCGGCACACCCCCTGTGCACGCCTATGTCAGCAAACTTTTGCGGACTTTCTTGTGCATCATCTTTAGAAGAGGCTTCCTTCTGGGATGACAGCCATGCAGACCAATGTGATGCAGTGTGTGGCGTATGGTCTGAGCACTGACAGGCTGACCCCCCACTCCTTCAACCTCTGCAACAAAGCTGGCAGCACTCATACATCTATTTCCCAAATACAGCCTCAACTTCTTTGGTTGACCAGGGCGGGGCTCGTTCTAAGTGGAACCTGTCCTTTTAAACCGCTGTATGGTCTTGGCCACCGTACTGCAGCTCAGTTTCAGGGTCTTGGCAGTCTTCTTATAGCTTAGGCCATATTTATGTAGAGCAACAATTGTTTTTTTCAGATCCTCAGAGAGTTCTTTGCCATGAGGTGCCATGTTGAACTTTCAGTGACCAGTATAAGAGAGTGAGAGCGATAACACCAAAAAAAAAAAAACACACCTGCTCCCCATTCACACCTGAGACCTTGTAAAACTAACGAGTCACATGACTCCGGGGAGGGAAAATGACTAATTAGGTCGAATTTGGACATTTTCACTTAGGGATGTACTCACTTTTGTTGCCAGAGGTTTAGACATTAATGGCTGTGTGTTGAGTTATTTTGACGGGACAGCAAATTTACACTGTTATACAAGCTGTATACTCAATACTTTACATTGTTGCAAAATGTCATTTCTTCAGTGTTGTCACATGAAAAGATATAATAAAATGTTTACTAAAATGAGAGAGGTGTACTCACGTTTGTGAGATATTGTATATAAAAAAGGGATCATAACCATTTTTCAATACACTTTTTGTTATTCATAATGTGAACGATATAGATATAATAGTACATAAACAGAAACATATCATACAATTTACAAAATAATACCATTAGAATAGTACATATTACAAATTGTTTTTCTCTGGATCCCAGCACAGCAGGACCAAGGGGGGCAGGGAGACAGAAGGAGGGAAATAATGGAAAAAAAGGGAAAAAAGGGGGAGGAAGGAGTATAGACGTGAGTATATTAAAATAGCATGGCAATTTCACATTAAATGCTATTTACAAAAAAGGTTTGAAACTTAAGATTTATTTACCATCGGATCCGCTAACAATAGAGGCCAATGTTTTTTCACAATGTTTTTTATCTGTTTATGTTGGATTGAATATCTCGTTATCAGTCTAACCGATTGTGACATATTATTAGATTTTTTTAGAGAAGATTACTGAATTTCTTTCCTTATTGACTACTCTGAGGTAAGCTTTCTTAAGACAGGTGTGGCTGTAGCCACGCTGTTTTAGTCTTGCATATAGATCTTTGGCAGCTAACTCAAAATCCTGTTTTTTTTACGTAAGTACTGACTATATGGTATGTTCTGGATTAGAGGTTCGGGATGAGCGCTAGTGGCGTGAAGAATAGTATTGCCGGCGGAGGGTTTCCTGTAGAGGGAGGAGCTAAGATAGCCCTCTCCGTCTACTGAAAGCTCAATGTCCAAAAAACTAATTTTGCGCTGACTATAATTTAGAGTGAATTTCAAGTTGTATTCATTTACTGAGATGGTTTTATGGAAGAGTTCAAGTTCCTTCTCAGTTCCAGTCTAAAAAATCAGCACATCAGTAATTAGCGGTACCATGCCATTATCCATGTAAGTAAGTCAGACATGTCCTCCCCCCAGGTACAGGTTTGCATAGGATGGGGCACATCTGGTCCCCATCGCTACCCCCTGCATCTGGAGGTAGTGGGAGGTACCGAACATAAATACATTACGAGTTAGAATAAATCTCAACAGGTCCACCACAAATTGATTGTATTTGTGAGCTAAATGCCCTCTTTCTTTTAAGTGTCTTTCTATTACCTCAATCCCTTTGTTATGGGGAATAGTATTGTACAAACTTTCAATGTCCAGGGCTATCAGTCAAGCGTTCTTAGGTAAATTAACACCATCAATCATTTTTAGTAAGTCAATTGTGTCTTTGACATAGGAAAATAGTGATGTCATATGAGGGTGCAAATAGTTGTCAACCAGAAGAATGGCATTTTCAGTTAATTCAGCACAACCCTAAATAATCAGGTGGCCAGGTGGTTGTGTCATTGATTTGTGCACCTTGGGTAAGGTAGAACGTAGGGATTTTTGGTTCTTTTGTGTATAGAAATTTCCATGTATTTTCATCGATAATGCCTTTATGTAGGGCCTTAACGATAATGCTTCGATACTCATTAGAAAAATTTTCAGTCACAATTTTAGATATAGGACAATACTATTACTTGTTTTTTAATATGTTTTTACACATAGTTTCATAATCCATAGTGTTCATAATCACCAAATCGCCCCCTTTGTCAGCGGGTTTAATAGTTATATGAGTATTTGTAAAGACTTAACAGCTTTTCTTTGGGTTTTTGACACATTTTGTGTATTGGATGTGTTCATTTTCAATTTCTTTGGTAGTTTGCTGAACAAAAGCCCAGATATTTGGATTAGTGTTCAGCGGTGAAAAAGTTGTAGGTTTTGGCTTGAAGGCTGTGGGTGTGCGTCAACCACAGACACAACCGGAGGAGCAGTTAGCCATGTCATCGTCAATGTGGCCCTCCTCCCACAATTCCATCAAATCCTCCATAGCTTGACATTCGTCAATATCATTCTGGGAAACATATAAATCTGGCTCTGGTGTATCTGCCACTGCAGATTTGTTATATAGAACTTTATAAGTTAGTTTTCTTGCAAAGAGGTGTATATCTTTTACAAGATGAATCTTATCAACATTTGTATCTGGACAAAAGGTCAAACTTAGTTTTAATACTTCAATTTCATCTACCCAAAGTCGATATGAAGACAGATTTATCATTTCTAATTCTGTGTTTGTATTGTCTCGTTCGGACATGTAAATTATGTTCCCATGTGAGTTTTAGGGAATCATCAACCTTTCTCAAATTGGGGAATATTTGGATCCTCAGACCCCAGGGTATAATTTTGTTTTCTGCATATTTTTAAAAGAACTTTTTATGCCAAAAGATTCTAACCTTATTTTCAAGTAATCTAACAAAAGCCTTGTCTAAATCTCCTTCAGAAACCTCTGAAGCATTTTGTGATTCTAAAAAATCATAAATCCCTCCCATGCCTGTCCACAAAAGCCTGCCATTTCCAGGGGAAAGTAAAAAATGTCAGCGTAGAAAAAAGAAGGAACTAACACAAAATACAACAAATTTTGTACAATACAAATGAAAATCAGAAATTACTGTTTATCGTCTTGTACCTCAAAATGCATCCAAAGGAGCCAAAGGGGGGAACAACACTGTGTATTGAAATACAAGAGGAATGATGTAAATTAGACTTTGGCCCGAGTGGATAACCTTTAGGTATCACACCTCCCCCCATGAATTTTTAGAACAAACTAGTATGAGGGAGAGAGTTCTTTGGTGAATGCAGCTGTATAATAAACTTTTAGCAAAGTAATATAGGCTCACTAAGTGGGGGAAAGAATGAGGAGTAGTTGTAGTTCAATGTTCCTTGCTTGACAGTTCAGTTGATCTTCAGCTAGCTTCCTGTACATTAAATGGTATATACCAAACAAAGGCTGATAGAACAAAACAAAATCCAAGGAAGTGTAATGTAATTATATATAGCAGTCTTTCTGCAGAAGAGCAGTGAAATCTTCACAGTGATCACTGACTTAAATCTGGGGAACTAGAAGTAGAAACAACCCAATGTAAAGTATGGATGCTTGTGTTTAGTTTCCACTCCCAAAGTGAGTAAATATGCCTCTCCTAGTATCAGTGGAAAAGGGGGGAAGGGAATTGGGACATTGAATGAGGCAGAAGGCAACAAAAAGGGTAACGTGTGTGTCAGTTTATTGTCATAAAGAGGGTATAAAATCGCACTCAATATGAAAAACATTGCAGAACCACTACACACATAGGCAACAGTTAGATACTGTATAGTTCATCAGCACGTAAAAAACTCTCCTCTCCCCTCATGCCAAGAAGCGGTGGAGCGGGCGGGAATGCTCGCTGTGCATCGGCGTCACGCCTAACACTGCACGTCGGGCGCCTATCTGACGTCATGACATGCACGCTGTTCCACCATTGGCTGTATCACAGGGGGTTGATTTGGTGCTAATCTCGAACAGCTGCGCCGCCAGGAAGCAGACGTCCCGTGATGCTGGGAGACACCTGTGGGTGGACTGGATGCCCTCAAGCAGTCTTCACGGCCATACTTACCTGCACCATTGTTCAGGCAATACACTATTTGGGGATCATGTTATTTAGATACATGAGGTAACTATTCAGGGACAACACAGATCCTTCACTGAATTGCAATTATTCCTTGGTTCTATGCACTCCTATTTCTATATACGATTGTGTGTTGAGTACCTTCCAATACAGGCTATTTGGTTGTTTATGGTTCCTTGGTTTATAGGTCTATCCCCCACTGGTGCACTGTTGCCCCCCCTCTTTCCTCCCTTCTTCCCCTTTTTCCCTTCTGACACTTGTCCCCATTTGTTTATGAGCACTATTTCACCATCAGAGTACCATACACAGTATATATATTTCTTCACAGACTTTTTTGCAGTGCTATCTCATGATGCTACTCTAATGTCACATGGAGAATCCAATCCCTGGGGATCCTATGCTTGGGTGTTCCCTCCGTGTGCAGAATGGCTCCCTCAGCTCCTGGGACAGACAGCCGTTCCAGTGGTTCCCTCCAGTTGCAGCTTTCATACCTCACAATCCTAGTCTTATGTAAGTTACTAGATGTCAACATTTTCCTTCTCCCTTTGATGTTGCAGACCTATCCTGATTTTACTAGTGTTTACATATACATATTTTGCAGACTACCGTATACCGCTCCTGATGAAGTGTTTGTTTAACACGAAACGTGTTGAGCATTACCAGGATGTAACCATGTTTCATATAACCATGATTGTATCACTGTATTTATTATTCTTGTTATAATCTTTAACTTTTATACAGAGTGTATGTTCCCCACATAGGCTACTGGAATGTGCTGCTATGTTGTTATTTTTAAGTGTGTACATATATGAATTATCTTGAACATGTATTTATAAGTGTAGGGAGAGGTTTCTGCTGCTGGTGTGAGGGACAGATTGGCGTTATAAAATCATCTCATACTAGTATAGGGAGAGGTACCTGCTGCTGGTGTGAGGGACAGATTAGCGTTACAAAATCATCTCATACTGGTGTAGGGAGAGGTTCATGCTGCTGGTGTGAGAGACAGATTAGCGTTATAAAATCATCTCATACTGGTGTAGGGAGAGGTTCCTGCTGCTGGTGTGAGGGACAGATTAGCCTTATAAAATCATCTCATACTGCTGTAGGGAGAGGTTCCTGCTGCTGGTGTGAGGGACAGATTAGCGTTATAAAATCATCTCATACTGGTATAGGGAGAGGTTCCTGCTGCTGGTATAAGGGACAGATTAGCGTTATAAAATCATCTCATACTGGTGTAGGGAGAGGTTCCTGCTGCTGGTGTGAGGAAGATTAGTGTTATAAAATCATCTCATACTAGTATAGTCCTTGGAGAGGGATATGGTCATACTCTACTAAAATATTGCGATTAGACAGGGAGTGTGGTCGTCGTCCTTGGAGAGGGATGTCGTCATACTCTACTAAAATATTCCGATTAGACAGGGAGTGTGGTCGTCGTCCTTGGAGAGGGATGTGGTCATACTCTACTAAAATATTGCGATTAGACAGAGAGTGTGGTCGTCGTACTTGGAGAGGGATGTGGTCATACTCTACTAAAACATTGCGATTAGACAGGGAGTGTGGTCG
>BLSH010287958.1:0-24431 GCA_018402905.1 Glandirana rugosa | reverse complement strand
GGGGGGCGTCAGCCCGGTAAGTGTTTCGTCATCCCATAACCCACACTGCGAAGTTCCGAAGTGACAGCCAAAGTTAATGTGCTTAACCGTCGCCGTCGTGGACTCTCGGTTAACTTTTTAACCGACCCCAACACTGCAGCGTCTTAGGGACCTGTCCATGTCATAGAGTGTTTTCACTCATGTGGGGAGTGTAAAAACATTTATAAAATAATATAGAAAAGTACACTGTTGTGACTTCTTTACTTTTGTGTCGGTAACTACAGATTTGAAGACCGTTGTTTTCACTCATGTGGGGATTCACTTTTACAGGTTTAACCCGGGTTAATCGGTAAACTGTCGTCCACACAATTTAAACCACAAGTGAGTACACCCCTCACATTTTTGTAAATATTTTATTATATCTTTTCATGTGACAACATCTGGTTCAGATGAGAGACAGAGAGATAACACCAAATTTAACACACCTGCTGTCAAATGGCTAATTGGGCCCAATTTGGACATTTTCACTTAGGGGTGTACTCACTTTTGTTGCCAGAAGTTTAGACATCAATGGCTGTGTTTTCATTTCTTCAGTGTTGTCACATGAAAAGATATAATAAAATATTTACAAAAATGTGAGGGGTGTACTCACTTTTGTGAGATACTGTACCTGTCCAGGGATTCTGCGACGTCACAACCCCAGCCAATTTTTCAATTGGCTCTCAGGTGCTGCCGCTGCCAATTCGTGTAATTGAAACCGACAGTGAAGCCTTGAAGCGTCACACCCAATACCCTACTGCTTTGTGAATGGCCCGACTGCGGGGGGAAGGAGGAGGGGGCTGAACTTTCGGGGGACCTCGCCACGTTAAAGTCTTCAGGAAGTGGGGATAGGTACCTGTTAAAAACAGGCACCCGCTCCCCCCACCCCCCAAAAGGTGCCAAATGTGGTAGTGGAGGGGTGAAGAAGCAAACAATTGGAGCTTCCCCTTTTGGGTGGAGCTCCGCTTTAATGAAACTCAAGAAATATTGTACAGGAAAATAGTTATGTAGCCATAACCCCGACCTCTGAAGAGCTGATGGTGAAGGGGCAGGGAGAGCTGACATCCATCCTCACAGTGTGGGTTACTAGGCATGCAGATAGAGGAATTAAGTTGGGGCGCCAGACACTTTGATGATGCAGAACAAAAGATATTTAGGGTTAGGGCCAGGACACTCTTTAAGTAGGTGCAAAAGCAAACTCCGAGACTCTCTGAAGATGTAGCTATAAAGTCCCACAGGCTTTCCAACTGAACTTTGCCTGACTAGAACTATCTTTTTTGTGCATTGAACTTGTAATTTGGATTTCTACTCAGATTGATGCACATACCAAACTTGGTATCCCTGTTGTACAGATCTGGCTTCTGTCTCACAGCTGTAGCTTCATGAGTTTACACTCACAGTCTCTTGACAAGACTTTTTGGGCTCCCACTGCCACTGGGTCCCTTGTACTTCACACAGCCAACCACTGTATTTCCCGAATGTCCCCCACGCGAACATGTAGGGTTCCCTCCACGGATCTTCAGCCCAGCTGCTGAACTCTCTCTCGCAAGCATCACCCCCTCTATCTCGCTGGGTTTCTAGCTTGATTTCTGCTGAGATTTTCCCACTTTTCCACTGGCCCGACATATGAAAAAGGCTGCTCTGGTACTCTCTCTCAGACTCTGAACGCTGGCCTCTGATAACAGGAGCGTTGTCCCTTGAGGGCGACAGTTCCCCCTTTACCACTGGTGCTGGTTCAAGCTTTGTCTCTGGTGACAGGAATGGTTGTCCTCCACTAGCAACTCTGTCCCTTCACCTCCGACAAAGAGGGGTTCTCCAGCCGGTAGAACCCATGCAACTCGGTTAGGCTTTCGACATGAAGCCCCAACCCTCCGCTGCTGCTGGTCCTGGGTAGGCCTCAGACTGCCTAGAAAACGGGAGCTCCCGGATAGGCCCCATGCTTCTGGCCTAGCAGCCAGGCGCTTTAACCACTTAACGACAGCGTTGCATACATTTACTGCTGCAAGGTGGCAGCAGAACGCGAATTGCCATCTATAAACGGCAGTCCGCGCATGCGTAGCTAGGGGTCAGCGCACTCCACCGGCAGCGTGCTCTCGTGCCCGCCACAATCTCCAGGAGTGTGGCCGCGGGTCGAGCGGACTCCATGTCCGCCAGAGACCTCAGATTCCTTAAAATAGCAGTAAACACAGTGGTTCCCCGCTCTGTCAGGGGACATAACACTCATCTACTGATCCCTGTCATCGGGATCAGTTAGATCTGTTATGTCCCTGCCACCTCACACAGTTAGAACACCCCTAGGGATCACAGATAACCCCTTCATTGCCCCCTGCAGGTTAACCCCTTCCCTGCCAGTGATATTTATGCAGTAATCAGTGGCTATTTAAATTTCTGATCGCTGTATAAATGTCAATGATCCCATAAAAATGTCCAACATGTCCGCCACAATACCACAGTCCTGATAAAAATCGCAGATCGCCGCCATTACCAGTAAAAAAAAAAAAAAAAACATTGTGAAAACACCATAAATTAATTCTCATGGTTTGTAAATGCGGCAACTTTTGTGCAAACCAATCAATAAAAGCAGATTGCATTTTTTTTTACCACAAATATGTAGAAGAATATATATCGGCCAAAGCTGATGAATAAATTTGTTTTTTTATTTATGTACCCCCGAAGGAGCTGCTAATTAAATTTGTATTTGTTCCCAAGCCTCCCTCTGAATATTCTGCAGCCAATCACTATGGCATTTTCACACAGCCAGGTGGACACACAATCCTGCTCATTTCCAATGACCAGTCTAGGGGATGAATTTTCAATGCTTTATTGTTGAACTTGGATAGGAGAAGGATAGGTATGGGATACTCCAAGTTAACTGTCTGTAACTGAGGACAAATTCTCCCTAGCTCTGTATAGCAGGCGGTCAGTGGCTTCACACAGCAGACTGACTCCAGTGAAACAAGTCCATCTTTAAGCAACAAAGGACATGCCGGACTTTGTTTCTATAAGACACTAGCCAGTGTCTCCTTTCTAACTCAGCATAGCAGACTACCAAAGGCACTTTTTGGCAGGCTGACTTTAGCAGAACAGGTCCCTTGTTAAGCCGTAAGGACAGAAGCTGGACTCTGTTCTTCAAGACACTCTCCAGTGTCTCCTTTCTAGCTGGCACACCCAATTAAGCTGATATGAGGGCAGGGAAAATTCTAGCACACAGTCTCAAGCATCCTCTCACAGATCTGTACTCCCACCATGTCCTGGGACAGTCGGTAGCCCATTCTCTGCCAACCTCCAAGCGATACTTTGCCACTGCAGTATCAGACCGAATCCAAGGACATCCTCCCTCTGTCAGCTTTCAAAGGACTGTGGGTTGCAGCTTCAGCATCCGGATAGGCCTCGACTAAGCCTAGCAGCCGGCAACCTCCTGGACAGGCTCTAGCAGCCAGGAGCTGGACGTACACCTCCACCCCTCAGGCTTGGGTGGGCTGGAACTCCTCACCTTGAGCCCATGTGCTCCTTTTTATATGAAGGTGTTCACCCAAGATGCAGCAGGGCACCGCTCCCCTGCTAGCTGGTCAGAACCACCTCCAAATACACCTGCTGTCACTGGCTGGGGTTTTCTCCCTCTGTCCAATAGGGACCCATACTACTGGACATGGTAAAACATCTCCAGACCACATGAAACAGCACCAGAGCACACTGAGCAGACCTTACTCAAATCAGGCTCTCTGATAAGCAGACAGCATATAAATTTACCTGTCAGCTCTCCTGTTAAGCAGAGAGAGCCAAAAACTATATACACTCACTAGTACCCAAACTAGGAGGGCAATACATCTATTTTTTTTTATATGTATTTTAGCCAAAATTAAGAAATATTTTTTTTTTTTTTTGCAAAATTGTCGCTCTTTTTTTGTTTATAGCGTGGATCATAAGTGACGCAGAGGTGATCAAATACCACCAAAAGAAAGCTCTATTTGTGGGGGAAAAAAGAACACCAATTTAGTTCATGTACATTGTCGCACGACCACGCAATTGTCAGTTAAAGCATCCCAGTGCTGAATCGCAAAAAGTGCTCTGGTCCTAATGTGGGAAATCCTTCCGGTCCTGAAGTGGTAAACACACGTTCACCCCCCAGACAGCCATCCAAGTTGCACAGAACAGTGATCACCTGACTCCTCCCAAATATACAGGCTCTCCCAGCAGGCCATGGGTCCCAAGAAAACCCCTGCCCATTGGCTGGAGCAGCTAACCATTCATATTCCAGGTTCATGTACACCTTGTCATTCCAATGCCATCAGCAGCAGTGCCACCCAATGGCAGAGGAGAGAGGTGCACCAAACCCAGAGTTAGGGAAAAGAATTAGAAGATCCCCTAACAATTTGGCCAGGCCATTTACTGCCCAGCAAACTAAATTTAACAGCACCCCAGCTGAAAACCAAGGTGCGACACTTACAGAAGAAAAATATTGCAAAACAGATAAAGCAGCAACAGTAAAATAAAGAAGTAAAACGTGTATACTATTTAAAGCGGACCTTCAGTCATTTTTTCAACTTTCCATCCATTAAATCTTCTGCCCTTGTTGTTTTAACTTGGATAGTAAAACTTTTTTTTTTCTGCCAGTAAATACCTTATACAGCCCACTTCCTGTTTCTTGTCTGGTCATTAGCCTAGGCTTAGGACATCATGCACGGCTCTCTCTCTCATTCTTGTGAGAGTTTGCCAGGAAGGGGGGGGGGATGAGTCATAGGATGGCCAATGAGAGCTGCAGGACTGCAGAGCTGGAGGTGTGCCTCTGTGTGTCTGTGTAAATCCAGGAAGTGAACAGGCAGCAGCTTCAGTTGCCCACAGTTAAAATGGCTGCAGCCAGACTTAGTGGAGGGAGATTTCTGCAGCATATTTGGCAAGTACAGAATCACAGTATATATAAAATAGTATTCAAAGTGGCTGGAGGGAAGCTTCAGAATGACAAAGTTGTTTTTATTACAAATTATGTGAGCAGACAGCAGTTCCTCTTTAAGCAAAATTTGTCTGTGGCTCTGTAAAGAATCCACTTCGCTTGCAGAGTAGTCCATATTTAATAATCATATATGACAGGAAGATATTGTATGCTGCAGTCATAAACATCTTGCTTTATATTTTTAGTAACTCACATGTGCAGAGGTCCCCGCCAAGCCTCTCTGGTTTTCCAAATCCTATATGTATTGGGCTTGAGTTAATATTGGAGTTTCTTTTTTTTCATCATTAGTGAACATAGTTTCATCTTCTACTAAGCTTAGCGAACATTCATAAGTGAGCAGTCTTCTCCTTTAGCAAATCATCCCCATTTAGTGTTGGGAATATGTATGATTGTACAGATTAGTAAATCCTAATATGTGCCTGTGTGCTTTCAGATTCAGTAATCCACCAACAGACTGATCTCTGTTTCATGTTTGCTCTTGAAGCGAGGGAAGGCAATCAGGGCACTGCTGCTCGACTAAAGTCAGGCAAGATTTTAATTATCGCAGTGGAAGGAGCAGATCGAGAAACCTCAAGGTGTCCTGTCTGAGAAATGTGAACGGTTAAAGCAAATTATATTATTGCAGCGAGGCATGGTAAACTTGAACACTATATATATAGCATATATTCAGTAAAACTTACAGTATATCCACTACAGTATCAATAGCTTATTCAATGGAGCCATTTAGTTGATAATTTTGTAGCAAATTTTAACTTTCTCCAATCTGATGTACAGGTAAAATAGAATGTATTTTTAGTGAACAGATATTTTGAATTATCATTGCAATGGTGACCTTAAATCATTTCTGTCACAAACTTAAAAAATTGCACATAAACACACAGTAAATAAAGCTTACTTACTTACTGTTTTGCATTAGCATAAATGGCACTGTCTAATTACTCTGTACTGCTCCAGCATCTCCGTCCCTACTAGGGATGAGCCGAACACCCCTTAGTTCGGTTCGCACCAGAACTTGCGAACAGGCAAAAAATTTGCGTGAACACGTGAATGCCATTCAAATCAATGGGATTCGAACATGAAAAATCAAAAGTGCTCATTTTAAAGGGTTATATGCAAGTTATTGCAATAAAAAGTGTATGGGGACCCAGGTCCTGCCCTAAGGGACATGTATCAATGCAAAAAAAAGTTTTTAAAGCAATCATTTTTTTCAGGAGCAGTGATTTTAATAATGCTTAAAGTGAAACAATACAAATTAAATATTCCTTTACATATCGTGCCTGGGGGTCCCTTCAGGTCTGGTATGTATTTTAAGGGGAACCCCGCCCAAAATTAAAAAAAAAATTGCGTAGGGGCCCCCCCAAAGTCCGTACCAGGCCCTTCAGGTCTGGTATGGATTTTAAGGGGAACCCCGTGCCAAATTTAAAGAAAAATGGCGTGGGGTCCCTCCAAAATCCAAACCAGACCCTTATCCAAGCACGCAGCCCTGGCATGGCAGGAGTGGGGTAGGATGAGTGAGCACCCCCCCTCTGAACCATACCAGGCAACATGCCCTCAACATGGGGATGATGCTTTGGGGTCACCCCCAAAGCACCTTGTCCCCATGTTGTTGGGGAGAAGGGCCTCATCCCCACAACCCTTGCCGGTGGTTGTGGGGGTCTGTGGGCTTATCGGAATCTGTAAGTCCCCTTTAATAAGGGGGCCCCCAGATCCCGACCCCCCCTATGTGAATAGGTATGGGGTACATTGTACCCCTACCCATTCACCAAAAAAGGACTAAAGTGGTAAAAAAACAAGAGGCAGTTTTTGACAAGTCATTTATTTATCAAAATAGCTATTTTCTTCTTTCTTCTCCTGCCCTGGTCCTTCTTCTGGTCTTCTGCTTCTTCTTTCGGTCTTCTTCCTTCCTCTCTTCGTCTTCAATCTTCATCTTCTTCCTTCTTTCACCGAAGCCGCTCCCGCTGCCACAGCCATGCCGTGCAGAGGCGTTTTCCAGAATGGATGGTCTTCGGTTTGACATTTCTTTTATAAGAAGGGGCGGGGCCAACCGGTGATGTGAATGGGTGACCCGCACCACTGACAACGAATGATGTCAGATGGGGTGGGGTCACTCATTTACATTACTGGGTGCCCCCGCCCTTACCTATAAATTAAATGTCAGACTGCAGACCGCCCATTCTGGGAGACGCCTCTGGACGGCATGGCTGCGGCAGCGGGCACGGGGCAGTGAAAGAAGAAGGAAGAAGATGAAGACTGAAGACAAAGAGAGGAAGGAAGAAGACTGAAAGAAGAAGCAAAAGACCAGGAGAAGGACCGGGGCAGGAGAAGATGGAGGAAGAAAGAAGAAGAGCTATTTTACACAATTAAGGACTTGTCAAAAACTACCTCTTGTTTTTTTTTACCACTTTACTCCTTTTTTGGTGAATGGGTAGGGGTACCCCATACCTATTCATGTAGGGGAGGCGGGATCTCGGGGCCCCCTTATTAAAGTGGCAAGGGTTGTGGGGATGAGGCCCTTCTCCCCAACAACATGGGGACAAGGTGCTTTGGGGGCGACCTCAAAGCATCCTCCCCATGTTGAGAGTATGTGGCCTAGTATGGTTCAGAGGGGGGGGCACTCACTCATCCCTGCCCCTTCCAGCCATGCCAGGGCTGTGCGCTCGAAAAAATGTCTGGTTTGGATTTTGGGGGACCCCACGCCATTTTTTTAAAAAAATTGGCGTGGGATTACCCTTAAAATCCATACCAGACCTCAAGGGCCTGGTTTGGATTTTGGGGGGATTCCCATGTCATTTTTTTTTTATTTTGGCATGGGGTTCCCCTTAAAATCCATACCAGACCTGAAGGGCCTGGTACAGACTTGGGGTGCCCCCACATCATTTTTAAAAAAAATTTGGTGTGGGGTTCCCCTTAAAATACATACCAGACCTGAAGGGTCTGTTACGGACTTTGCCCTATGAATTTTTTTTTTAAGTTTCCTGTGGGCCCTGCTGTTGTAAATTATTTTAAAAACTGTGATGATATGCCCCAGTCAAACAGGTGCCAAAAAATTGGGTCTTGGGTGTTGGCAGTGCCAGAACACTGTACCCCTTACAGTTACTCTTGTTGGGTGCAGGAATGGGCCCTGCTGTTGTAAATTAGTTTAAAAATTGTGATGACGTGCCCCAGTCAAACAGGTGCTAAAAAATTGGGCCTTGGGTGTTGGTGGTGCCAGAACACTGTAACCCCTTGCAGTTACTCTTGGATGCAGGAACGGGCCCTGCTGTTGTAAATTAGTTTAACCACTTTTGAGCCTTTTTTACACTTGTTGTTTACAAGTTAAAATCAGTTTTTTTAGCTAGAAAATTACTTAGAATCCCCAAACATATATACTTTATAGGCGCCGCTTTAAAGAATTTTAACGGTTACCAAGTTAGAGGTGCAGAGGAGGTCTTTTGCTAGAATTATTGCTCACACTCTGGCGATCGCGGCGATACCTCACATGTGTGGTTTGAACACAGTTTTTATATGCGGGCATGGCTTACATATGCATTTTCTTTGCTGCGTGAACTCGCGAAGACGTCGGCGCTTTAAATTTGTTTTTTTTTTAACACTGTTCCTTTAAAAAAAAAATCTGATCACTTTTATTGTTATCACAAGGAATGTAAACATCCCTTGTGATAGTAATATGTGGTGATGGGTACTCTTTATGGAGGGTTTGAGGGTCTAAAAGACCCCCCATCCCTCCTTTGCACTTCACAGTATTCAGATCGCCAAATTTTTTTTTAAAACCGGCGCCGTTGGCCGCCGAGTAAACCGGAAGTGAAGTTGTGACATCGCTTCCGTAAATGTACGAAGGAGTCCCGATCAAAGGCAATTCCGGCTTCCACAGTGACTTCACACAGCGGCCAGATTAGTCGGATCGGAGCTCCGGTCTCCCGGTGGGACGGGAGACCGCAGAAGACCAGCGGACGGTGGCGGGAGGGGGGATGGTTCCTCCCGCTCCCTTGGATAACGACCGAGCGGCTTCCAAACTGGATCTGCCATTATCACCGGATAGCCATCCGCCTGCTCTAAAGAACGTTAAGTGGTTAAAAATTGTGATGACATGCCCCAGTCAAACAGGTGCTGAAAAATTGGGCCTTGGGTGTTGGCGGTGCCAGAACACTGTAACCCCTTGCAGTTACTCTTGTTGGGCGCAGGAACGGGTTATTACAAGGGATGTTTACATTCCTTGTGATAGCAATAAAAATTATAAAAATTAGCGCTTGAAAGACTGCTGCACAAATACCGTGTGACAAAAAGTATTGCAACAATCACCATTTTATTTTCTAGGGTGTTCGAAAAAAGAATATATAATGTTTGGGGGTTCTAAGTAATTTGTAAAAACTTTAACTTGTGAATGAGGCTCTTTATCTTCTCAGATGGTAAAGCTGCCCATTCCTCTTGACAAAAAGTCCAGTTATGGCTGAAATTTTGAGTTGGTCTACTTGACCATGGTTTGGTTTCAACAGAACCCCTCATTTTCCACTTCTTGATTAGAGTTTGAACACTGCTGATTGGCATTCTCAAATCCTTGGATATCTTTTTATATCCCTTTCCTGTTTTATACAGTTCAACTACTTTTTCCCACAGATCCTTTGACAATTCTTTTGCTTTCCCCATCACTCAGAATACAGAAATGACAGTGCAGCACTGGATGAAAGATGCAAGGGTCTGTCAGGAGTCCAGAAACTCATTGACCTTTTACACACACACAGTAATTACAAGCAAACAGGTCACAGGTGAGGATGGTTACCTTTAATAGCCATTCAAACCCCTTTGTGTCAACTTGTGTGCATTTTATCAGGCCAAAATCGCCAGGGTATGTAAACTTTTGATCAGGGTCATTTGGGTAGTTTCTGTTGTTATTATGATTT
Organism: Glandirana rugosa; assembly: GCA_018402905.1. Lineage (NCBI taxonomy): Eukaryota > Metazoa > Chordata > Amphibia > Anura > Ranidae > Glandirana > Glandirana rugosa. The sequence goes on along the minus strand of BLSH010287958.1, from coordinate 14,567 downwards.
AAAAAGAGTAAACACCGTTGATTGATAATAAATGGCTTCAGCCAAACACTAACCATGAGTGAAAAAAATGTTTTTGGGTTATCATTCATATTCTCTGAAAAATAGCCAAGAAATCATAAATTCTGCTAGGGCATGTAAACTTATAAGCACAACTGTATATCTCCTAAACCGTGCAGGTTTAGGAGATATGCATGGAACCTACAGGTAAGCCTTATTATAGGTTAGAATGGTTGTCAAGGGTTGACAACCACTTTAACTCAGCAGTTCCCGTTCTCTGTCCACAACTGTCCTACCTCCCGATGTCAGCTCTATGAGGATGCAAGTGTACATATTCGTCAGCACACCATGGATCCTTGTCCAAAATTTTCTTTATAGAAAAGATCACATCACAGAGAACTGCAACGTTTCGGAGCCGCTCAGGGCCCCTTCGTCAGGCCATAGTGGTCTGGATGAGAGAATGGCTCATTCCGGATCCGGACTGTGGTCTGCCATTTAGTGATGCCTGGTATAGAAGGTCAGTTAAGAAACAGCTTTAAGACTGCTGGTATTGCACATCCAAGATGGTAGTGCCCAGAAGCAGTCTCAGGGCTTTTGGAAGTCTACACAAGGGTGGCTTTTACAGGTAAATAACATGCCTAAAATATAATAAATCGGCATATAATATTATGGGAAAATTTAAGTTGCTGGTGATGTCTATTTAAAGTAAACCTGTGCTTTACCCATGCAGAGAAAAACAGCAGGCTGACTTTAATGACCCCCCCCCCCCAGGAGCCCATAATCACCTTTTTTTCACTACCTCACCTTATTTCACTGGAAAATGCCTCTCAACCAAGGGTGTCAGGAGGGGGGGGGGGGCTGCAGCTCCGAGTGGCCCCCCAAAAAGCCCTTGGTCTTGGGCATGAAGAAATGTATTGTTAGCCCCGAGCCCCGGGTTACTGACTGGAGAATCGCCAGAGCCGGCGCTAGAGGTCTGGGCCGGCACTGGTGATTGTCTCTGGTGCCATTTTGCAGAAGAACAGCTCTCCTGGAGCCTGGTCGCTCACTGAGGGGAACAAACAAGAGGCGGAGCTGGCCGGGTGGCTGCCAATAGAAATGGAGCTGCCCCCAACCCCCCACCACCTTTCCCACAACAGGTCGCAGACGGGCAGCAGACCACAGGGTGGGAGGTTGGCAGCAGCTCCATTTCTATTAGCAGCCACCCGTGGCTCCACCTCTTGTTTGTTCCCCTCAGCGAGTGACCAGGCTCCAGGAGAGCTGGTCTTCTGTAATGGCGGCGGAGACTCCACCAGGGACACCTGAGATGTAAGGAGGCACTCTGCAGTGCTGGGGACACCTGTGATGTAAGGAGGCATTCTGCTGGGGACACCTGATATTTAAGGAGGCACTCTGCAATGCTGGGGACACCTGAGATGTAAGGAGGCACTCTGAGGTGCTGGGGACACCTGAGATGTAAGGAGGCACTCTGCTGGGGACACCTGTGATGTAAGGAGGCACTCAGCTGGGGACACATGAGATGTAAGGAGGCACTCTGCAGGGGACACCTGAGATGTAAGGAGGCACTCTGCTAGGGACACCTGTGATGTAAGGAGGCACTCTGCTGGGGGCACCTGAGATGAAAGGAGACACTCTGCTGGGGACACCTGTGATGTAAGGAGGTACTCTGCTGGGGACACCTGAGATTTAAGGAGACACTCTGCTGGGGACACCTGTGATGTAAGGAGGTACTCTGCTGGGGACACCTGAGATGTAAGGAGGCACTCTGCTGGGGACATCTGAGATGTAAGGATGCACTCTGCTGGGGACACCTGAGATGTAAGGATGCACTCTGCTGGGGACACCTGAGATGTAAGGAGGCATTCTGCTGGGGACACCTGTGATGTAAGGAAGCACTCAGCTGGTGACACCTGTGATGTAAGGAAGCACTCTGCTAGGGACACCTGAGATGTAAGGAGGCACTCTGCTGAGGACACCTGAGATGTAAGGAGGCACTCTGCTGAGGACACCTGTGATGTAAGGAGGCACTCTGCTGGGGACACCTGAGATGTAAGGAGGCACTCTGCTGGGGACACCTGAGATGTGAGGAGGCACTCTGCTGGGGACACCTGAGATGTAAGGAGGCACTCCGCTGGGGACACCTGTGATGTAAGGAGGCACTCCGCTGGGGACACCTGTGATGTAAGGAGGGACTCTGCTGGGGACACCTGATGGCATCTGGTGGCAGGCGACAGTGGCAAGTGAAACACTCAGGGCTCCCACTGATTCTGCATTATGGTGAGTTGAACTATTTCATCTTATATTACATTATTATATGTAATAATAGAAATTATGCGCTTCAATCTTCCTGACACCATAACAACCATGGTGTCGGGATGATTGAAGCGCTAACACCAGGTGTTTGGAGTATCTTTACCAGCTGATTGTTAAATTTTCTGGATTACACATATTGCTATTTTGGTGTAGGATCTGGGCCTGCTGTCCCTCCATCCCTCTTTCTTTCCTTCCTTCTCTTTCCTTCCCTCTCTATCTCTTTCTTTCTTCCTTCCTCCACCGCATTTTTTCGGGCTGAAGCCCCTGGTCTTTTTCCCACCTAGCAAAGCCCCTGTTGTCAATGCTCTGAATAAAAATGTGTTGCTTATCAAAGATTGAGAACTCACTTCCTGTCCCCAAATGTGGCCAATCACTAAATATTAGGCCTGTCACATTTGAGGAAGGGTACATAGCGGCAGTAGCATTACAGAAAATGTGAGTATGGGCAGCTGGGGAACATAGCAGTTAAGTGAACATATTAGGCCCCTTTCACACACACGGACCGTTTGTCCGTTTTTCATCCATCCGTTGACGGATGAAAAACGTACATCAATGCAACTCTATGGAAAAACGGATGACAACGGATGATCATTCATTTGCATCCGTTTTCATCCGCTTCCATCAACATCACTTTTTTTGAACGGATGAAAGCCCTATTTTTCATCCGTCCAAAAAACGGATTGGACGAAAAACGGATGTAAACGGACGAACGGTCCGTTTTTCATCCATTTTTGCATTGGTAGTGGATGTAAAAAAAACTGATGAAAAACTGATGACCACAGATGAAAAATGGATGAAAAATGGATGAATACTTCATCCGTTTTTATGTGACGGAACTGATGAACTGATGAATGGCCCGCATGTGTGAAAGGGGCCTAACTTTGTCCTGTAAGTAATTTTCTTTTTTTATTTGCGATTCACATTTTTACATGCTAGCTTTTCCAGATTTCTTATTATAGTGTATGTAGTAATTAGTAGATGAGCCTCTAGATGCAAATTGTTCACTATAATCACTCTTGTGCTTGTCAATGTTGGTGAAGTTAAATATCTCAAATTAAATATTCCACATCAAATGCAACTCTTCAGAGACAGAATCTCGATATAGTGCAGAAAACTACTTACCTATTTCCACATGTCATTCTCTCGCTGGCCAGCTCACTGGTAAGTGAAAATCTGCAGTGTTTCCACTACTGAAAAAAATTAAGCTTCCCTTTTTCAACCAGTAACTGGAAACAAGTCATAATTTTCTCTGCCCTCCTTAGCAATAAATATATGTATCTAAATCTGCTCCCAAATGTAGGCCCTGTCTGTTCTGAAAAAAAAAAAAAAAAAATATATATATATAATCCGAAGTAATGTGGTGAACCGCACAACAGATGCCAGCACTGATCCAACGATCTGGTCGTCCCACCGACCATATCTAAAAGAAATCCAAAGACGGGATCGTTGCACTTGAAGATATTTATTTCCAGAAGTCTACAATAGGACTATCAAAATACATTACAAGATATACTTGCATGTCAAATCACATTTAAAATGTGTGTCGTTTCAGATAGCGAGCTTTCGGGCTAAGTATTAAACGCCCTTCCTCAGGCTAAGCTTCTGGAAATAAATATCTTCAAGTGCAACGATCCCGTCTTTGGATTTCTTATATATATATATATATATATATATTTAATGCTTTATGGTAGACTGAGTGCTATAAGGTATCAGAACAAAGATATCTCTGAAGTGAAATAATAATAATAATAAAAAAAAACACCCTGGGACTTACCAGGGTTATAGGAAGAAAAAGGCTGATTTGAGTTGGTTAAATATAGTAAACCCTAACTGTGAACAGCTCTTATTTGGTTCCCCTTAAACTGTTAAACATATCATTGAGCGTCAAGGTCACATCTAGGGGGGTGCCAGGGTGGGCTGTACCCCCCTAGATTTCAGTCATGCCCTTCCAGGCTGCTATTGACGCTGTGCTTGGCACACTGAGCTCCTCCTCCCTGTACTGCCCAACAAGGTCTGCCAGATACAGCCTGCTCTGCTCATTTCTCCAGAACCCCTGCAGTTGCACTATTTTTCACAGGTCAGACTCTATTTGTGGGATGATGCCCCACTCATCAGCTATGTGCAGTTAAGGGAGGTGGAGGTCTGATAAGTGTCCTGTCAGCAGTGCCAGTACCTGCTATGGACATCAAGGACAAGCAGCATTCATGACATAGTGACAGAGAGAGATGCAGGAGGAAATGGAGGACCGGGGCTGAGGTTTTACTAGGCTGGACTCTTGAGAAAATAAATGAAAGGTGCGGATGTCTGGATTTTAATTACCGGTATTCAAAAAATGGGGAAGGGGGGAAAGGGGCTGTACTTTAAAGAGACAAAAAAAAATGAGGTGGGGAGGCAGTTCTGGGATGAACATTGGAGAGACAAAAATTGTGGGGGGGCTGGACTTTGAAAAGACAAAAAGAAATAAAAAATTGTGGGGGGGGGGGGCTGGACTTTAGAGAAACACAAAAGGGGGCTGGACTTTAGAGAGACTAAAAAAGTGGGAAGAAGTCTGGACTTTGGGGAAACACCCCCCCCCCAAAAAAAACAGGGATATTATTATTATTATACAGGTTTTATATAGCGCTAACAGTTTATGCAGCGCTTTACAACTTGTGGGTAGACAGTACAAATACAATGCATGACATGACATGCCCCAGTCAAACAGGTGCTGAAAAATTTGGCCTTGGGTGCAGTGCCAGAACACTGTAACCCCTTGCAGTTACTCTTGTTGGGTGCAGGAATGGGATATCACAAGGGATATTTGCATTCCTTGTGATAGAAATAAAAGTGATCAGATTTTTTTTTTTTAAAGGAACAGTGTTAAAAAAATAAATAAAATAAATTAAGCTTGCACATCAAAGAAAACGCATATGTAAGTCGCGCCCGGAGTACCGGAGTTTGCCGCCATTCCGCAAGAGTGCGCAATTTGCAACCGTAACATGTATGGTATCTATTTACTTGGCGTAACATCCTCTTTCACAATATACAAAAAAATGGGCTAACTTTACTGTTGACTTATTTTTTTACTCAAAAAAGTGAATTTTTTCCAAAAATTTGCGCTTGAAAGACCGCTGCGCAAATACCGTGTGACAAAAGGTATTGCAATGGTTGCCATTTTATTCTCTAGGGTGTATATCATGTTTGGGGGTTTTAAGTAATTTGTAAAAACTTTAACTTGTGGATGAGGTTCTTTATCTCAGATGGTAAAGCTGCCCATTCCTCTTGACAAAAAGTCCAGTTGTGGCTGAAATTTTGAGTTGGTCTACTTGACCATGGTTTGGTTTCAACAGAGCCCCTCATTTTCCACTTCTTGATTAGAGTTTCAACACTGCTGATTTGCATTCTCAATTCCTTGGATATCTTTTTATATCCCTTTCCTGTATTATACAGTTCAACTACCTTTTTCCACAGATCCTTTGACAATTCTTTTGCTTTCCCCATGACTCAGAATCCAGAAACGTCAGTGCAGCACTGGATGAAAGATGCAAGGGTCTGTCAGGAGACAAAAAAAAAACAGGGGGGGGGGGGGCTGGACTTTAGAGAGACAAAACAAATGGGAGGAGGGCTGGAATTAGAGAGACAAAAAATAGGGTAGGGGGCTGGACTGCAGAGAGACAACAAAACAGGGGGAGGCTGGACTTTGGAGACAAAAATAGAGGGAAGCTGGACTTTGGAGAGACAAAAAAAAAACAGGGTGGGAGAGATCTAGATTTTTGAGAGAAAAAATGGGGAGAAGAGATGAGGGCTAGACTTTAGAAAGACAAAAAACTTGGAGGGGGGGTGGACTTTGGAGAGACAAAAAAACGGGGGGGGGGGCTGGGCTTTAGATTTTGCAGCCCTCTGGAAGTGTTTAGGGCTGCATTTGAAGCCCACTATAATTTTCCAGGAGACCACCACTGGCCTAGTTCATTGTCTTGGACTGTCATTCATTGTCAAGTTGACAGTTCATTCATTGTTCTGGTTTGAAAGGCAGTCACTGCTGCCCTTGACCCAGATAGCAATATGAAGTCCCAGTTCACTGGTTCTCAGCTGGAGAATGCACCGTAACTCCCATGTACCAGTTGGCAGTATGCCCCCCCCTCCAACTTTTTTTTACTGCATCCCCAGATCAGACAGGTAGATTCGGCCCTGATGAACATTTTTTTATGACTGTGTGGGAAGTTAAAAAAAAAAACTCCTCTTGTCCATATCAGAAAATGTGTAGCCTGATATCTTCCTGTGCTCTCTGTCATGGACATGGAGCTGTGTCCACAGTGGGAAGGATACTCCAGATGATTGCAGGAGCATACCTAAAGGTGGAGAGTCAGCAGAGGATACTAACAATGGAGCATAGCAAGCCAGACAACTGTGGGGCATACTGGAGGCTGTGTGGAGACACAGGGGTGCAGAAGGGTGCAATGGAGAAAAATAGGGTGGAGAGATGGACTATAGAGAAGATGGTGCCATCATCCCTGGTTATACATACAAAAAGGATTGCCCTCTAAGGATTGGATTTTTTAGGCACAAAAATGTAGTCATGGATTAAAAAACGAATACAGAATGTTATTGTTACAATCCATAGAGTAAAATATTACACATACATAAAAGCAGAAGAACTTGGACATGCCAAAATGATACAAAAACATTGTGCAAAATGATTAGCAATAAACAGCACTTAACGCGTTTTGGGATTCCTTCTTTAGAGGTGCCATATTCAATCATATAGACAGTTTATTCTGAAAGATAAATGAAGGCATCAGTACAAGTGGTTATAACCAACATGTGACCAATCCTGCTAGATATATACCAGTAGTATCACACATACATGTCCTGAAAAGTAAAAAATCCTTAGGATAAAAGGATTCTATGTGTCGTGAGCTGAACCATGGCAGTTGGTACTCTAAGCTTGTGAAGCCCTGTGGCCAATACCTACAATACGGAGCCCTTGCTGGAAGTTGCACGTATTGGCCACAGGGCTTCACAGGCTTAGGGTACCAGCTGCCATGGTTCAGCTCACAACACATAGAATCCTTTTATCCTAAGGATTTTTTACATTTCAAGAGGACATGTATGTGCGATAATACTGGTATATATCTTGGTGAGTGTAGTTATACTCATAGTGGGATTGGTCACATGTTAGTTATAACCATTTGTACTGAGTCTGATGTCTTGATTTATCTTTCAGAATAAACTATCTATATGATTTAATATGGCACCCCTGAAGAAGGAATACTGAAACGCGATAGGTACTGTTTATTGCTAATCATTTTGAACAACGTTTTTGTAACATATTGGCATGTCAAAGTTCTTCTGCTCTTATGTATGTGTAATATTTTACTCTATGGATTGCAACAATAAAATTGTATACTAGTTGTTTAATCCATGACTACATTTTGTGCCTAAAAAAAACCCGCCCTTAGAGGGCAATCCTTTTTGCAATGGAGAAACAGGGGCACACAGGGTCACACTGGAGTCGCAAGTCTGTAGACAATGGAGAAACAGGGATGGGTGTGGGTGGGGGCCTGGGCAGAAGGGGGATGGGGTCTGGATACCCCTGACTTACAGCATGTAGGTTTGCAGCCTAGATGAGTAGTAGGCCTACTGGGCCTAGGCCCAGGGAGAGACTTCATGTGAAAACCCACTGCTGGGAGACTCATGAAAGAGCATTTCGGAAGTTGGCTGGACTTTGGGAGTTCAAATTGGGTGCTCTGGTGTTTTCTACACTGTAAATGGAAAAAGGTGAAGTTGAGAAGTTGATGTGCCAAGTTCATGTCCATGTTGTTATTTAGTAAACCTTTGAAAAGGCATTCTGTGTGGACAGTCTTTATTCAAGAAGGTGGGCTTTGAGCCAGTAACTCTGCAAAGATCGGGCCTCAGGCCTGAAGCATGTGGGACACAATATAGCAGAGTTCCCACCTTAAGAATGGGTATGTGTGTACCCCATCTCAAGAAGAAGTTGGACAGAGCCCTGTCAGCTTGGCGGGATCTAGCAGCTAATAGGGTTTCTAACAAGTCATTGGAGACAGAGGAGTGCATAGTGGTCACTGGAGACAGAGGAGTCACTAGAGCCTCAGGAGTGGACAGGGGTCACCAGGGTCACTGGAAACTCAGAATTGAAAAGGGGACAACAGAGAAACATGAATCACTGGATTCCCAGAAACACAGAGGGTCACAGGAGTACACTGGGGTCAATGGAGACCCAGACGTGCACAGGGGTCACTAGGGACGGGAAACAGAAATGGAGGGCTGTAATAGGGGGCTTGGCTTAGGATTACAGATGCATTACTTGAGTGCCTAGCAGCACATCAATGTCTTCAGATTGCCATTGCACCAGTGAAACTTGTAAGTTCCAGTGGCCACACCCCCAGAAAGAACACCCAATACTAAATCCATGAAGAGGTGAGTATAACACTTTCCACTTGCTGCCTGTGCTGTCTGGTGTCAAATACATTGTTCTCAGGCATCTCTGAGTACTGCAGAACCATACCCCTCTATGTTATGGGGGATAGAAGAGGAGAGGGGTTCGTTAGTCATATCCTTTTATTCAAGTCCTGATGCAGAGGGGTGAGTGAGCGTTATCACCCTAGGACTGAAAGTGTGTTACAGGTAGAATCACCAAGTGAAAATACCAGATAAAAAGTCTGAATAAAGAAAATTGATATAGCGCCCTCCTAGCTAGGCTGCTGGGTAAATTAACATTTTAGTTCCACTGTTGTGAGTGGAGTAGTGGTTGATTGTTTTGATCTGATCAGGGTTTTCTGAGAGTTTGATTGCTTGCCCCGTCCCTGGAAGAAGCTTCCAGAGCATAGGGAGGTAGATTCAAATGATAAGTTGAATATTTGTCAGTCCCCAGCCAATCCCTGGATAGGTGGCTGAGAAAGTAACAAATATGCAGGTGAGCCTGTTCATCCTCCCCAGGAGGGTTCCAAACCTTAAGGGGCTGTTGCCCCTAGGTACTAGCTGAGTATTGAAATCATGCTGGAAGCTTCTTGGTTGCAGATAATGCACTTTACTTTCATGAAGAATGTCAGAACACATCTTACAGCATGGCTTTATCATGGAACAGAAACACAGGAACAAGGAGGATACAAGTGCACACAGAGGAAAAACAGTACTTCCTCCCATTACATCATATCATAGATACACATAAACTATACACTATAATACTACAGCGCCACCTGCTGCATAGATAGGTATAATGCATGCATACAGTTAATAGTACAAGTTAGCATTGCTGTTACTCTCCCAACACCCCTTCTCAACAGCATGTGCTTTATCAAATAATATTCAGCTACTTCTGGAAATAACTATGACATTCCTCCAACAAAGGCTTGGTGAGTGCATCAGCAGCCGTCTCCTCTGATGGACAGTATTGAATGTCAATAACACCTTGCTCTTGATTGTCCCTCAGTAGGTGATAGTTGACATCGATGTGTTTGGTCCTCGGATTGACCCTTTCTGATTGCGTAAGCTTTATATATCCCTGGATGTCTTCAAAAATGGGAATTGGTTTTGACATGTCTATCCCAATGTCCACAAAAAGTTGACAAATCCATATCGCTTCTTGACCTGCGTATGCTGCTGCATGTCAGGTCACCTGATGGCAGGTGACAGGTGTGCACCGCTGGGCTTAGGGGCACACTGCTAAGGTTGTGAACCCTTAGCTGACTGCTGCGAATGGAGATCTGGGTGGTGCAGGAAACCAGGTTTCTGGAGCACTGACACAGATACATAGGGAGCAAGAGAATAGGTTTTCCCAGGGCGCAGAGTCTAAGAGCCAGCAGGTTTTCGACAGAGCCTCTGATGGTGAAGATGGACTTGGCTGCAACTGACTCCAGGTCGTGGCCCCCAGGGTCTCCCAGCTCACGTTCGTGGCTGACTACTGGTGATTAGAGAGGAAGCAGCAGTGCAGGACAACAAGTGATAGTTAGTAGGATAGCCAAGAGTCAGGGCAATGAGCAGACAGGAACAGACAGGAGAGCACGCCAAGGTCGGGGTAACAAGCAGACAGAAATAGTCCAGAACAAGCCAAGGTCGGGGTATCAGCAGACAAGAATAGTCAAGAACAAGCCAAGATCGGTAAACTGAATCAGACGAAGAGCACACGGCAGAAACTACACACACAGGAAGCCTAACACACAATATTGATCGGCAGGGCTGGCTTGCACTGCTAGGTGTTATATAATGTTCCTAATTAGGGGCTGGGGTGGAGCCCTGCTGAGGGAAGATTACTTAAGCACAAAGGTGAGGGGTGCATGGTCTGTAAACTGAACACAAGCAGAGAGGTAAGCAGACAGACAAGACATGAGTGTTACTGCAGATTCATAACACTGCAATGTACTCTGCTTCAGTTAAAGATAAAGCGACAGTTGCTTGCTTTCGACTAGACCAACTAATGGTTCCTTCCCCATACTGGAAGATGAATCCACTTGTGGATTTGCGGTCTGTGCAGTACCCGGCCCAATCAGCATCCACATATCCGAACAGCTTTGGATCTCAAGTTGCTGGTAGCCGTAACTTCATCTGAATTGTTCCTTTGAGGAACTGCATCACTCTCTTCACTGCATTCCAGTCATGCTGACAGGAAGTGGAGACTTTTCTGCATAGTATGCCCATTGCTGCGGCTATGTCTGGTCTTGTCACAGTAGCAACATATAGCAGCTTACCAATTGCTGTGCGATCCGTGTAATTGTTGGGTAGCAGTTTTTCTTCTCCATTGCTCTTTTGATAGCCTGGTTCCATAGGAGTTTTCACTTCCTTTGCGGCTTACATATGGAGTTGTTCCAAGATTTTAGAGATTTTCTGAGATTGGTAGAGAAGATAACTTCTATCTTCTTCTATCTCTTTTTGGATTCCTAGATACTAGCTAATGTTTCCCTAGCTCTTTGATTTAAAAGTTTTCTTTCAGCTTGCGCTCTGATTGTAATCCCCTTCTTGTTCAAAACAAGTTATAATGTCATCAACACAGATAAGGATGTATATCCGCCTTTCTCCTTGATTCCTGGAGTAAAGACAGGGGTCTGCTTTACTTCTTGAGAATTCCTCTCTAGTAAGCACTTCATATACTTTCTCATTCCACACCCTTGCAGATTGCTTAAGATCATAGCTACTCTTCTGAAGTTTACACACAAGGTGGTCTCCTTGCTCAAATCCTGGTGGTTGCTCCATATTAAGATCTTCCTTGATGTTTCCATATAGGAAAGCAGTTTTAGCATTGAGGTGTTTCACTTGCATGTCCTTCTCGGCTGCAATGTTAAGAAGCACTCTGATGGTGGAGTGTTTTACGACGGGAGCAAATGTTTCATCTTATTCTTCACCGAATTTCTGGGAGTAACCCTTGGCAACTAGTCTGGCTTTGTATTTGTGGATATTCCCTTCTGCGTCTGACTTTACTTTGAAAGTCCACTTACCTCCTATAGTTTTGCGGTTAGGAGGGAGTTCTGTGAGTATCCAGGTTTTATTTTCTTGAAGTGACTTTAATTCTTCTTCTGCTGCCTTTCTCCATTTATTGGCTTCACATTTTGGCAGTTTTTCTATGTCTTCCCAGGATGTTGGTTCAAGTATGCTGTGTGTTTTGACATTGTATGACAGCTTGCGGGGTGGTATCCCCTTTGTAGTCCGAATGGATCTTCTGATTTCAGGCAGTTCAGCAGGGTGGGGAACTTGGTTTAAGCAATGCAAGTTCTACCTCTTGTTCTGACTCCTGCACAGGTTCTCTTTGGTCAACATTTTCTTCGGGCTTGTTGGGCATATTCACATCACAGCTTTCAGGGATCAGTGTTTCTGGCGATGGGCTCTTATCAAATTAACACTATGGCTTATTGTCACTTTATCAATCTTTGGGTGTAGGATTCTGTAACCCTTAGTTTGCTCACTGTAGCCTACTAGAATGCCCTCTATGGCTCTGTTCTCCAGCTTGGATCGCTTCTCACTTGGAATATAGGCATATGCATTTCGAATTAGTACTTTCAATAGTTTTTGAGGGTAGTCTGTTGTGTAGGTAGGTTGCAGTCATGACTGTTTCTCCCCAGTACTTGTGAGGTAGGGTGGCATCCGACAACATGCATCTGGCCATTTCTATGAGTGTGATTTTTTCCTTTCTGCTATACCGTTTTGTTCAGGAGTGTATGGTGTGGTTGTCTGATGTACTATTCCTTGTCTCTTCAGGTATGAGGCTACTTCTTTGTTTATGTATTCTCCACCATTGTCTGTCCGTAATATTCCTGGTTTGCGTTGGAATTTGTTGCTAGCCATGGCAACAAACTCTTGAAGTTTCTCTGATGTTTCATTCTTGTGTTTCATCAGATAAGTAACTGTGTACCTGGAATAATCATCATTGAAAGTCATTAGATATCTGTTCTCGCCTGACGTGGGAGCTTTCATTGGACCGCATACGTCACTGTGTATGAGCTGCAGGGAGTGGGTAGTTTTTCTTTGAGACACCTGTGGAAGGGAAGCACGTGTGGCTTTTGCTTCAATACAGCACTTGCATTTCATGAGCACTTTGCAAGGTACTATTGTCAAATCTTGTGATAAGCCTCTCTTTATAATGGCCTGTATTGCTTCTGGACTTCTTTGCCCCAGTCGCCTGTGCCATAAGTGAATACATTTGTTGTATAGTTTATTAGAGACTATATTGGCTTGCTGGTCTTTGGTGATGAGCTTGTATAGGTGATCATCCAGTTTCCTTTTGTGAGGAGTTGCTTATTATTGTGAATTGTGCATAACCCTGACATTTAACTATGAGACCATTGTTTGCAAGACTTTTCACTGATAGAAGGCTGCCTTCTAGTTCTGGAACATACAGCACTTTCTTTACAAGTATACTGTGGTGACCTCCTTGTGGTGTAATGCAGTTCAGAAAGCCCTGGCCTTTACCTTCGGAAATTATGCTTTTCCCATTTGCTAGGAAAACTTTGTCTTTTGCACTGTATTCAATGTTTGTGAAGAAGGTCTCATCACTAGTCATGTGGCTTGTCGCACCTGAGTCTATGCACCAGCCGCGTAGCTTGCTGCTCTGTGTCACTTTAAAGGTGCCACTCCATGATGTGTCTGCAGTTTCCTTTGTGGCTGCTTTGACTCTTTTGTGGATAGCTGTAGCTTTCGTTGCTCGGCTTTCCAGACAGAACAGTCCTTTTTTAAGTGACCAGTCTTTTTACAGTGAAAACAGGCTCTGCTTTCTTTGTTGTGCTTTGTGCCTTTGTACATCTTAAGAACTTTGTCATCATGGTGAATATTTTCTTTCCTTCTGTCATATTCATCGATTAACTTGCCTTTCACATATTCCTGTGTTAGCTCCCGCTTGGGTCTGGTTTCTAAAGTGTTAATAAGAGCAGTATATGTCTCTGGAAGGCTGCAGAGGAGCAGGGCAACAATATGGTTATCTTTGATGTCCTCTCTGATGGCATGCAGCTAACATGTGCAAATTCATATAAACTTGTTCATAGTGACATTATAAAATTGATGAATCTAATGAATATAGTAACTTCTAATGATACAGTGACATGTGCATATTGAAATAAAAAGTCCAAATGATGTGATGTCATTAACATGACACTAAGGTGTATTAGACACCAAAGAAACATGGACCAAAATCCATGTAAACAACTACCCTCATGCAGTTCCTCCAACTTGTAAATGGACCACCACCAAATGAATAAGATGTGCCCTTACCGCAATATAATCATAACAAGGAAAAAGGCGCACAGTGTGGAAAGGAACTCTCCAATACTTACAATACCAGTGGTAAGGCACAGGGAATGGAGGGGGAGGGGAGAAACAGAGAGGGAAGCACCAGTCCACAGGTAGAAGCTGCACTCTAGTGGGGAAGCCGCTGGCCACTGTGAAAACAAACAAGGACAGAGGCGCTTCTAAATGCAGACTGTAAAACATTTTAATAACATCTTTAAAATCTAGAGCATGGCAACTCACAAAGGCATCCATTAAAAGTGCATGTAAGTGGTCCCAAGAGGGAACGTCAGCAGCTCACCGTCCCCACCAGGAAGCATCGAGTACAGTCAGGAGATGTATCTGTAGTCTGTAGCCGGCAAGACGCTGGACTGGACGATCAGAGCTCACTGTGGAGTGTCACGGCGGCGTGACGTCATCAAAAGTGCGACGCGTTTCTGAGTGTGCGGTTCACACAACAAGACGTGACCGCGCTCTTTCATCAGGCACCAGGAAGTTCAATGTCGGCCATTTTTAATAGTCCAAGCAGAGCTAGGAAGCGGATCACTCGGGGC
>BLSH010287948.1:53731-68880 GCA_018402905.1 Glandirana rugosa | reverse complement strand
GCTGGCAGCACTCGTACATCTATTTCCCAATGACAACCTCTGGATATGATGCTGAGCATGTGCACTCAACTGCTTTGGTAGACCATGGCGAAGCCTGTTCTGAGTGGAACCTGTCCTCTTAAACCACTGTATGGTCTTGGCCAGTGTGCTGCAGCTTAGTTTCAGAGTTTTGGCAATCTTCTTATAGCCTATGCCAACTTTATGTAGAGCAACAATTCTTTTTTTCAGATCCTCAGAGAGTTATTTGTCTTGAGGTGCCATGTTGATCTTCCAGTGATCAGTATCAGAGAGTGAGAGTGATAACACCAAATTTAACACACCTGCTCCCCATTCACACCTGAGACCTTGTAACACTAAGAAGTCACATCACACTGAGAAAGGAAAATGGCTAATTAGGCCCAACTTAGACATTTTCACTTAGGGGTGTACTCACTTTTGTTGCCACTGGTTTAGACATTAATGGCTGTGTGTCACTACTTTACATCGTAGCAAAGTGTCATTTCTTAAGAGTTGCCACATGAAAGATATAATAAAATATTTACAAAAATGTGAGGGGTGTACTCACTTTTGTGAGATACTGTATATATAAGAAATGCCATAACAATCATTCTAAACTAGATGGAAACATAACTCAGTCTGAATTGTCTGTATGTTCTTTTTTTTAATTAACAACTTTTATTGAGGTACAGCAACATATAGTGCACTCAGAGTCCATTTGGAATAAAATATACAGCCACTCGCATTGTGTAACTCATGGGTACATGGATAATCTAGTACAACACCACCTGTCCTTAGTCTTGTCAATACAGATTATACAGTGATTCTGTCTAGTAACAAGGTTTCGACTATTTTCTAAACAAAGTGTATATAATTATATTTGGGAGCCAACAGAGAAGTCCTAGGCACAAGTAGAAGACGAATTAAGCCAAACGGTCCCAGATTTTGTTCTATTTAGAGGGGCATCCTCTATTAACATATAGGAATTTTTGTACGGTAGCAAGGCATTAACCTCCCTTATCCAATCAACCAGGGTGGGGGGAGATTGCCACATCAACAACTTAGCTATAGCCTTCCGGGCCACGAATAACGTCCCTTGTAAAAAAATCATGGAAAATTTGCCAAGGACATCGTCTGTGGGAATACCTAGCAAGCATATTTTAGGATTAAAATAACTATGAGAATGTTTCCTGCGCTGGGATATACACAATACAAAATAAAACAAAGGAGAGAGAGACTGCTGCCTTCCAGACCTTTCCTTGCAAAGCGTGGAAAGTAGTAAGTAAGACAAGAGTTGTTTTGGAATTTTGGCGCTGTCTCCAATAGTGTGCAATAGAAAATGTTAATGAATATATGTGTATGTGTGCTGAGTTACTTCAAAAGGTGCAAGGTGCTTATCTCTTAAAAATGAAATAGCAATACTTTACAATGTCCGTAAAAGTCCGTGAATATAATAAAAATCAGTGAATATCATAAAAGTCACCAGAAGATCCTACCCTCTCGGGTTAGGTCCATGGTGTAAATTTAATGTGTAAAAATAAAATTATTTTAAAGGTGCAAGCTGTGGTCCGTAAAAGTCCGTAGAGATTATGTTGATCAAACTTGGTATCAGATTTCAGACGTGATTATGGATGACTTAATGTAGAGACAATATACAGTCTGCGAGTACCGATACTTAAAATTCAAAAAGGGATGTTCAGAAGTTTAAAAGTGACTTTGGTGCAAATCCTGTTTCCACTGGATGAAGGTGACTTGTGCTCCCCGCATGTGCCCACACTTACCAGAATCTCCTCACCCCTGCAGGGGTAGTACGCATGTGGTAAATGGGGTCTTTTCCTCAATTCCGGGTGTAAGATATGCACGGTGGAGCATGTATAACTGCGTCAATCTGTCTGACAATTTAGGTGAGACCTTTTTGCATGCGTCCAGGGCCTCACTCCAGTCCTCCTCCTCGAGCCCCTCCAGATCCTTTTCCCATCGGGATTTTATATCGTAGGCTAACTTTGTTGCATAGGGTGTGAGTAACATATTATAGAAGGTAGAGATTAATTTCTGTTGATCTTCGCTTTTAACTACTGCCATTAAGGGGTTAGGAGTGGGATCTGAAAAAACCTTTGCCATTCATTGCCTACTACTTCGTTGTCTGGGAGCAAGGAGAGCCAGAATGGGTTTAATCTCCACGTCCTAGGGGGTTTGACAACAGGCACTGTCAGGGTAACATAGTAGGGACTATGGTCCGAAAAAACTCTAAGACAAGGGCAGCCTCCTTCAGGCGAGGTACCAGGGATTGCGATAATAAAATAAAATCTATGCGTGACATAGTATTGTGTGTGGTGGAAAAACAGGAGAACACTTTAGCAAATGGATTTTTTACCCTCCAGGAGTCTATTAAGTTAAACTGAGCTATTATCCTAGAAAATCGAGTGGATGCGGTGTGTCCAGGTATCCGATCCAGGGGTTGTAATCTGTCAAGCGCGGGGTTCAAAGTTGTATTGAAGTCCCCCAACCAGATTACCGCCGGATGTTGCATAGTATAATCAAAACCCTCAAGGAGGACCGACATGGAGAAGGGAGGAGGGACATAGAATGCCATAATTAATACTTGTTCACCATAGACTTTAGCATTAACAAAGACATATCGGCCCTGTGGGTCGGTTTTCAAATCACACAATTCAAAATATAATGATTTGGATATCAGCACGGACACCCCCCTAGCAAGTGTGCTGTGGGTTGAAAGGTAGGCCCATCTAATCCAAGGCCTCTTAAGAGCTAGCTGTAATCGGCCGTCTAAATGGGTCTCAACTAATATTATAACCCCGGCATGCTGTTTCTTAAGGAATGCCAGCACGGCATTACGTTTGATCCTATCTCCAAGACCCTGGACATTCCATGTCAATAGTTTTATGGAGGCCATGTAACGTGTGGTTTTAATAATTTCAGGATATAAAGTGTGTATATTTCTAAATAGCCACAGGGGGGTGTCCCTGCACCAGAGTTATACCTGTGTTAGCAGCAATAAAACATATACATATATTAGTACATTGAACCAAAGGAATAACGTCCTGAGTTCCAACAATAAGGTGATGTATGTAGTGCACTGTATATTCAATATAACCATAGCTCTTCCCACCCCGCCCAACACCAAGCCCAACCGGTGTAGGCATATTCCCTTAACAAAATAGAAACATAAGAATGAGGCTCCTTCTGAACCTCAGTCAAACAGTGTACTAACTGATAGCAACCTGGAATTATATTTGGCATTATCAAGAATTGGTAGTGCCAGGTACACTCAGGCTTGTCTCTTGAGAAAAGTAACATCAGGTAAACAATGGCGCACAATGACATTTACATTACAATCCAGTGATTGCTGAGGTTCTTAGCGACACTGTTAGCTCTGGTTGGGCGAAACTTTACTGTGCAAATTCCACACAGAGTAAGATTGATGTGTCTCCGTACAAAAGCACTCTAAAGAACAGTTGTAAAGTAAGTGTCAGGAGTAATAAGGACCTAGAAGAGTCTGCGTGTCCTGACCGGAGCAGTCAATTGTGAGTTGAGAGCCCGGTCTGTGTGATTGCCCCGCAAAAGGGAAAAGGTGTAATGGCACACTGAAACAGGAGCTCATGACGTTCGTACAAGTGCCTCAGGGCAGGAAAGGATAGTGAGCATAATTAAACTCCGCTGGGAGCCCTTCTGAGGAGTACAAACAAGGCTAGCACAAGAACAGGAGTATTTCAGGGGCATGTTGAGGTATATGTAGGAGAACTTAAAGCATAGTACAGCATTTGTAACAAGAGGAGGCAATGGGAACAAACTTTAGAGGGGGTCTGGTCGGTGATCCTTGCTCACCCCACATATCTACACCAGAATAAGTCACTGTTAATCCTTCAGACTCCTTTTTTGATCACGCCGTTCTAGCCAAGAAATGGCGTCTTCAAGAGTTTCAAAGAATACAGCCCTGTCTCCATCCTCAACCCTGAGACGTGCGGGGAAGAGCATAGAATATTTAAAGTTTGCGATCCTCAGGTGCCACTTCGCCTCAGAAAAATTCTGCCTGCGTTTTTGCACTTCCATAGAAAAGTCTGGAAATATGGCCATCTTGACATTGCCGAGTGGTATATAACCTTTTACTCTTGCCATACGAAGGGCCGCATCCCGATCCTTGTAGTTTAGTAATTTGGCAATAAAGGTGCGTGGGGGAGCTCCCTGAGATGGAGGCCGCGCAGGCATGCGGTGTGCCCTCTCCACTGCAAAGGTGGCGGAGAAGGCCTCCCTGCCATAAGTGGTAATCAGGAGTTGTTCCTGGAATGCAGTGGTATCTTTGCCCTCCGATCCCTCTGGCAGGCCTATGAAACGCAGGTTGCACTTGCGGAGTCTGTTCTCCATGTCATCTTGTTTAGCAAGGATCTGGTTAATTTCATGCTGCATGTGCTCTGATGAGGTTTGTAATGGTGGGATGGCGTCCTCCACCTCCCCCAGCCTAACCTCCGCGGTGGTGACCCTTTCCCTTAATTGCTGCATGTCCTGCCTGATGTCCACTCTCATCTCCTCTATCTTAGTGGTGAGGGTTGTCTGGAGTGCCTCTAGCACCTTGACTGTGTCTGCCCCCGGCGTCTCCCTCACCTCTAGTGGCGCGTCGCCATCTTCTTCCGGGCCTTCCCACTCCTACCGGCGGTACCTGTCCAGTTTAGCGGCCGCATCCGGCTTGACTTTTGGCGGTGCCATGGTCGGGTGTGTGCCAGGCGTCCAAGATAGGTCCTTAGGCAGTTGTGATGTATTCTCGGGACTCAGGATTAGCGTGTTTCCGGAGTAATGGACGGAGCAAAGGAGATACGCATCCTACTCCATGCGCTGTCAGGCCACGCCCCGTCTGTATGTTCACCTTCTCAATCTTCCCCATCTCAGTCATCCTCCTCTAACCCCAGGGGCTCTGGGCAACATAAATTAAGTTGTGGTGCTGACTCACAGGATGATTCTCTACTCATGGAACAATCCCCTTCACTCCCAGGTAGCCCAGGGGGCAGTGATTCTTATAACACAACACAAAGTAATATGGTCATCCCCTATTCAGCTCCCAATACAGGTGGGCCTTCACATACCACACCCATGACCACACCCAGACCCCCACATTCTTCATTGCAACCACAGAATTAGACTTTTTTTAGAAAAGATACAGGGCAATGTACCCACACACCAAAGCAGCATCAAGACATTTGTCAAAAACACACCGAAAATGAACACCCACAGTGCCAAATGTCATTAAACATTATCAATCTTTCCACTTACAATCTCTCTACTGATTAAATGAAATTAATGTATTGTCTAAAGGTTTAACCTTCTGTCCTGATTTTCATCTGGACAAATTCAAATTGGTCAAGGACCTACACCCGTTTGTACAGAATTTATTACTCAAAAGTTTATTTTCTAAAAAACAAACCACCTCTGAGTCTGTTTACACTCAGAAGGATCTACAGGCCCTTGACCAGTTGATTTCCCTATTAGAAGAGAATAAACATACAGATATTAAAAAAGAGATCTGACATGTATCCCTCTTTGAGCTCCAACCACAATGCAGCCACCTTTGTCAAATTGGTTTCTAAAGATATCTCTAAACTTAACGCTAAATCAAAATGTCACAGTAACCTTTCCCCTGGAGGAAACAGGGCTCTACGCTCATTGTCTAAGAATTCTACCATAACAATAAAATCATCTGATAAGGGGGGCAACTTAGTGTTTATGGACAACAGATTCTATATTGACATGTTTTAATGTGTCATACTCAAGACACTCGCTGATTCCTTTACTCAGAAATTGTATGTTCTACTGGATCAGCCATACTACAACAATATTATACCCAAAAACACATGGGAATTTATTTGTACTTCCTTTCCCCAGAGCGCTAAGTTCTATGCACTCCCTAAGGTCCACAAAGACCTTACATCCTCCCAGTCATCCTATTGTTTTGGGCAAGGGCAGCCTTAAGGAAAACCTGAGCCAAATGGTTGATCAACACTTAAGACATTTTGTTATTAGTTTACCCTCCTATGTGAGGGACACGATTCATCTGTTACAGATTTTGGAGGGGACCCACGTCGATGGCGACACCCTTTTGGTCGCCATTGACGTGGAGGCCCTCTACAGCTCGATACCCCATGACAAATGCCTGGCAGCTATTCGCCATACTTTATCCCAAAAGAGTGAACACGAACAACCACTTAAAGAGTTAATTTTGGCAATGTTACATTTCATTCTTTAGCACCACACATTCTCGTTCCATGGCTCCCACTACCTCCAGGTACACGGGGTGGCTATGGGGACCCGTTGTGCCCCCTCCTATGCCAACCTGTATTTGGGGGAGTGGGAGCGTACTTTACTCATGGACGAGAATCTGGCCCGTTACACCAACTGCGTTTTGGCGTGGTATTGATACATTGACGATATCTTCGTTCTATGGCAGGGCTCGGCTGAGGCCTTGACAGAATTCCTGACATGTATCAATGACAATGATCACAACCTTAAATTTACATTTACATCCAGCAAAACTGAAATTACTTTCCTTGATGCACTAATCCAAAAGGACAGTCTAGACGGCATCTCTAGCAAATTATACAGAGAACCCACAGCAGGCAATTTGATTCTGTCTGCTTCCAGCTTTCACCCTTGAACCTCTTATATCATCTATTCCCTACAGCCAATATTTATGGGCTAAGTGTAACTGTTCAGACGAGTCACAATTTATGAAAGAAGCTAATAATCTTAGCATACGCCTACTCGAGAGAGGGTATTCCTATACCTCTCTGAAGAAGGCCTATAAGTGGGTAAACAAATTATCTAGACATGATCTACTTTTCAACAAAAAATCTGTGACATTATTCTCTCTATCAATCTTCATCGCAATCTTTCAATTTCATTAATCATTCTTCATTTTACCACTTATGTTCCATTCTCCATCCCTTTCCCCTCATTCTTCTTTTTTAGCAATGTATTTTTTCCCTATCCTTGGTTATTGTATTATACCATTTTTTCCCATTTTTTCTTGATATGTTTTTTATTTTTTGGTCCATGTTTCTATGGTTATTAATTTGTGTGCTTTTTTTTGTATCATTTGTTTTGTCTACAGATGGAGCTGCAGAATCCTCTTCTGACCATAGATGTCCTGCTCCTTGTTCCCTTGGTCTGTGCATCGTCCGACATGTGAGAACTGGGGTTGCTGCGCATGCACGGACACTCCACATCATACCCGCGGTGTCCCGGCTGAGGGTGTTGCCTGGTAACATGTCAGCGGCGCGGTGGCACGCGACGCCATACTACCAATGGGTGGGTGCCGCTGCGTATCACCGCGGCAGGAGCCCAGCCAAGCCTGTGCCGGCCCAATCATGTTGGGCTTGGGCTGGGCATTTTTCAGGGGTTCCCAGCCCAATCGATACAGGAGGCAAGATGTATACCTTTTTCTAATTGAGGGCAAACAAGTCCCCCTTATATCCAGCCCAGCGCCATTTGCTGTTCTCTTCTATTTGGTGCTGGGTCTGGATCTTGTGAGGACACATACTGGATTACAGCTATACACAGGTTAGCCTTAAATCACTTACTATCATTGTGCCACTTTGACTCTCTATTGGCACTTGTATATACGTCGATTTTCAATGACTGGCTACTCCTTTCTTAACACTGTTAGCCCTCACTGTGATTTCATATATATTATATATATTCTTACAAGTGTATATATACAGTATCTCACAAAAGTGAGTACACCCCTCACATTTTTGGAAATCTTTTATTATATCTTTTCATGTGACAACACTGAAGAAATGACACTTTGCTACAATGTAAAGTAGTGAGTGTACAGCTTGTATAACAGTGTACATATGCTGTCCCCTCAAAATACAACACACAGCCATTAATTTCTAAACCGCTGGCAACAAAAGTGAGTACACCCCTAAGTGAAAATGTCCAAATTGGGCCCAAAGTGTCAATATTTTGTGTGGCCACCATTATTTTCCACCACTGCCTTAACCCTCTTGGGCAAGGAGCTCACCAGAGCTTCACAGGTTGCCACTGGAGTCCTCTTCCACTCATCCATGTCGACATCACGGTGCTGGTGGATGTTAGAGACCTTGCACTCATCCACCTTCCGTTTGAGGATGCTCCACAGATGCTCAATAGGGTTTATGTCTGGAGACATGCTGTCATGTACCTGGTGGTTGAGTCTGGCTTATGCTGGGGCAACCTCTCTTGCGGCCCTGGTTCGAGAGCCCCTGGTAGTGTGGACAGGGAGCTCTGGAGCACAGGGGACCACGAGGGCTGGACAAGTCTCTGATGGCAGGTAGAAGTCCGCTGGAGCTTGTGCAAGCTGGAGGATAGTGGAACAGTCCAGGTCGGCAACTGGCAGGCGGTGCAGTACAGAGGGATCAGGCAAACAGATGGTTGGGTACAAGCTGGGTCGGCAGGGAGAAGAATAGTCATAAACAGGACGGGGTCAGGGCAGGCAGATATCAGCAAAGTCCACAGGAATAGTCGGGGTCACAGAAGCAGGAAGTCTTTCAAGAGTAATCACAGGGGGGTCAGAGGTGCAGGAAACGCTGTAGAATGGACAGCACTTGCTTCTTGGTGCTATCTGCTTAAATGGCCGCTCTTGGCGCCATTGCCGGCGTGCACATAAGCACGCACCCAGAAGCGTGCGAACGCGCACAGGCGCGCGCAAATGCTACATGCGGCTGCGCTCGGGCATGCCAATGCCTGAAGATGTTTCCTTACATTGCCCCGCCCCCAAGGGGCAGCCTCCGGATGCCCAACCGGGTTCTCTTGCTGGGTTGTTTCTCCAAAAAGCCTTGATAAGTTCCTGGGCATGTAGATTGCTTTCTGGCTCCCAAGAATTTTACTCAGGCCCATATCCTCTCCACTTTACAAGGAATTGAGTAACTCCTGCTCTTCTCCTGCAATCGAGGATGGATTCCACCAAACTCCTCCTCTCCATCTACCAACACAGGTTCCGGTGAGGCACATTTCCGTCCTGGAAACAGGTCCTTGGCAACAGGTTTGAGGAGGTGTACGTGGAACACCGAATGTATCCGAAGTGAAGGTGGGAGGTCAAAGCTCGTAGGCCACTTTATTGATTCTCCTCTTTACTAGAAGGGGCCCTATGAATTTCGGCCCTAGTTTCCTGGATGGGCAAGAAAATTTTAAGTTGGTGGTTGCCAATCAGACCCGGTTGCCAGGCTGTAAATCAAGTTCTCCTTGTTTCTTCCTGTCAAACATCTCTTTGTTGCGCTCCTGAGTCTGAGCAAGAGTCTCCTGTAGTAGCTTGTTGTTACTTTCCAGAAATTTGTTAATCTCCTGCGTGGCTGGGATTGCACTTTCCGGAAGAAAATCAGGCAGGAATGTGGGGTGGTAGCCGAGATTCGCCCAAAATGAAGACTGCTTGGTGGCAGAGTGGTTGTAGGCGAACTCGGCTAGCGGCAACAAGGAGACCCAGTCGTCCTACGAATAAGAAGAGTAGCATTGGAGGTATTGCTCCAGGGTCTGGTTGGTTCTTTCTATTTGGCCATTGGACTGTGGGTGGTAGGCTGATGAGAAGGCCAGTTCAATCCCTAAAATAGAACACAGAGACCTCCAGACTCGGGATGTGAACTGCACCCCTCTATCGGATACGATATTTTTTGGAATGCCGTGTAGGTGAACCACTTCCCTGATGAACACTTTAGCTGTTTCTGTAGCTGAGAGGGTGCCCTTCATTGGGATGAAGTGCGCCATCTTTGTGAGGTGGTCGACCACCACGTAGATTGTTGTGAAGCCTGCAGATGGGGACAACTCCACAATAAATTCCATGGAGATCTGAGACCATGGGCGCTCAGGAATGGGTAGTGGATTTAGCAGGCCCCAAGCCTTAGTTCTCTCCGTCTCATTCTTGGCGCAGGTAGGACAAGCACCTACATAATTTTTGCAATCCTCTTTCACGTGTGGCCACCAAAAGGTGCGAGAAAGCAATTCTGCTGTTTTTCAGTTGCCGAAGTGCCCGGCTAGGTGGTGGTCGTGGCAGAGCTCCAAGGCAGTCAGACAAAGCTTTTCAGGCACAAAGATCTGAGTACCCGACCACCATAACTCGTCTTTTAGGGAAAGTCCAGAATCTGCAGGTACAGTGGAGCTAGCCAGAGTGTGCCTGATCTGGATGAGGAAGTCCTCCTGAATCAACAAGAAGTTGTGAGCTGGCAAAATAGTATCAGGAGGAGGTACTTCCCCGGTTTCATGGAACATCCTGGACAGCGCGTCCGGTTTAACATTCTTGGATCCGGGCCGGCATGTGTAACTGAAACGGAAAAGAATAAGGCCCAGCGAGCTTGGTGAGGCTTAAATCTCTTGGCTGTTCTCAGGTATTCCAAATTTTTTTGGTCTGTGAAGACCAGGACTGGATAGACTGCTCCTTTCAGGAGATACCGCCATTCTTCTTTTATCGCCAAAAGCTTTCTGTCACCCACATCGAAATTTCTTTCGGGGGGAGAGAGCTTCCGTGAGAAAAAGGTGATGGGGTGTAAAGAAGCCTTAGGCCCCTGTCTTTGGGACAAGACCGCCCCGACTGCGGCCTCCAAGGCATCCACTTCCAAGATGTAGGGCAATATGGAGTCAGGGTGCTTAAGAACAGGTGCTGACGTGAACAGTCTTTTTAGCGTTAGGAAGGCGGCTTGCGCTTCCGTGGTCCAGCCAAAATGGGTATTCTGCTTGGTCAGCTGTGCTATCGGGGAGATGACGGCAGAGAACCCTCAAATTAATTTTCTATAAAAAATTGTCAAAGCCGACAAAGCGCTGCACTGCTTTTTTATCTGCTGGAGGTGGCCAGTCGACAATAGCTGAGACTTTCTGGGGATCCATAGTAGTGCCGGTAGTGGAGATGCGGAACCCCAGGAAGGCAATGTTCTTGTAATTCAAAGGCACACTTTTTGGCCTTGGCATACAGGCCATGCTGCCGCAGGTGGCTAAGTACACACCTGATGTGCTTACGATGCTCTTCCAGGGAGGGGGAGAAGATGAGTATGTCATCCAGATAGACCACTACAAATAGATCAAGAAAGTCTCTGAAGACATCGTTGACCAGGTGCTGGAAAGTGGCCGGGGCGTTACAGAGCCCGAAGGGCATGACCAAAAATTCAAAGTGGCCAAAACGGGTCCGAAAGGCCGTCTTCCATTCACCCCCCTCCCGTATACGGATTAAGTTGTAGGCCCCACGAAGATCCAACTTGGTGAATACGGCTGCAGAGCCGAGGCATTGGAAGAGCTCGGGAACTAAAAGCAGAGGATACCGGTTCTTGACCGTGATCTTGTTAAGGTCCCGGTAGTCAATGCACGGCTGGAGAGAATGATCCTTCTTTTCTATGAAGAAAATCCTGGCCCCTGCGGGAGATGTAGAGGGTCGGATGAAACCCTTCTGCAGATTCTCTTCAAGGTAGGCCTTGAGGGCAACTAACTCCACTTCTGAGAGAGGGAAAATTCTGCCAAAAGGGACCTCAGCTCCGAGCAACAGGTCTATAGGGCAGTCATATGGCCTGTGTGGAGGTAGGGTGTCTGCCCCCTTCTTGCTAAAGATGTCCAAGAAGTCATGGTACACTTCAGGGACAGTGAGGTGGGTTTCCTGGTCTGGATCAGGGTTGAGAGAGAGCACCGCTGGTGATGCCCCCTGGGGCGGCTGGAGACAGTGGCCCAAACAGTACAGAGACATGAAACGAACTTCTCTGGTGTTCCAGTCAATGTGGGGGCTGTGAACTCTGAGCCATGGGAGGCCAAGGATTACTGGAAACAGTGGTGAAGCGATCTCATCCAGGAGTAGGAACACCATGTGGCCTTCGGCCGTCCGGGCCGACAGGGGGAAGGTCTCCTGGGTCACTGTGCCAGACTTGATGATCGACCCGTCAGCCAGTTGAATAGTCATTGGACGTTCCTTGGGCCGGAGAGGGATCCGATGCTGGGCGGCAAAAGAAAGATCAATAAAACACCTACATGCCCCCGAGTCCAGGATGGCTGGAACTTGGATATTCCCGTCGGGAAGCTGCAGAGAGATAAAGGATTAAGTGAGACTGGGAGCTCGGTAGGGATAGCACTTCTCCTGAGACTGGCATTGGGCACTTACCGGCCTTAGTGGGGCAATTCCTCACTAGACGCCCTGAACCATCACAATAGAGGCACAAGTTGAGGGTCATGCGCCTCTGTCATTCTTCAGAGGAATTTGCATGGGCTCAGGATGATCTTGAGGATCTTGAGGAAAGGAGGAGGAGGTTGCCGCCGGACTTGGTCCTGGGTAACTGGGCACTCGGGGGAGCATCCAGATGGGTCGCGGAGATCCTGTGGCTCTCTCTCTTCTTGCAGGCAGCGATCGATTTGAATGGCCAAGTTAATTAGCGCTTCGAGAGTATGGGGTACCCCGACACACGCCAGCTCATCCTTGAGCGGCTCAGAGAGTCCCAGCCTTAACTGGTAGCAGAGGGCCGCATCATTCCAGGCGGTGTCGGCGCTCCAGCGCCTAAACTCAGACACGTAGTCCTCCACTATGCGACGGCCCTGTTGGAGGGCATGGAGTGCCGCTTCTGCGGTGGCCGCCTGGTGGGGGTCCTCATATAGTTGGGCCATAGCATGGAAAAACCGATCTAAAGTGGTGGTCTCGGGAGCCTTGTGCTCCAACAGGCAATGGACCCAGGCCTGTGGTTCATCCTGAAGCAGCGAGATCACCAGGCCCACCTTGGTGGCTTCCAATGAAAATGTGCGGGGCTGGAGAGCAAAGTACAGCTTGCACGAATTGCGGAAGGCCCAAAACTTTACCCCGCAAACCGCTCAGGCATAGGCACCTTAGGCTCCGTGGACAGAGTCACTATGGTGCGGGGAGGCGTTTGGCCCCCCACTGGCAGGGCTAGGAGATGCCAGGTCCCGAAAATGATTTTCCAGCCGGGTATATCCCTCTTGCAGGTTTTTCACTGCTTGGATTAATCCAGCAAGGTGTGCACATAGTTCCTCCATGGGTGAGAGCCCCGACGCAGACTCAGACATGGCTGTCCATTGCTGTCACATACCTGGTGGTTGAGTCTGGCTTATGCTGGGGCAATCTTTTTTGCGGCCCTGGTTTGAGAGCCCCTGGTAGTGTGGAAAGGGAGCTCTGGAGCACAGGGGAGCACGAGGGCTGGCTAGTCTCTGATGGCAGGTAGAAGTCCACTGGAGCTTGTGCAAGCTGGAGGATAGTGGAACAGTCCAGGTTGGCAACTGGCAGACGGTGCAGTACAGAGGGATCAGGCAAAAGGATGGTCGGGTACAAACTGGGTCGGCAACGTGCAGGCGGCTGAAGTACAAGGGAGCAGGCAGAAGAATAGTCGTAAACAGGCCGGGGTCAGGGCAGGCAGATATCAGCAAAGTCCACAGGAATAGCTGGGGTCACAGAAGCAGGAAGTCTCTCAAGAGTAATCACAGGGGGGTCACAGGTGCAGGAAACGCTGTAGAATGGACAGCACTTGCTTCCTGGTGCTGTCCGCTTAAATGGCCGCTATTGACGTCATTGCCGGAGCACAGGTGTGCGCAAACGCTACATGCGGCTGCGCACGGGCATGCCAATGCCTGAAGATGTTTCCTTACACATGCTTGACCTGTCCATCACTTTTACCCTCAGCTTTTTTAGTTTGTGTGTTTGGGGTCATTATGTTGGAATACTGCCCTGCGGCCCAGTCTCCGAAGGGAAAGGATCATGCTCTGCTTTAGTATGTCACAGTACATGTTGGCATTCATGGTAGCCCCCCAGTGCTGGCAGCACTCATGCAGCCCCACACCATGACATTCCCACCACCATGCTTGACTGTAGGCAAGACACATTTATCTTTGTATTCCTCACTTGGTTGCCACCACACACGCTTGACACCATCTGAACCAAATAAGTTTATCTTGGTCTCAGACCACAGGACATGGTTCCAGTAATCCATGTCCTTAGTCTGCTTGTCTTCAGCAAACTGTTTTCAGGATTTCTTGTGCTTCATCTTTAGAAGAGGCTTCCTTCTGGGACAGCCATGCAAACCAATTTGATGCAGTACGCAGTGTATGGTCTGAGCACTAGCAGGCTGACCCCCCACCCCTTCAACTTCTGCAACCTCTGAAGCTGAGTGCATTTGCTCATTGTCATATCCAGAGGTTGTCTTTGGAAAATAGACATATGAGTGCTGCCAGCATTGCTGCAGAGGTTGAAGGGGTGGGGGGTCAGCCTGTTAGTGCTCAGACCATACACTGCGTACTGCATCAAATTGGTTTGCATGACTGTCGTACCAGAAAGAAGCCTCTTCTAAAGATGATGCACAGGAAAGCCTGCAAACACTTTGCTGAAGACAAGCACACTAAGGACATGGGTTACTGGAACCATGTTCTGTGGTCTGATGAGACCAAGATAAACTTATGTAGTTCAGATGGTGTCAAGCGTGTGTGGCAGCAACCAGGTAAGGATTACTAAGACAAGTGTGTCTTGCCTACAGTCAAGCATGGTGATGGGAGTGTCATGGTCTGGGGCTGCATGAGTGCTGCCGGCACAGGGGATCTACAGTTCATTGAGGGGACCATGAATGCCAATATGTACTGTAACACACTGAAGCAGAGCATGATCCCCTTCCTTCGGAGCCTGGGCCGCAGGGCAGTATTCCAACATGATAACATCCTCAAACACACCCTCAAGACGACCACTGCCTTGCTAAAGAAGCTGAGGGTAAAGGTGATGGACTGGCCAAACATGTCTCCAGACCTAAACCCTATTGAGCGGAAAGGTGGATGAGCACAAGGTCTCTAACATCCACCAGCTCCGTGATGTCATCATGGAGGAGTGGAAGAGGACTCCAGTGGCAACTTGTGAAGCTCTGGTGAACTCCATGCCCAAGAGGGTTAACCACTTGACAACTGGGCACTTAAACCCCCTTCCTAACCAGACCAATTTTCAGCTTTCAGTGCTCTCACATTTTGAATGACAATTACTCGAAGAAATCGTTCCGTCACCAGCAGAACTCCCACACAAACTCCTACAATAGTACAACCTTATGACGGGACGCCGGGTCCGAGGCTTCCTTCCCCTAGTACGAGACGAAGTCACACAATGTCATGTATAACCGTAAGTACCAGGGGAGTTACTTGACATCTAGGGGACACGGCCGTCGTGA
>BLSH010287948.1:12022-33134 GCA_018402905.1 Glandirana rugosa | reverse complement strand
GCATATATAAATATGGTGATTTGTGCAGCGGAGCCACTTTGCCTCCGTATTCCACACGATACGGTTGGCAAGTGGCTAAAGTGACACAGTGCTGAATCAAAAAATGGCCTAGTCATGCATCATGGTCATCAAACCTTCCAGGTCTGAAATGGTTAAAAATGAACAAGACAAAGATATCAATGCAAAAGGGCAGCATTTTTTTTTTTTGCATAAATAATGACATACAACAAACCAGTATTCTGTAATTTTATAGTAAGATGATTTTTTGTACTCACTATTTGTTTATTTAGATGGTCTGGTGGGGAGGGGCTCCTGTGAAAGAGCAATAGTGATTGCAATAGCGGGAAGTGATCCGGTTTGGGATTGCACTACAGCAGACAGCAATCACAGTGGCACAGGCACACTGACTGTACAGCCACTGCTTCTTCTTCCTGTCTTCGGAGCCTGCAGAGGATGGAAGGACAAGGTGGGCGGAGCCAACAGTCTCCCACAAGGCGCGGAGGAGGAAGTAGGCTCCGCTCTGAATTCTGGGGCCTCGCTCTCCTCCTCCTCACGCTCAGCCTCAGCAGTGGCTCAGATGCGAGTGTGACTGACCTGACGTCACTGGTTGCTAGACGCCAGTCGGCACAGGAGCTAGCAACCAGTGTACTGCAGAGAGCAGTACAGGCCAGACCAGCGGCGCGGCTCCACCCCCACCTCCTCTCTCCATCTTCTCCAGCGTGGCGCGGAGTGACTGAAGACAGGGACAGAGTCTCTCTAGTCGCGGCCGCCGCTGCAGCAGCGCTGTCTGATAATAAATAATACTACTAATATTTTCGGGGGGGCAACGGGGCATTTGCCGCTGCTTTATATATGGCGGGTTTGGGGGGCTGTGGGGAGGAGGGTGGAGGTGACTTGGGACTGTGGGCTGCTGTTTGTATGATACTCATGGTACAAACATGCTCAATACTATGTAATTCTGAAATGTATGTACATTGGACTTTGTTTGCTGATACAAATAAAACTTTTTCTGATTTAAAAAAAAAAAAGGTTGCAAATTAAATAAACAAGCAAATTAGGAAAACAAATCCTTGCCATCCGGCGCTAAACTATACAGAGCAGGTACCTCACTACACAGGGCTCATCCCAGACATCCCTAAACAACAGAAAATGCAAACCTTTCTTTAGGGTCCTTAGAGCAACCCATTCCCAATGTGTAATGCTCTCTCAGTGTAGTGTTTCTGAGTCCCAGGCCAGAGCAACACTGTACTGGTCATTTATCCACACCTGAGACTGCACGTCAGTGGACCTGAAAACCCGGCCGGAAACAGCCCTGCCACGGTGGCTGGGAAAACCCAGGCCGCACTCTGTTTCAGTCCAATCCAAATGAACGTATGTGAGGTGACAAATAGCGTTGGTCTATCACTTTGCCTCGCATACCGTCACATATCCCCCCTCTGATCAAGCATCTGTGGTTGAGCAACTGTCCCAACCATACAGTTGACCCGGGAAAGGGCACCCGCATTGTTTTGTAACTTTCCTGCTCTATGCTCCACTGTAAACTTAAAGGGCTGTAAAGAGAGGAACCACCATGTCACCCGACTATTCTTTTCCCTGTTGTCACACATCCACTTCAAGGGGGCATGGTCAGTGACTAGCCTGAATGGTCTCCCCAACAGATAATACTTCAGGGCGTCTAAGGCCCATTTGATAGGGAGACACACTTTCTTTACGATGGTGTAATTTTTTTCATGCCTATTCAGCATGTGGCTCAGGTATACCACCGGGTGCTCCTCCCCATCTCTGATCTGGGACAGTACCACGCTTAGACCCACATGAGAGGCATCGGTCTGCACAACAAACTCCCTTGAGAAACCTGGGGTCACAAGCACTGGTTGTGCACAAAGAGCTTTCTTTAAGCTCTGGAACACTTTTTGGCCTCAAGATTCCACTTCACCATGACCGACCTTCTACCCTTCATCAGGCCTGTTAGAGGGACGGCAATGGTGGCAAAGGCGGGTATGAAAGGCCTGTAGTACCCCGTGATCCCCAGGAATGCTTGCACTTGTTTTTTAGTCAGCGGTTGGGGCCATTTTTGCATTGCCTCAAGCTTGTTGGTCTGTGGCTTAACTAGACCCCGACCAATAACGTGGCCAAAATATTTGGCCTCCTCCATCCCTATGGCACATTTCTTAGGGTTGGACATGAGTCCCGCTCTCCGAAGGGCATCTACTACCGCTTGTACCTGGGGCAAATGAGACTCCCAATCGGGACTGTGGATGATAACATCATCCAAATAGGCTGCTGCATAGGAGCGATGCGGTCTTAATGTTTTATCCATCATTCTTTGGAATGATGCAGGGGCACCGTGTAACCAAAATGGCATCCGCTTGTACTGAAATGACCCTTCAGGGGTCTCTGTTAGGGGTATCTGCCAATAGCCCTTAGTTAGGTCTAGGGTTGTTATGTACCAGGCACCTCCCCGAGACATCGGGGTATGCATCAAACTTGGACACACTATTCAAGTTTCTAAAGTCATTACAGAACCTGATAGTGACATAGGGCTTCGGGACCAGCACTATGGGGCTCGACCAGTCACTGTGGGACTCCTTTATCACACCAACTCTAACATGGTTTTGATTTATTTCACACTGCCTCGCGCCTAGCCTCAGGGATTCTGTAGGGCTTCACATTTATGCGAACACCTTGTTCAGTGATTATGTCATGCTGGATCACTGAGGTCAGTCTGAGTAAAGGGGAGAAAAAATCTGTATTTTTACTCACAAATTCTTTAATGTCATTTTGTAGCGTTACAGACAAGGACTCAGTTATGGGGACATCAGGGGTCATTGGTACCCTGTCCTTTTGAGGAGGGGAGACGGTCAGTAAACTCTCTCTGCCCTTCCATGGATTTACGAGATTAACATGGTAAATTTGTTCCGGTTTTCTTTTCCCTGACTGGTAAACTTTGTAGTTTACCTCCCCTACCTTTTCCCTAACCTCAAACGGACCCTGTCACTTGGCCAGGAATTGACTTTCAACAGTGGGGACCGGTACGAGGACTCTGTCCCCAGGGTTGAAAGTTCGAGTCTTGGCACCCCGATTATAAACCCTCTTCTGGACTTCCCGGGCTCGCTCCATATGTTCCCGTACAAGGGGCAGGACAGCAGCAATTCGATCCTGCATCAAGGAGATATACTCTATGATGCTTCTATACGGGGTGGCCTCTCCTTTCCACATTTCTTTTGCGACATCTAGCAGCCTCCTGGGATGTTTACTATACTAGAGTTCAGATGGGGAATAACCCGTAGATGCCTATGGAACCTCTCGTATGGCAAACATGATATATGGTAGCAAAACATCCCAATTTCTCCCATCTTTGCCGACCACCTTTTTCAACATACTTTTGAGGGTTTTATTAAATCTCTTCACAAGTCCATCCATTTGGGGGTGGTAGATAGAGGTACGGAGATGGGAGATTTTGTATATCTTGCGCAGTTCCTTAGTAACTTTGGACATGAACGGGGTGCCCTGGTCCATTAAGATCTCTTTTGGGATCCCCACGCCACTAAATACCTGGACCAATTCCTTGGCGATAGTCTTAGCGGAGGTATTCTGCAAGGGTATGGCTTCAGGATAGCATGTTACATAGTCCAGTATTATCAGAATGTGCCGGTGGCAGAATTTACTACTGGCCCCACCAGATCCATGCCAATTCTACCAAAAGGCACTTTAATTATGGGTAGGGGAACAAGCGGACTGTGAAAATGGGTGACGGTGCAGACATTTGACACCCGGGGCATGACTCACAGTACTCTCTGACATCTGCATACAGTCTGGACCAGAAGAATCTCTAGGTTATTCTCTCCCTGGTTTAAACCATACCCAGATGTCTCTCCATTATATGACTGTGGGCCAAGTCTAGCACCATCCTCCAGTAAGGTTTGGGAACCACCATCTGTTCTACCTCGTCCTCACCGTGTTTTACCACCTGATACAGCAAATTGTTTTTAAGAGCCTGTTAGGGGAAAGACACCCCCAATTAGGATCCACAGGTTACCCATCCATTAACTTAACATTTTCTCTGGCTCTAATGAGGGTGACATCTCGTAATTGTTCCGTACAAAAATCCTCCTTCCTGACCTCTAAGTCAGATGTCACATTCTGTCCAATCCCACTATTAGAGTCAGAGATGTCCTCTTGTTCGGTAAGCTCAAGCTGAGAGCTATCTTCCAGGCCCTCCAGCTCCCCAGCCATTAGAGGAAAGGGAAGGGGGTCTCCTCCTTCCTCGGTCCTGTCAACAGTCTCCCCTTCTATACGGCAAAAAGGGTCTGGTGAGAGTTCCCGTGCTTCTCCAGCAGGGGGAGCACTATCCTCAAGAGTACTTATGCCTTCCCATAACCTCCAAAAATGGGGAAAATCTCTCCCCACTAGGACCTCATGAAGCAGGGAAGGTACCACCCCTGCTTCATTTTGGAAGTTGGCAGCAATATGTCCCAATGCATGACATCGGTAGCACTGTATGTGCTCTATAAGTAAATAAAAAAAAAATACATATATATATATATATATCACTGCGCCAAATATTTAGAATCCTAAAAATAATAGCAGCTGTGAATTAATTATGTAAAATACCGCGCTATATACATCAATACTCAAGGTATTACAACTCAGTTCTGCAAAACTCAATTGTGCAAATGTAGTATAAAAGTAAAATATAAATATGTTATATAATAATCTGACAGCTGCTGCTTTAATAAATCAAACAATATAAAATCAACACTCATATACAAAAGTCCAGTGTTATCAGCGCTTTGAAAAAATGTGAGGGTAAACAAATGTTAAAGGTAAAGTGCCAGTGCTGAAAAAAATTGCCAGTGCTGGAAATAAAGTTCTTGAGAAGTGCAAATACTCTTCTATTAAATACTCTTCTATTAAAATCCTCCACCTCTGTTCACCACGTGCGGGGGAAAAATACAATTGGAGGCTCACCAGAATTATGGATATAAAACGCCTTTGAATACATCCATAGGGAACTCAGCATAGGACCATTACACAAAGATAGTATATCTCCAACTCAGCCAGCTCTGCAGGAGGATTCAAGCCAGCCTGTGCATAATCACAATCACGTCCAGAGGGTTCCTCTGCTAGTATACTTCCAACTAGACACCTCCAAAAGCTGTAGCTCATCAGCTCAGATTGCCATGAGGAGAAAGATAAAAAAAAACCCTCATAGTGTATCACTTTGAAACGACTCCTTAATCCTGAGACATATCACACCTGAGTGTGACAGATCGGGAGTGAGAGTGGATACTCTGGTGTGATATGTCTCTGATGTGACATTCCTTGATGGAATGTCTGTGTAAATTCATCCTTGTTTGCAATTTCTGTCCTGTTTCCCCAACATAAGAACCTTTGCTGCACCTATTGCATTGAATGAGGTATACATTACTAGAGGTACAACTGTATGATCCCATGATATTGAAGGTTCCATTTGTGTGTGTGTGACACTTCTAGATTGATTGATCTGGTTGCACAGTTTGCAGCGTTTTTTTTATTGCAGTGTTTGCTTCCATTATTTGTGACTTCATAATCAGAGTGAAGTTTCCTGCTGATTAGTTTATGTCTGAGGTTGAGCGATTGTCTGAAAGCCAATATTGGGGGTTGTTGGAATGTTTCTTTCAGAGTTTCATCCAGAGTTATAATGGGTTGTAAATCTAGGATTATCTTTTTTATCCCTTCTAGTGCTGAGTTGTATGTAGTGACTAGAGGTACACGGTTATTTGGTCTTTTCTCTTTGTTTTGGAGGAGATTTTCTCTTCAAGTTTTTAAGGCCGTATTTATGTATGCTGATGGTTTTGTCTTTGTACTCTTTCTCATGGAAGGAGTCTGCCAGTGTTCTGAGATGTTTATCTCTGTCCTCTGGGTCTGAACATATTCGGTGGTATCTGATGCCAGCACTGGTAGGAGAAGGGTATTTGTGGATGAATCTCTGGGAAAATCTCTGGTGAATCTGCAACATACTCCTCCATAGCCCTATTCTCTGAGACAGACAAAGGGTAAACCCAGCCACGAGGAGGAATAGCACCAGGTTGAAGTTCAGTTGTGCAATCATAAGGCCAATGTGCCTGCAATATACCAGCCTGACCAAAGACATCACTGAATTCATGGTATTTCTCTGGCAATGAAGAGAGTGAAGACATGCACACGAAAACATGTATTAGTGTGCTGTAGCGACCATGACAGAACCTCAGCACTATGCCAATCAAAAGAGCGATTGTGCCCCTTGTAACAAAGGATAACCAATGACAGCCGGGAAATGAGGTGAGGAAATGACTTGGAATTGGATTATCTCATGGTGAAGAGGCCCCACAGTCACGGTCAACTGAGCGGTTTCATGAGTCACATGGGTGGATTGTAGAGGTCTCCCACAATAGCCTCAATGGCAAGTGGGGAGGAACGAGGCTGCAGTGGTATCAAGTGCTTCGACACGAAGACGGTATCTATGAACAAGCCTGCAGTCCCAGAATCAATTAGTGCCTGGGCATTAATGGAAAACTCAGACCAGGAAAGGGTAATCGGAACTAGAGGCATATCCTATCCTTGTCCCCTACAGGACCTCAGGTGTGGGCATTTCCCGGATGGGTAGGACAAGACTTCAATAAGTGACCTGCCTGGTCACAGTAAAGGCACAATCTCTCCCTCCTCCTAAAGGCCTTCTCTTCAGCAGAGAGACGTGTGTAATCCAGCTGCATGGGCTCTACTTCACTGGAGGACTGAGGCCCAGGAGGCATGGGATGAGAGAGAGGAATGGATGGGAAAGCAAAGCTGGGAGCCTAACGTACAGGAGGCTTCCACATGCGCTCCTTAAAAGGTAGGTCTCTCTCGGGTTCTGGCATCAATGAGAATAGCAAATGAGATCAACTCCTCAAGATTCCTAGGTATATCTCAAGCTGCATTCTCATCTTTATTGTTATCAGAGAGACCATGGGAAAAAGCAGCCACGAGAGCCTCATTGTTCCAACCAACCTCTCCTGCCAGAGTATGGAATTCAATAGCGTAGTCGGCAGCAGTTCTCGTACTCTGTTTAATAGGGATGAGCTCCTGGTTCGAGTCGAACTTACGTTTGACTCGAACATCGGGTGTTTGTTTGTTCGAGTTTGCCCGAAAATTATGGGGCGTTCTCGGGAACTTTGCGCGCCCCATAATGCATTCAAATGGCGGCGGAGTGCCGTCCGCTGATTGACCAAAGCAAGCACATGACCTGCATGCTTTGGCCAATCAGTGGGCAGCCTGTTGTGAGAGCTTTGATTGGCTAAAGGCAGGGTGCCTTTAGCCAATCACTGCACAGCAGCCTCAATTCACGCACCACACTATATAAAGCCACTTGTACAACGGCCCTATGTAGTGTGTTGGTGGCGGTGGTCGGCGTTAGAGAGAGAGCTTAGGTTCCTGATTACAGGCAGTTTAGCTAGCTAGCTTTCTAATGTGCTAAAAAGAAAAAAAAAAAGATAGATAGCTAACTAGATAGATAGATAGGGAGAAATCTAACATCTATCCCTATATCTGTCAGTTAGTGCAGGCAGGTTAGTGTAGGGAAATATATACATACACAGCCTAATATATATATATATATATATATATATATATATATATATATATATATATATATATACGCACAGTGTACACTATATATCAGTGTAAAATGGTATAATTTATGGTGGGTATGGCGCTGCTCTGATTGAGATATTTATTTCTATGTGCAAAATATAAATGATACCCCAACGGTATATTTTACCCTGGGTAAACGATAGACTGTTTTGCTTAGATTAGTGCATTAAATTAAATTAGGGTGGGTGGGGATGAACTACTTAATTCAGGTTTTTATATGACTTTGTACCATAAATAAATTCTCTAAAGATAAACCATCATAATCAATAAATCAGGTAAATAAATAAAGTGTTGTGTCATTAACTTCAATGAAATATTGGTTTCAAGCAATTGTAACTATG
Organism: Glandirana rugosa; assembly: GCA_018402905.1. Classification (NCBI taxonomy): domain Eukaryota; kingdom Metazoa; phylum Chordata; class Amphibia; order Anura; family Ranidae; genus Glandirana; species Glandirana rugosa. Next base: position 25,143 of record BLSH010287948.1, on the reverse strand, counting down.
TGAAATAGCCTATAAATTAAAAATATTAATTTGCAATAGTGAGCTATATCCCAATCGCTTCATATAGAATAAGGTGCAAATATAAAGTGCAAAATACATACAAATCACTTCGTATAAAATAAGGTACAAATATAAAGTGCATAATAGTGCAATATTAAGACAAATGAGTGCTGCACCTATCAGCAAGTGATTAAAAATAAAAAGAGCAAATACTCTGTGAATACAGGATAACGTGTTCAACCAGTGTTATAAACTGTGCAAAACACTAGTGCAAAACACTGTGCAAAACACAAGCAACATAAGAGTGAAGTGGAATGAACATATAGACGTTACCACCTAGCTGGCTTGCTACAAATTTATTTGGACTTTATTTTGGATGTTGGAGACACAAATATATATGTTTTGCACAGTTTATAATACTGGTTGAACATGTTATCCTGTATTCACAGAGTATTTGCGCTATTTATTTTTAATCTCTTGCTGATAGGTGCTGCACTAATTTGTCTTAATATTGCACTATTTTGCACTTAATATTTGCACCTTATTTTATACGAAGTGATTTGGATGTATTTTTGCACTTTGTATTTGCACCTTATTCTATATGAAGTGATTGGGATATAGCTCACTATTGCCAATTAATATTTTTAAGTTATAGGCTATTTCACATATATACAATTGCTTGAAACCAATTTTTCATTGAGGTTAATGACACAACACTTTATTTATTTACCTGATTTATTGATTATGATACTTTATCTTTAGAGAATTTATTTATGGTACAGAGTCATATAAAAATCTGAATTAAGTAGCTCATCCCCACCCACCCTAATTTAATTTAATGCACTAATCTAAGAAAAACAGCCTATCATTTACCCAGGGTAAAATATACCATTGGGGTATCATTTATATTTTGCACATAGAAATAAATATCTCAATCAGAGCAGCGCCATACCCACCATAAATGATACCATTTTAAACTACACCCAGGTGAAGTTGTGGTGGAGGCAGCAGCTCTAAGAGTAATAAATCCTTTTATCCATCTGCGTGGAACATATACATTTTATTCTATCTAGAGCAATTGATTACCATTAATACGTTCTGCAACGATGGAGATTTTCAAATACATGAACATGAGAACTGTGAATTTAGAAATGATATTCAATCAGGAAACAATCAGCAACAAACAAGACTTGGACAGTTTATTGAAACATTTGAGACACAAAATGGAGAAACAATTAAGAAGTATGGTGGCCCATCGGCACATTGGAGATGTATGTAACAGAAAAAATAACCCCAAGACGATTATGATGGTAAGTTTCACCTAATGATGGCATTAATGATAAGAATCTTATGGATGAGTGGTACCAATTTTTCAATCATAGGGAATCCGAACTGTTACAAATGATAACTAAGAGGAGACAATTTAAACTAAAGCTGATAGAAAGCGAAATTCAGAACTTAAAAGAACAATTGATGCCTTACAGTGAAAATAAAGTTTTTAAAGACAAAGAAAAATGTTTACATGAATTCATCCAGAAGTACGATAAACAAATACAACAGAAAAAAACAGAAGAAATTTAAGAGAGATATTTTAGATTATAAAAACTCACGAGTTTACAAATGGCAGACAGATGAATGTTACCAGGAGGAAGACATCACGGATATCTCCATTTATGAAGAGTCAAGGAAATCCTCAGAGGAAATTGAAGAAGAAGGCTGGCCAGGAGAGGGGAATAACACCCAGAGAACCCCCAAAATTCCCAGAACGTCTAGACCAGCACCACCCAGGGCTCCATCCCCCAGACCTAGAGATAGAGGAGAACCACGCAATCCACACAGACAACATAGGAACAATCAACATCCACAATATGGTACCCCTAGGACCCCGGGCATGCCAAGACATCCCAACCTTTATTCACCCTTAAGAGACACCTACCGGGACACTTATAGGAGGGATTTTCTCAGGGACCATGGATACAGACCCCAAGATTCTGGGGAAACAGACCTCCAAGACCACCAAGATGGGATCACCTACCATATTGGGGACCTCCAAGAAACCCAAGGTGGGAAAACAGGGGACCCAGAATACCCTTCCAAGGACCCAGAGTAGTGTATGGGTACACACCCAGACAATACAGAGAGGAAGAGAGGAGAAGACCCCAGAACCATCAAGGATGGGAAAGAGGAAACGTACACGAGGAAAACGAGGGGGACAAAGAAAAAGAAGACGCAAACATTAGGAGGCGGTATTTTTAACTTGAGTGATGTCTGTTTTAATGCAGAAGAATATACGCACCAAGCAAAGGATTGGACAAATTTGAGACTTTTATTGATTTACAAAATTGAATATAAAAAAGTTTTTCATACAAAAGAAAACTATTCCCACTACATTAGGACCAACAGAATACATACATACAACACTAAAGAATAAATTAACCTTTAACCCCAAGAATTCAAGTAATGCGAGCTTGGAAGAAAATTAGTGGAAGAGGACGTTAAAAAATTGAAAACCGAGAGAACTAAGGATGGGAACATTTGGAAGAGTTTCAAACAAATAGAAAAAAAGAAAGGAATAGTCATAAGACCAGCAGACAAGGGATAAGACCAGCAGACAAGGGAGGAGGTTTGGTCATATTAAACAAGGCAGACTATGAAGCAGAAATGAATAATTTATTACAAGTGGAAGGGACATACAAAAAGTTCAAGACAAATCCCAAGAAAGAATATGAAGGTAAACTAAAGAAATTTCTTGAAAAAGGAAAGAAGAAAGGAATTATCACCAACAAGGAAGCAAAATATCTATCCCTAAAAGCAGCAAAAACCCCAGTTATTTAATACCTTCCCAAAGTTCACAAGAACCAAGAGAACCCCCCCTGGAAGGCCTATAGTGAGTGGCATAGACTCTGTCTTCTCAAGATTGGGACAATATTTAGATCAGTTCCTCCAGCCACTGGCCAAAAAAGGGAAGTCCTATCTCCTAGATAGTATGCAATTATTGGTGGACCTCAAAAACATTAAGGGAGAGGATGGAGATTTACTAGTAACAATGGATGTAAATTCCCTATATACAAGCATCAGACAAAAGGATGCCTTAGATGGTGTTGAATGGGCAATACATAGTTGCAGCCTGTCACTTAGCAGCGCATTACACATCACCCACAGCGCTGCAGCATGTCCTCTCTCCCCACTCTCCTTTCACAATGCACCGATCGGTGTGGAGAGGGGAGAGAAAAGCCGGCACTTTCGCCAGCTTGTTTACATGTAATCGCTCCATCATTTGACGGAGCGATCACGTGGTAAAAGACCCCTCACAGCGGCCATTCACCGCGATCCGTGATGCGCCAGGTCCCGTGAACACGGCGGTCATGGATGTTCCCGTGTGTGCGCCCCAGGAGGCACGCGGGAAGCGCGTTCATGGGAGGATGTCATAGTACTTGGAAATTCTCTGAGAGGTTTTTATTGAAATGACTGATGATTCCTCGAGAAATGTGAGTGGAACTATATTTGTTTATAACTATTAAACAATCCTAATATACTACACAAGATATCGCCATCCTCTTTTTACATGCTTGGTTTGCAGGGGAAGACGTCCGGTCTCTGAGAGGAGCTTAGGACAGGCCTGTGTCATTCAAGCTAGCGCCCCCTGGTGGGGAGTGCCATCTGGTGAGTGCTTTAATCATTGGGGAACACTGAGTGAATTCACCTGGCACATAAGAGTGAAGTGGAATAAACATATAAGTTACCACCTAGCTGACTTGCTATGGATTTATTTGGACTTTATTTTTGATGTTAGGGACACAAATATATATGTTTTGCACAGCTTATAACACTGGTTGAACACGTTATCCTGTATTCACAGAGTATTTGCTCTATTTATTTTTTTTAATAACCACTTTATTCAAGTTATCACACAGTATACAACAAAATACAGTTAAAAGGATCAGTATTACAACCGCCTTACCCATCCTAATGGGTAAGGAGCAATTCCTGAATACAGCAGGGTAACTATAAAAGATTCACGTAGATTATAAAATCCAATGAATACAAGGAAGGATTATAGTAACATGGGGGGGGGGGTAGGGGAAGGAAGGTGATAAGGACAAAAGTCCTAGTAGGCAGGGTTTGAAAGGGTGGGGACCAGGGGAGAGGATACATGTCAAGGATACCATATGCAGGTATCCAGCAGGGATGGTCAGATCAGTTGGCTGCACTTAAAGGAATCAGGACCAGGTGTAAGGTGAAAATATGAAATATATTTAATAGACAAATAACACACACTTCCAACACCAAACACCAGCAAACATAAATGAGCAAGTAAAAGATGAAAACACACCAAACCCCAAAATAAACACCTATCTGACTAACTAAATACAAATGAAGAAAACACACACATATACAATAAGCAACCAGGGATACCAGATAAGGGGAACAGGGAGCCAGGTACTGGGAGCAGGTTCAGGAATCAAGTCTCTGGGTCTGGATCGCAGATCAGGGATCAGAGCAGGTCAGGTTCAGGCATGGACACAGCTTGCAGGGAAAATACCGAAGCCTTGGGACAGGGAGCAAGGCGGGCTTATATAGACCCAGCAGACCCATCAGGTGCAGCTTAATGGCCTGTAAGCTCAATCTCCTGGGAGACACCCGCTGGTGGCCACCAGAACTACACCATTTGGTTTTCCCAACACTGCCACCAGCAGGTGACCCAAGCAAGGTCACAGGTCCTGACAATACAGTAACTGTGAGGTTTGTTTCTGACCCCAAACCTGGGGAGTTATTTGTCTAGGTCATTTGGATAGAGAAGGAGAACTAGGTCGCCCCCCCCCCCTCCCCCCCTGAGGTGGGAAAAACGGATGCGCTCCCGTCCTCGTCCATAAAGGAAATTACTTTAGTTCAGGTTTAGAGAGTAACAAAATAACAATCCAGTTTGTATCCAATCTGTATGTACATATACAAGTTAAGATCGAAAAATGGAAAGGGATGCTAATCTACATTAACTAAAACCAATGAGAGGCAAGAAGAAATGTGATGACTCTTGGTTTAGAGAGGAGTCTCTTGCCAGAAGTTTGATGAAGATGTAAAGGAAAGGGGGGGGGGTAGTGCAGGTTCGCTCTAATGTTGGGGATGTCAGAGGGGCTCCTGAAAGTTCCTGTATGAAAGTCTGAAGTCCTCAAGGTTCTTGACAGGGAAGGTTTTCAGTATGAAGACCTGACATTTTTGGAGGCAGCGTTTTTTTATCGTCTGATTGGACTTCCAACAGTCTAGTATATCTCTGCGGAGTAGAAGAACCATATGATTTTGGATTTCATCTAGTGTTGGCAGGCTTGGTTTTATCCAATATTTTAGGACAGTTTTTCTGGACGCTAAGAGGCAGAGGTGTATCCATCGGGAAAAGCGAGCAGCCCTAGGATAAGGTGCTGGTAGGGCGGAGGAAATAGGTGGTTCAGGTTTGGATCTGAAGAGTATAAGTGCTGGGTCTAGTGGAATGGTTAAAGAGGTCACGTTCTTTAAATATTTTTGGACTTGTTCCCAAAAGGCTGAGATGCACGGGCAGTTCCAGAAGCGATGAATTAGTGTTGGCCTCTGGGTTTTGCACCAAGGGCATATTTTTTCGTCTCTGGAGTCTTCGCTGCTGTAATGTGGATTCTAAGCCCTGTGGAGTATTCTGAACTGTGTTTCCCTCCACATTTCATTGATACTGATTTTAAGAGTCCTCCTGTACCCCTCTAATAATGAGCTAGTGATGTCTTTGGTTTGTAGGTTTTTGTTCCAGGCTTTAGCTGAGGAGAAGTCGATTGCCTTGGTGAATACTGGTATGAGGGGTTTGTAAATGGCCAATATAGAGACCTTGTCCAGTTCGATTATCTTGTCCAGGAATGTATGTTTAAATCTGAGTTCAGGTCTTGAGCAGACGCTGTTTACGTAGGACGATACTTGGAGGATGTGAAAGGTGTGTAAGGGAGCTAGTTGGAATTCTTCCAGGATAGATTGATGGGATCTTATAGTCCCCTTCCAAGTGTCGTATAAAGTAGTCACTTTAGAGAGGCCCTCCTGTTCCCAAAGGGTAAAAGCCGCATGTTGTAAAGAAGCTGGTAGCATAAGATTGCCTGGTATTGGGAGGTGCATAGAAATATGTGGGGAGACCTTCAATTTTTTCCTAACCTCCCTCCAGGCGATGACAGTGTCCCTGATCAGGAGGTTGGTCTTTAGGGTATAAGGCAGTGCCCTTAGGTTGCTGTGTAGAATAGCCGGAAGGTTGTAGGGTGCAGTCATTGCGGATTCTAGCTGAAAGTTGGCAAATCTAGATTTCTGGGTTAACCAATCTAGTCCAGTGTGTAAGAGGCAGGATAGGTTGCATACTCTAATATGGGGGAACCCTGATCCTCCGTCGCCCCTCGGGAGATATAACTTAGGTAAAGCAATATGTGTTTTTTTCCCTTTTCAGAGAAAGGTTGTTAGAGCTTTGTTAAGTTTTTGGATATCAGCGTGTTTAATCAGAACTGGGATTGTCTGAATGGGATAGGGGAGGCGAGAAAAACTCACCATTTTGTATAAGTGGCATCTCCCGAATAGTGAGAGAGGAAGACCCCTCCAAGCCTCTAATTCGTCAATAATCTTCTTGATCAGAGGAGGATAGTTTAAGGAGTAGATGGAGTCAGGCTCTTTTCCTATGTTCACCCCCAGGTACGTTATGTGATGTCGTGCTATTGGGAAGGGGGGTGTTGGGATGCATGAGTCTTTTCCTTGTTTGCATAGGGGTAAAACTTCACTTTTGTTAAAATGTATTTTTAGGCCGGCACATTTTTGAAATTGTTGAAAGGTGCTTTGGATTTGTGGGATGTCTCTGCGGGGATTGGCCGTAAATATTAAAATGTCATCAGCAAATAGGGCTATTCGCAGCTCTTCTTTGCCTATCTTGACACCGTGTAAGGGTGCCTGTAGGTTGAGGTTGCGGGATAGTGGTTCCAGAGCTAAATTAAATAATAGGGGGGAGAGGGGACTGCCCTGTCTCGTTCCCTTGTGTAGTGGTATGTGGTCCAAGATGGTCCAAGATGGCCGAAGGACTGGAGAATAAACTTTGAACAAAATGGGTGATTGGCCCAGAGAACCCAAAGTTTTCCAGCACCTTTGCCAACCATTGAAAGCTGACGTTGTCAAAGGCATTCTCGGCATCAAGCGTAACTATGGCTATATCTTTGGAGGGATTATGTTTAGCATAATCTAGGACAGTTAGTACTTTCCTGATGTTTGCCGATGCCGATCTGCCTTTGACAAAGCCAGCCTGCACCGGAAGCGCCAAGTCTGGCAGTATATGTGCCAGGCAGGTGGCAATTATTTTTGACAGCAATTTAGAGTCGACGTTTAATAAAGATATGGGCCGGTAGGACCCTAGTTCTACGGGATCCTTCCCCTTTTTTGCAATCAGTTTTATGTACACTTGATGTCCAGAGGGGAGGTATGGTCCCCCTGTCCATATTCCGTTGAACACACGGTTCAGTGTTGGTGAGATGAGATTCTTAGTCAGTTTATAAAATTCTCCTGTTAGGCCATCGGGCCAGGGGATTTGTTATTGGCTAAGGATCCAATAGCCTCTTTAATTTCCACCTTGGAGATGGGGGCGTTTAGTGCGTCTAAGTGTGCCTGGTGTACCTTAGGTAAGTCGGGGTTCATTAGGAAGGTGTCCGCCTGTGAAAAGTCTGTTGGGTGTAGAGTGAGGTATAGAAGGTCTGAAGTACCTTGTTAATTTCTATAGGGGCTAAATTGCCGTGGCTGTCTTTTAAAGCTGTAATATGGGTGTGTGAAATGACCTTTGCTGAGTCTCGCCATCAATTTGCTTGACTTATTGCCATGTTTGTGTAAGTGTAAGTCGTAGTGGGCATATTTCATGCATTCCTGTCGTTCCGCCCATGTGTCAAAGTCTAGTTTCGCCGCCTGCCATTCTGTTCTGTTATAATGAGTGTCTTTTAGAATTAAGTTTTGTTGGGCATCTCTGAGTCGTTGGCTGGCTGACTTATATTTTTTAAGTGCCTCCTTTTTACGAAAAGCAGCATATGAGATAATTTTGCCTCTAAGAAAGGCATTCCCCGTGTCCCATAATAAGTTTGAATTGGCATCGTGTTCCTTGTTTGTTTCTAGAAATTCATGCCAAGCGTCTTCTAAGATCAATTGAAGGTTATCATCTTGGGCCAAGAAGGAAGGAAACCTCCAAATATTGGGGGTATTCGCCAAGGAGAGGGTGTCCATTGTGACTGAGATGGGGGCATGATCTGATATCACCAGTTCGTGTATACCCGTGCCTCCAATCTGTTGTAACAGTGATGGTGACACTAGGAAATAGTCTAGTCTGGCAAAGGATTTGTGGGGGGCTGAGTTGTATGTATATTGTTTGTCTAGGGGGTGGGCCATCCGCCAGGGGTCTATTAGTTGAGCTCCCAAGAGAAAATGGGAAAGTAAGGAGGGATGGTTGGTGTGTGGGTCTGGGGTCCTACAGCCCCGATGGGATTGGTCTTCCTGGTTGCTATGCACTGTGTTGAAGTCTCCCCCAATTAAGTGGGGAGTCAAAGGATCTTTTAGGATCCACTGTGTAAGGTTTTGGAAGAATGTGGGCGAGGGTGAGTTGGGAGTGTACACATTGGTGATGTTTATGTCCCTATTTTGGAGCTTTAGATGCACTGTTGTCAGTCTACCAGCTGTATCGCTGTCTACTGATATAATATCATAGACTAGTCTTTTATGAAGAAGAATGATGACACCTGCTTTTCTGCCTACTGCAGAGGAGCCAGTGACTTTGCCCACCCACAGTTTTTGGAGACGGTGAAAGTCTCCCGAGGACAGATGAGTTTCCTGTAGGAGGGCAACGTCAGTATTAAGCCTTTTTAGATGCCTGAGCACTTTCATACGTTTGGACGGGGACCTAAGACCTTTAATGTTCCAGGAAAATATTTTCATGGTGTGCTTTTAAGTGATGGGGGAGTGGTGTAGTGTTTCCTGTATGTATTTAAAAATAATGTAGGTATGATGACTTACATCAGTAGATCAGGAGTGTGACTTCCGAGGGTGGAGAACATAGGAGCGAACCTGCAGAAGGAGGGGGGGAAGAGGGTAAGAGAGAAAAAAACATAGGTTATGAGGGTCATTTTAACATGGACAGTCAACATTGGGTACTTCACTTTTTTCCGTCTGGGTGGCACCAAAACAAGTCCGGTGTAACCAAAATCCCGGTGTAACAATGCTAGGAGGTGACTGCTCCCGTGTCAATTAGTAATATTGAAAGTTTTGACGTTTTCTGGTGCAATGGTTGGAGAGCGAGTTGGTTCTCATGGTATGGAAGAGATGGCATGGGTTCGTGAGTTCCCTCTGAGAATTAAGGGTGAGGGGCACCCTTATTAGAATAGTTGGAGCGGAGCCATTTTGGTAGATCTTTTCTAGGGCTTCTCTGTTCTCTCGCAGCGGGTTGCTGAGTATCCATAGCCGAGGTGGGGTCTCCTTGGTGGTGCGAGCTGCGTCTCAGGTAGTGGTCAGCTTCCTCTGGTGTGTGGAAAGATAGTTGGTCACCGCTGGGTGTCTGTAGCCTTAGCACTGCTGGGAAGGCAAGGGTGAAACGTTGGCCCTGTTTGTATAGTGCCGCGCAGATGGGTTGGAATTCCTTTTTCTTCTTGGATACTTCAGCAGAATAATCTGCGAAGAGCAATATGTTTGTGCAATCTATGCTGAGATTGCGGTTCTTGCGAAAGGCCTGAAGGATGGCTAGTCTGTCAGCGTAGTTTAAGTACTTTACTATAACTGGCCTCGCCGTTTTCCTATTACTATCCGGAGCTCCAACTCTGTGTGCTCTTTCCACTACACAGTGGTGAGGGAGGCCCAGTGTTTCAGGGATGCGGGCTGTGCACAGCTGGTGTAAGGTATTAGTAGGAAAGGACTCCGGGAGGCCTACAATTCACAATTCCTCCTTGATCTATTTTCTAAATCTTGGAGTTTCTCCTGTATTGCCCCATGTATTTTAGCATAGTGCTCCAGTGTTCCCGTGGTCTGGTAGAGCTCATCTTCTAGTTCAGATATCCTGGCTTCCGCCATTGATAGTCTCTTTGCTTGCTCTCCCATCTCCCTTTTTATTTGCTGCATACCTGCCGAAACGGCCATATCCTCTGCCGCTGTGATGCTCGGGAGAAGAAGCGCCACCACCACCTGTGCGATCTGCTGGTGGGGGTCCTGTGTGTTAGTTCCTGGAGGTTCTGAAGATCGATCTCCACGATCGTTTCCTCTGTGGTGTTGACAGCGGCCATATTGCCCGCATCTGAGGACGGGCCGTGTGGCGTTGAGTGGGCCTGGGTGGGCGAGCAGGCACGGGGACTGTTAAGAAACCGGTCCATGGGTGAGTGTACCGAAGGGAGATCGCTGTGTGCGGGTCACGGAGGGATGGGAGCTGGCTTTATAGGCCAAAATGAACCCAGGAGTGTCGGAGCCGCCGCAAGTCACTCCTCGCCCATTGCCGCCGGAACCGGAAGTTGCTCTATTTATTTTTAATCTCTTGCTCATAGGTGCTGCACTAATTTATCTTAATATTGCACTATTTTGCACTTTATATTTGCACCTTATTCTATATGAAGCGATTGGGATATAGCTCACTATTGCCGATTAATATTTTTAAGTTATAGGCTATTTCACATATATACAATTGCTTGAAACCAATTTTTCATTGAGGTTAATGACACAACACTTTATTTACCTGATTTATTAATTATGATTTTATCTTTGGATAATTTATTTATGGTACAGAGTCAAATAAAAATCTGAAATAAGTAGTTCATCCCCACCCACCCTAATTTAATTTCATGCACTAATCTAAGCAAAACAGTCTATCATTTACCCAGGGTAAAATATACCATTGGGGTATCATTTATATTTTGCACATAGAAATAAATATCTCAATTAGAGCAGTGCCATACCCACCATAAATGATACCATTTTAAACTACACCCAGGTGAAGTTGCGGTGGAGGCAGCAGCTCTAAGAGTAATAAATCCTTTTATCCATCTGCGCGGAACATATACATTTTATTCTATATATCAGTGTACACTGTACATACAGTATATAGTACACTTGACGTGGTATATTAAAATATATACAGCCTGGTATATATACATATATGTATACACACACACACACACAGCGTATTGAGTGTGCACTATATATAGGATCTCACAAAAGTTAGTACACCCCACACATTTTCGTAAATATTTTATTATATCTTTTCATGTGACAACACTGAAGAAATGACGCTTTGCTACAATGTAAAGTAGCGAGTGTACAGCTTGTATAAAAGTGTAAATTTGCTGTCCCCTCAAAATAACTCAACACACAGCCATTCATATCTAAACCGCCGGCAACAAAAGTGAGTACACCCCTAAGTGAAAATTTCCAAATTGAGCCCAAAGTGTCAATATTTTGTGTGGCCACCATTATTTTTCAGCACTGCCTTAACCCTCTTGGGCATGGAGATCACCAGAACTTCACAGGTTGCCACTGTAGTCCTCTTCCACTCCTCCATGATGACATCACGGAGCTGGTGGATGTTAGCGACCTTGCACTCCTCCACCTTCTGTTTGAGGATGCACCACAGATGCTCAATAGGGTTTAGGTCTGGAGACATGCTTGGCCAGTCTATCACCTTTACCCTCAGCTTCTTTAGCAAGGCAGTGGTCATCTTGGAGGTGTGTTTGGAGTCGTTATCATGTTGGAATACTGCCCTGCGGCCCAGTCTCCGAAGGTTGGAGATCATGCTCTGCTTCAGTATGTCACAGTACATGTTGGCATTCATGATTCCCTCAATGAATTGTAGCTCCCCAGTGCTGGCAGCACTCATGCAGCTCCAGACCATGAAACTCCTGCCACCAAGCTTGACTGTAGGCAAGACACACTTGTCTTTGTACTCCTCGTCTGGTTGCCACCACACACGCTTGACACCATCTGCACCAAATAAGTTTATCTTTGTCTCATCAGGCCACAGGACATGGTTCCAGTAATCAATGTCCTTAGTCTGCTAGTCTTTAGCAAACTGTTTGCGGGCTTTCTTGTACATCATCTTTAGAAGAGACTTCCTTCTGGGACGGCAGCCATGGAGACCAATTTGATGCAGTGTGCGGAGTATGGTCCGAGCACTGACAGGCTGGCTCCCCACCCCTTCAACCTCTGCAGCAATGCTGGCAGTACTCATATGTTTATTTCCCAAAGACCTCTGGATATGACACTGAGCATGTGCACTCATCTTCTTTTGTCAACCATGGTGAGGCCTGTTCTGAGTGGAACCTGTCCTGTTAAACCGCTGTATGGTCTTGGCCCCCATGCTGCAGCTCAGTTTCAGGGTCTTGGCAATCTTCTTATAGCCTATGCCATCTTTATGTAGAGCAACAATTCTTTTTTTCAGATCCTCCTAGAGTTCTTTGCCATAAGGTGCCCTGTTGAACTTCCAGTGACCAGTATGAGAGAGTGATAACAATTAATTTAACACAGCTGCTGCCCATTTATACCTGAGACCTTGTAACACTAATGAGTCACATGACACCGTGGATGAAAATGGCTTATTGGGCCCAATTTGGACATTTTCACTTAGGGGTGTACTCACTTTTGTTGTCAGTGGTTTAGACATTAATGGCTCTGTTGCGTTATTTTGAGGGGACAGCATATTTACACTGGTATACAAGCTGTACACTTACTACTTTACATTGTATCAAAGTGCCATTTCTTCAGTGTTGTCACATGAAAAGATATAATAAAATATTTACAAACATGTGAGGGGTGTACTCACTTTTGTGAGATACTGTATCAGTACATACGGTATATAGTACACTTGACGTGGTGTATTAAAATATATACAGCCTGGTGTATATATATACACATATATATAAATATATATATATATATATATATACATATACACAGCGTAGAGTGTGCACTATATATCTGTACATACGGTATAAAATACACTTGACGTGGTATATTAAATTATATACAGCCTGGCATATACATGGTCACATTTATACGACAGGGGAGTTTTATTGCGTTGTCTCGGTAATTACAGATTTGGTGACTGTTGTTTTCACTCATGTGGGGATTCACTTTTACAG
>BLSH010287948.1:0-10082 GCA_018402905.1 Glandirana rugosa | reverse complement strand
TATATATATATATATATATACACACACACACACACACACACACGCAGCCTATTGAATGTACACTATACAGTATAGCGGTGCATTTGGGGTGTACGTACGGTATATAGTACACTTGACCTGGTGTATTAAAATATATACAGTCTGGGGGCGGAGCCAGATGTCCGGGTGAGAGGACACACAGGAGAAGAGCTTCAGCTTCCTGAGACAGAATTCTGCTTCATCCTGCCGAAATCCTAAAATTTTCAGGGGACTAAACCCTGGTGGGACGTCGGTGAACCTTCCCTGGCACCCACCACGCCAATCAACCAAAAATCAGCCGCCGCCGAAACCTCAGGGAGCATTGTCGGCCTGGGTGCGGTGGCCATCTTGGCTTCTCCCGCGCGCTCAGCTGCATTTCTGCACGGTTTCTCTGATCTCCTGCGGGCACACATGCTGGATATGGATCTGCCGTCGGATGTCCCATCCGCCCCGCCAGATGACCAAGGTGAGGAGACGGGGACGCAGGGGGCCCCAAATAAGTCGACAACGGCCACTATATTGGCGGCCATTGAGGCTAGCAAGGCCTTAGTCATGGGCCGCATTGACACGCTGGCAATCCAGTGTGGCCTTAGAGCGGATATGGACAAATTCAGGAGCCGTACCGCTGAAGCTGAGGCCAGGATTGTGGCGGTGGAGGATGAAGCCACTGTCTCGATCAGCGCCATAACAGACCTGCAGCGCATGGAAAGGCACTGACCGATTCTCTCTGGCGTCTCCGGAACAACGTTAGAGTGGTCGGCCTTGCAGAGGGTTCCCGAAGGAGGACTTCTTCGGAGGACTTCTTCAAAAAGCGTACGTTGTGGAAAGGGCGCACCGAGTACCGACTGGGCCCAAGAGGACAGGGGCCCTGCCGCGCCCGTTTCTGGTAAGGCTCTTAAATTATTGGGACAGAGATCTTATCCTAGCAACAGCCAGGCAGACCCCTGACCTCAAATACGACAATGCCAGTATCCATATTTTCCGTGATTTCTCGCCTGAAATCCAACGGCACAGGCGTTCTTTCTTTGACGTAAAGAAAAGGCTCAGGGAGAAGGGCTGCACTTACAGCATGTTGTACACCAGCAAATTAAGAGTGGTCCATCATGGCTCAATCAAGTTTTTCACTGACCCCATGGATGCTTCAGAGTGGCTAGACTCACTGGGCTGATCCTGCGACAAGCAAGTATTGAAATCCTGTTTGTTTTTATGGCCTCTATCTTTCCCTGCTGGAATTTGTTGTCTCCTGCTCTTTAGTGACTGAGAATATTACTTCCCCCTTTTTCTGTTTGGAACTTGAAGACAGCTCTCCCTTCTCCCCCTGTGTTCGAAGTGTTGGGGTTTTTCTGGGATACAAGCTTAACCAACAAGTTGTTTGATTGTGGTTGGTTTATAAACAGGGAACTGTTCTCGGTCACACATGGCTACCGGACTGTTTATTCTATGTTTTTTAGTTTTCTCCCTTTTTGACCCTTTCCTTCTCTGGCAGTGCATGCCCCCTATGCCACCACTAGATGGTGCTGGTCTACCACCTTGTTGCAGGCTCACGGATCTGTTCCATATAATATATATGACAGGCTCTATATCCACTTTATGCCGTTGGAATTGACTAACTTGATACCATGGGGGATACTTTGAAAGTACTCTCCTGGAATGTCAGGGGGTTGAACTCCAAGCTTAAGAGAGCAATGGTGTTAAAATTTGTAAAAATGCATAACCCTCACTTGATGTTTCTGCAGGAGACCCACCTCATGGGAAGTAAGACTTTGTCTCTAAAACGACAATGAATGCACTGCACATTTCATTCCACCTTTTCCACATATGCCAGAGGTGTAGCTATTTTAATGCATGAAAAGTTATCCTGCGTTATACCTCAGGTGATATCAGACCCCTCGGGGCAATATGTGGGAGTGGTGATTGAGTGGTGTTCTATCAAAATTGCTTTTGTGAATGTCTATGTACCTTCTCCTTTCCAGGTCACGATTCTATACACTATTCTTGAAAGACTAGCCTCTCTACTGCTTCTGAAAATTGTAATAATGGGAGATTTCAACAGTATTTTAGACTACTCCCTGGACACGACAACCCCTTCTAGGGCTCAGGGCCCTGATCTTGCAGTATGGGCAGAGGCTGCAGGCTTTCAGGAGTTGTGGCGGTGGAAAAACCCAGCTGTCAAGCAATATTTATATTAGTCCCATGTATTTCACATCTCTTCCCATATAGACCTAACTTTTGCCAGTCTGGACCTCTTGCCCCTAGTATCAGGAGTGGAGTATCTAGCTGGTGGAATCTTGGATCATACCCCCCTGCAGTTTACTACCGCTGGAGGCGCTCGGTCCTGGCGACTAGATCCAGGATGGGTATCCGAACCAATGGTGGAGCAAATAGTGACAAAGCAGGTTGAATCTTTTTGGACAATTAATGAGGGCACAGCTATGCAGAAGATGGTGTGGGATGCTTTTAAGGCGGTAATTAGGGGGGAATATTTATCAGCCATAAAGGCAGCTAGACAACTGAAAAATAGTGAAACTGCTAGACTCCAGGAGAGGGAGATTGATTGTGCGACGTTTCATGCGGCTTCTCCTACTCCAGGGACCTTGCAGGAACTCCATCAAGCAGGTAGGGAACTTGGCCTCCATTTCAGTGATCTGTCCCAGTGTGAGTCCCGGACACGCGCCGAGAGTCTCTTTGAGGTGGGTGACAAAAATGGGAGGTTCCTAGTAATGCTTACTGCGGAGGAATGTATGCCAACGGTGGTCCCGTGTATTTATGATCAAAATGTTCAGCTTAAAACCTCCAAAGAGGAGGTGGTGTGGGTTTTTGTGGATTTTTGCGAGACCCTGTATGCCGCTATCCCACCGTACGACGGGAGGATCTGGCCTGCTTTTTAAGTGGGCTGGACCTTCCTGTCCTATCTGATGAGGCTAGACAGAAGCTAGATGACTGTTTACATCTGAAGAACTGCAAATAGCCTTCGATTCCTTTCCACATGGTAAATCGCCGAGCCCGGACGGCCTTTCTGTGGAGTGGTATCAGATGTACAAAGATCAGTTTATCCCAAGGCTTCTGAAATTGTATGGTTCATGCCTAAGCGAAAAAGCTCTCCCGCCCTCCTTTTATGATGCAAATGTGGTTCTCCTGACCAAGCCAGGAAAAGATCCCCTCAGGTGTGCTTCTTACCGACCCATTGCCCTCTTATATGTAAACCTGAAAATACTCAACAAGATGCTTGCCTCCAGGCTGTCAAAAGTTCTTCACTATTTAGTCTCCCCGGATCAAACAGGATTTATGCCGAATAAGGCGACAGATATAAATTTGAGAAGAGTCTTTACTCATGTTGCCCTGGCCCAGGAGTCGCTAGAGGAACGAGCTTTGGCCTTTCTGGACTTAGAAAAGGCCTTTGATTCGGTCGACTGGGGGTATATGCACACTGTTCTACGAAAAATGGGTTTTGGCAACAATTTTCTAGCTTGGATTGGTATTCTCTATGATTGCCCCAGGGTGGCTTTAAAATTAAATGGCGGAATCTCCAGGGCCTTTCCTGTACAAAGGGGGACTTGGCAGGGTTGTCCACTCTCTCCCGGGCTGTTTGCCTTTATGATGGAGCCAGTGGCCATAGCCCTTCGGAAGTCCCCCAGGGTCAAAGGTTCATTGGTAGAAAAAACAGCCCTTTATGCAGATAATGTGGTATTGTTTTTGCAGGAACCAGCTGTCTCAATTCCGCAAGCTCTCCATATTTTTAATACATTTTCCACTTTCTCAGAGCTGAGAGTCAATTGGACTAAGTCCACGATTCTTCCCCTGGGGAAGTCTTCGGGGCTGAGGACCTCAGCGACGGTCGCATTGCAGGTTGTGGCGGAGGTCCAGTATTTGGGCTTGATCATTTCCTCCTCAGTCTCCAATTTAATTAGAACAAATGTAACTCCAGTCATCAACACATTTAAGCGAAAAATCAGTGCATGGAAAAATGTGCCTCTTTCTCTAATAGGCAGGGTTAATCTGCTTAAAATGAAACTGCTTCCTCTAATTCTATATAGCCTTAGAAATTCCCTGGTGTGGATTCCCAAATATATCTTTAAATCTCTCCATGGGCTAATGTCAGAGTTCATATGGCAAGGGAAGATAGCTAGACTGAATATTAACGTACTTCAACAACCTTGGAAGGAGGGAGGTCTGGCGGCCCCAAACTTTTATAAATACTTTTTGGGAGGACAGCTGACAATGGCGAATAGATGGCTCACTGGACCATATGATGATGCCACAGTAGCCCTTGAGGCGGCAGTGGTAGATTCATATGAGGCTTTAGCCTCTCTGCTGTATCGGGGCTGGAAGTCCCTTTATCACATTACAACTCCAATAAAAGCGGTGCTCAAGGCTTGGGAGGTAGCTCGGGGGGGGGGTTTGGAGGCCCCTTTCCCTTTTCCCCACACACTCCCCTATGGAGGAATCCTGTTCTTTCACACTTTTATAGTATGGAGGAGCCATATGCATGGACTAAATTTGGGATAAAAAAACTGGGGGACATTTCTGCGAATGTTCAACTTAAGAGATTTGATGAACTGAAAATCCAGTTCCATTTACCTAACTTCCAATTTTTTCGATACATTCAATTGAGGCATGCGTATCAATCACAATTTGGAGCAGCTGGGGCTACAACCTCGGTGTCGGACCTAGAGTCCATGATTTGGGATGGGGATCTGGGGATCTTTCAAATGACTCCAAACATGAGGATTCTGAGACCTTCCCGGACCCTGGGGAGGGAATGGACTAATTATATCCCTCCTTGGGTAACAAGGGGTGAAGGTTTATACTTGAATTATCCGGGCCAAAATTCTACATTCAAATATGTAATATTTGTTCATCACTATGGTATACATATAGCGGAAGTTATGACTGTATGTAAGTTTTTCTAACTTTTCATGTTCCAAAGTTATTGAAAGGGGTCAGAATTCCTGGGGGTGATTTACGATATATGGCCTGTCCCACATTGGTTTGTTGTATGTTTTTGTTCAAGATAAGAGGACAGGGCCTTCCTGGCCAGCCATAAACCATAATCAGAGCCTCCCTTTGAAGTTGGTCTGGCCACAAGCAGAGGGGGTGTAAAGGACAAGCTTGTTCAAACTGCCATGTCAGAAGGAGAGAAACAGAACTTAACCCTTTACGTAGCTTCTCTTCCAAGATGGAGTCAGTGTCGCTTAAGGCCTGGTATCATTACTTCGCGTGGGTCTCACACGTGATACCATCACATCTCCCCCCTGAGGTGGTTACATGGGAGGGGACCGCGATTCCCGTCCTGATGCAATCCACGCCTACAGGCTCAGCTTGGTGGGACAGACCATCAGCATTCCCATGGGCGCTGCCTTTCTTGTGCTGGATGGTGAAATCATATTGCTGAAGGATTAAGCTCCAACGAAGGAGCCTACCATTCTACCCAGCAACACGATTTAGCTAGCTCAAGGGATTGTGATCGGTGATCACCGTGAAGTGCCTCCCATAGAGGTACGTCTGCAGCTTCTGGAGAGCTCACACGATCGCAAGACATTCCTTTTCGATCGTGGCGTAGGCTACTTCCCTGGGAAGAAGTTCCCGGCTCAGGTAGAGGATGGGGTGTTCCTCTCCAGTGTCATCCAATTGGCTCAGCACTGCACCCAACCCATAGGCAGAGGCATCAGTCTGCAGTAAGAAATGGCGGGTGAAGTCGGGAGCCTGTAGCACAGGGGCGCTGGCCAGCACCTCCTTCAGGGCCTGGAATGCCCTCTCACATTCTGGTGTCCAGGACACCACTTTGGGCAGTTTCTTCTTGGTAAGGTCAGTCAAAGGTTTTGCCAGGCTACTATAGTTACTTACAAATTTCCTATAGTAGCCAGCTGTCTTAAAGAATGACATAACCTGTTTCTTGGTTTGAGGGGTTGGCCAGGCCAGTATGGCCTCCACCTTCCTTGTCTCAGGTCTTAGAGTGCCTCCTCCCACCTGGTGCCCCAGGTACTGGACATCAGTCATGCCGATCTGACACTTGCTGGGCTTGACAGTCAGATTGGCAGCTGTCAGTTGGTCCAGGACCCGTGACAGGTGCACCAAGTGATCCTCCCTGGTAGGGCTGAACACCGCAATGTCGTCCAGGTAAGCCACGGCAAAGGTTTCCATCCCCTCCAGTAAGTCATTCATGACCCTCTGGAAGGTGGCTGGGGCGTTCTTCATCCCAAACGGCACGACGGTAAATTCGAACAAGCTGAATGGGGTGATGAAGGCCGACTTTTCCCGAGCTTCAGGGGCCAGAGAAATTTGCCATTACCCTCTGCTCAGATCCATGATCCTGATATAGCGGGCCGCCGCCAGCCTATCCAACATCTCATCGATCCGGGGCATGGGGTAGGCTTCTGCAGTGGTGATCTCATTCAGCTTTCGGTAGTCCACACAGAACCTGGTCGTCTGATCCTTTTTGGGGACCAGGAACACTGGGGATGCCCAAGCACTGTGGGACCTCCGAATTACCTCCAGCTGCAGCATCTCCTCCACTTCCCTCTTCATGTCAGCCAGCACCTCCAGGGAGATGTGATAGGCCGACTGTTTAATGGGGGGATGTGCCCCAGTGTCCACCTGATGGACAGCGAGGTCCGTCCACCCCGGTTTCCCCGTAAACCAGCTCCCCTGGACTGTCAGCACGTCCCTCAGCCCAGGTACCTGTGCAGGGGTAAGGTTGGGCTTTATCCGGAGGTCGGAGTTGACCTCCCAGGTGTCAGCTAACAAGTCTAGGAGTGGGTCAGCCTCTTCAGGCTCCGGACTGCTGCAGACCGGCATGGCATAGGCCATGCGCTCATGATGGGCTTTGATCATGTTCACGTGGAAGGCCTTCTGCCGTCTACCCCCTTCTCCCAACCGGACTAGGTAAGTAACGTAACTCAGATGCTGGGTGATGGGGTACGGGCCTTCCCATGTGACCTGGAGTTTGTTCTGCCACAAGGGGAGCAGAACATACACCAGCTGGCCAACGTTGTATGCCCGCTTCCTAGCATTGCGATCATACCAAAGTTTCTGTCTGGTCTGGGCCTGGGTCATGTTTTCCCGCACATCTCCTACCTTGCCAACTCGCTGGCAGGTATCACAGGACCGACAGTAGTCAGCTATGTCTGTCAGCATGGTGAGTCAAAAAAAGTTATGAATTAATCGCCCCCGGGTCTTAGTGATCCCCAAGTGGCCTGCTAGGGGGATCTTGTGGGCCACTTTCAAGAACTGTCCCCTGAATTGGCTTGGGACCACCAACTGCCTGCTTCCGAAGTCAGCTGTGTTTTCCCTTGCAGACAAACTCTCCCTGTACAGCTTTCCTTTGTCCCAGTACGCCTTTTGTTTGCCATTCACTGCAGGGGGGCTGTCAGCTAAACTCCTGAGCTGTGCCAGCATTGGGTCTATTTGCAGTGCTGCTTCAAAGGCTGAACCACAAGTCCCAGCCAGCAGTCCTGTGGCAAACAAGGACAGCTGCTGAGGCCAAACAGTGGTAGAGCCCACTGGGTCAGAACATGGAGAGGGCCCAGAGACCTCCTCCTCCTGTTCGGCAACCCTAGCCTGTACCTCTGCAGCCCTTGCAGCACTGCGAGTGACCACCAGTATAGGGAATACATTGTCAACATTATCAACATTACATTCAACGGGTATACGTGTGACATCATTGGCACATACATCATTTACATTTAAATTCAACTGTGTCTCTTCTCCTTTCTCTGAAGAAGGAGAACCTTGTATTTCCACTTCCCCCTCCCCCTCCCCAGGTTGCCCAGATATCATACCCACAGTACCTTAGGGAGTCCAGAGGTTTCGAAGGGGATGTCCTCAGCAGGGGCATAGTAGGAGACAAGGGTCCCCAAGTCAGCACCCAGCAACACAGCAGTGGTAATCTCCTCAGAAACTCCCACCTCTCTCATCCCACTCCCAGCACCCCAATCAATGTACACATAGGCCCGGGGTATGCGGGAGCGGGTTTGGATGAGGGTGAGGAACTTCTCAGGGATGATGTCCGTTTCTTCTATCACCTCCGGTCTGACCAAGGTGACTTCAGCTCTGGTGTCCCGGAGACCCGTTACAGTCCGGGGACCCACGATGACTGGCTGCAAGTTGGCATTGGGTCCTTGAGGTCTCCCACTGACGAACAGCACGGCAGAAGGGTTGCTGGCCGGGTGGCCAGATAATGTCATCTTCTTCTGCTCCGGGCACTGTGTTCGCAGATGGCCAGGCTTGCCACAGGTGTAACACCTGCGGTTATCAGTCAGGGCGGGTTTGACGCCAGGGACTGCAGTTTCAGACCGCTGAGAGGCTTGGTTGGCCTGCAGAGGAGGGGTCGCCGCGTGCAATTTTCCCCCTTTCCAGCCATTTGGTGGAGCTTTGCGATTGTCCGATACCCGAGTACTGATGAAGGTATTGGCCAGGTCTGCTGCGGCTTTAGCAGAACCGGGCTTCCGCTCTAGCACAAACTGTCTGACATCTGGAGGGCAGATGTGCAGGAGCTGATCTTCAATCATGAGATCTTCCAGGGCCTCAAAAGAAGTGGCTTTCAGGCCCCTAGTCCACTGTTGGAATGTGATACCTAAACGGCTTACCACATCCATATAAGAGTCCCCAGGCCATTTTTGCAGGGACTTAAACCGTTTTCGGTATACTTCAGGGGTCAATCGGTACTTCTGAATGATTGCTGCCTTTATGGCTGCGTAATCTTCGTCCTGCTCCTCTGGCAGGTCCACATACGCGTCCAGGGCCTTACCTCATAGCACTGGTGTCAGGTACCGAGCCCATTGTGCTTGGGGCAAATGGTATTGACGGCAAGTTTTTTCAAATGACAGTAGATACACGTCAATTTCCATGACTGGAAATTTAGCGGCTGAGCTTGCAGGCAGAGAGGTGTTCCTGTGCTCTAGGAATCCGAGGTTCTGACCTGGTCGGTGCTGCTGTTGGAGCCTCAACATCTCCAATTGGTGCCGATGATCAGCCTCCCCTCTGCGCAGCCTCTCTCTCAGCCCAGCGTTCCTCTCTCTCAGCTGCAGCCTGGCATTCCAGAAACTGCAGGTACATCTCAGGATCTGTTTCACTGATGCGCTGGAGGGTCTCCTGCATTTGAAAGTCTCTGCTGTCTGCAGGCAATCTGGGGCTAGCCTGCTCCGGCTGCGGCCCAGAAGGGACAGTCGGTAGTATTCCCGGTTCAGTCCCTCGTTGCTCATCTTGTGAGGTCATTAAGTCTGAACTACTTGCCTCTGGAGTATCGGAAACCCCTTCAGCTTCACGTTCCCCCGAGTTCTGGTCAGCTCGGATATCATACTCCTGTAGGGCCTTTATCAGTTCTTTACAAGTTTTGTTACTGATGTCAAGGCCTCTTGTTGCACACGCAGCAGTTAGCTCATCTTTGTTCATCTTCTTATACACTGATGGCCCAGAAATTTTGCAAGCAGAAAACAGAGAACATAAAGCAGAGATAGAAAGGAGTTGTAGGGAGGAGTTTTTGCTGTATGTCTCTTTAAAACAAAAACTATGCACCAGCTTGTCTCTAAGGACTGTTTCCAAAAAGGTTACAATCCTTCAGTGCAGAGCTAATTCCTAACAATGCACTGAATGCTCTTAAGGCAAAACTATCCCACTGCTGCCAATCAGTATGTGACGAACGCGGGTATCAGATCGCCGCCCTCCTCACCGACCGGCAACCGAGGACCCCCCTGATCCAATACCGCACTTGTCACGAACGTAACAATGCCACTCTCAGCTGCTTTCAGCACAAAGATTTCCCAGTTTGCGGGACCACCGTCTAAATGCCAGCCGCCTGAGAGTGATTGTTACCGGGCTAATTAAAACAATTAACCCTTTCACTGCCACCACTTCTGGATTCCGGCCAGAAGACCCGTATGTTAGCAATACCAGTATTTCAGAATAATCGTCTGTACATACACTGTCACCGCAGACAGATATATTCAGATCCGTAATTATAAAAACAGTAGCGCTCTTCAAAGGAACAGATTCGTAATAGCTGCATTAAGAACTTTAGGGACAAAATTAACACTTTTCAAAATAAGGTTTAATAATGAAAAGATCAA
>BLSH010287620.1:186260-203835 GCA_018402905.1 Glandirana rugosa | reverse complement strand
ATCAAGATATCCCTCTCCAAGGACGACCACGACACTCCCTGCCTAATAACAAGATTTTAGTAGAGGATGACGATATCTCTCTCCAAGGACGACCACGACATTCCCTGTCTAATAACAAGATTTTATTAGAAGATCAAGGTATCCCTCTCCAAGGACGACCGCGACATTCCCTGTCTAATAACAAGATTTAAATAGTGTATGACGATCTCCCTCTTCAAGGACGACCACGACACTCCCTGTATAATAACAAGATTCTAGTAGTGTATGACGATCTCCCTCTCCAGTGTGATGATTTGAGAACAATAATCTGTCCCTCACAGCACCAGCAGGAACCTCTCCCTCTAGCAGTATGTGATGATCTTAGAACAATAATATGTCCCTCACAGCACCAGCAGGAACTTCTCCCTCTAGCAGTATGTGATAAATTTAGAACAATAATCTGTCCCTTACAGCGCCAGCAGGAACCTCTCCCTATGGAACTAGAAGATTATTTTAGAACAATAATCTGTCCCTTACAGCACCAGCAGGAACCTCTCTCTATAGCAGTAGGAGATGATTTTAGAACAATAATCCGTCCCTCACAGCACCAGCAGGAACCTCTCCCTATAGAACTAGGAGATGATTTTAGAACAATAATCTGTCCCTCACAGCATCAGCAGGAACCTCTCCCTATAGAACTAGGAGATGATTTTAGAACAATAATCTGTCCCTCACAGCACCAGCAGGAAACTCTTCCTCTAGCAGTATGTGATGATTTGAGAACAATAGTCTGTCCCTCACAGCACCAGCAGGAACCTCTCCCTCTCGCAGTATGTGATGATTTTAGAACAATAATCTGTCCCTCACAGCACCAGCAGGAACCTCTTCCTCTAGCAGTATGTGATGATTTGAAAAAAAAATAATCTGTCCCTCACAGCACCAGCAGGAACCTCTCCCTCTAGCAGTATGTGATGATTTTAAAACAATAATCCGTCCCTCACAGCACCAGCAGGAACCTCTCCCTATCGAACTAGGAGATGATTTTAGAACAATAATCTTTCCCTCACAGCACCAGCAGGAACCTCTCCCTATAGAACCTTGAGATGATTTTAGAACAATAATCTGTCCCTCACAGCACCAGCAGGAACCTCTCCCTAAGGAACTATGAGATGATTTTACAACAATAATCTGTCCCTCACAGCACCAGCAGGAACCTCTCTCTATAACAGTAGGAGATGATTATAGAACAATAATCTGTCCCTCAGCACCAGCAGAAACCTCTCCCTATAGAACTAGGAGATGATTTTACAACAATAATCTGTCCCTCACAGCTCCAGCAGGAACCTCTCTCTATAGCAGTAGGAGATGATTTTAGAACAATAATCTGTCCCTCACAGCACCAGCAGGAACCTCTCCCTATAGAACTAGGAGATGATTTTAGAACAATAATCTGTCCCTAACAGCACCAGCAGGAACCTCTCCCTATAGAACTAGGAGATGATTTTGGAACAATAATCTGTCCCTCACAGCACTGGTAAACTTCACCTAATCCAGTATCAGATGGTTTTAGAACGCTAAGCTTTCCCCTCACAGCACCGCCAGGAACCTGTCTGTAATGGAGGATGAGATGATATTAGATCGGTAATCTATCCCTCACAGCACTAGTGAACTCTACCTAGTCCAGTATCAGATGGTTTTAGAATGCTAAGCTTTCCCCTCACAGCACCGCCAGGAAACTGTCTGTAATGCAGGATGAGATCATATTAGATCGGTAATCTGTCCCTCACAGCTCCAGCAGGAACCTCTCCCTATAGCAGTAGGAGAATATTTTAGAACAATAATTTGTCCCTCAAAGCACCAGCAGGAACCTCTCCCTCTAGCAGCATGTGATGTTTTTAGAACAATACTCTGTCCCTCACAGCACCAGCAGGAACCTCTCCCTATAGAACTAGGAGATGATTTTAGAACAATAATCTGTCCCTCACAGCACCCGCAGGAACCTCTCCCTATAGAACTAGGAGATTATTTTAGATTAATAATCTGTCCCTTACAGCACCAGCAGGAACCTCTCCCTATAGCACTATGAGATGATTTTAGAACAATAATCTGTCCCTCACAGCACCAGCAGGAACATCTCCCTATAGAACTAGGAGATGATTTTACAACAATAATCTGTCCCTCACAGCACCAGCAGGAACCTCTCTCTCCACAGCATTAGGAGGTGATTTTAGAACAATAATTTGTCCCTCACAGCACCAGCAGAAACCTCTCCCTATAGAACTAGGAGATGATTTTAGAAAAATAATCTGTCCCTCACAGCACCAGCAGGAACCTCTCCCTATAGAACTAGGAGATGATTTTAGAACAATAATCTGTCCCTCACAGCACCAGCAGGAACCTATCCCTATAGAACTAGGAGATGATTTGAGAACAATAATCTGTCCCTCACAGCACTGGTAAACTTTACCTAATCCAGTATCAGATGGTTTTAGAATGCTAAGCTTTCCCCTCACAGCACCGCCAGGAACCTGTATGTAATGTAGGATGAGATGATATTAGATCGGTACTCTATTCCTCACGGCACTAGTAAACTGTACCTAGTCCAGTATCAGATGGTTTTAGAACATTAGCTTTCCCCTCACAGCACTGCCAGGAACCTGTCTGTAATGGAGGATGAGATGATATTAGATCGGTAATCTATCCCTCACAGCACTAGTAAACTCTACCTAGTCCAGTATCAGATGGTTTTAGAATGCTAAGCTTTCCCCTCACAGCACCGCCAGGAAACTGTCTGTAATGCAGGATGAGATCATATTAGATCGGTAATCTGTCCCTCACAGCGCCGGCAGCATGCTCTCCCTACACTAGCCTGAGACGATGTGACACGTGGCATACGTGACTCCAGCTCATATAGAGGCTGGGTCACATAATGCACTAGCCTATCACAGCCATGGCATTAGTAGGCATGGCTGTGATGGCTTCTAAGGGCAAACGAGTAAAACGCTTGTTGATTGGCTGCCCTGCAGCTATTCAACAGGCGCCAAAAATAGTCTGGGTCACATGATGCACTGGCCAATCACAGCCATGCCATTAGTAGGCATGGCTGTGATGGCTTCTAAGGGCAAACTAATAAAAGGCTTGGTAATTGGCGGCCCTGCAGCTATAGAAAAGGCGCGCAAAATACCTGAATACCGAACCCAATCTTTTTTTGAATTGTCTGGGATCGGGTTCGGGGCAAGGACACCCTAAAGTCCCGTACGGACCCGAACTTTACAGTCCGGTTCGCTCAACTCTATTCACGACTAAAGTTGATTGAACAATGGATGTTCGGGTTCGGTGGGTTTGGCCGAACTTCAGAAAAAAGTCCGGGTTCAGTACCGAACTTGACCCGAACTTTATCCCGAACCCCATTGAATTCAATGGGGACCTGAATTTTTTGGCACAAAAATGACTGTAAAAGAGTCCTGGAAAGTGCTAGAGGGCTGCAAAATGATTTTAGAACAATAATCTGTCCCTTACAGCAACAGCAGGAACCTGACCCTATAGAACTAGGAGACAATTTTAGGACAATAATCTGTCCCTCTAAGCAGTAGACTCTACCTAGTCCAGTCAGATCTTTCTGTAATGCAGGTTGAGATCTGCAATCTGTCCCTAAAAGCAGTATTAGTAGTAATCTCTACCTATCTATCTATCTGCAATCTGTCCCTAAAAGCAGTAGTAGTAGTAATATCTACCTATCTATCTATCTGCAATCTGTCCATCACAACACAGGCAGCATCCTCTCCCTACACTACCCAGAGGGCATGTGACATGCAGCACTGTGACTCCAGCCTCATATAGAGGCTGGGTCACATGATGCACTGGCCAATCACAGCCATGCCGTTAGTAGGCATGGCTGTGATGGCTTCTAGGGAAAATCACGCTTGTTGATTGGCTGCCCTGCAGCTATTCAACATGTGTGATCAAATACCCGAACCCAGAACTCGAACCCAAACTTTTTTTAAAATGTCCGGGTTCAGGTCCGGGTCACGGACACCCCAAAGTTCAGTACGAACCCAAACTTTACAGTTCGGGTTCGCTCAACTCTATTCACGACCAATCCAAAAAAGTGTACCAATGGACAGGAAGAGGCCAAATATTTGGGGTACACTATTGTGAGGGGAGTAATAAAACCCCAAGTCAACAAAGTGGAAGCCATAGAGAGTTGGCCACGCCCCAACAGCAAGAAGCAGGTTCGAGCATTCCTCAGAATTGCTGAATACTATCGGAGATTCATTCCTCACTTTGCTTCGCAGGCTGAAACCCCTAACCAACCTGACAAAAGGGAAGGAGTCTACCATGGTGAAATGGACTCCGGAGGCTGAAGCAGCCTTCCAGTCTTTAAAAAAAGCCTTATGTAGCCAACCAGTGCTTTACTCCCCTGACTTCGCTAAGGACTTTGTGGTACAGACTGCTGCTTCAGACGTAGGCTTAGGAGCATGATTGTCCCAGGTCTGGAAGGGGGAAGAACACCCAGTCATTTATCTTAGCAGGAAACTGAAATCCCACAAAGAGAATTATGCCACAATCAAGAAAGAGTGTCTAGCAGTGAAGTGGGCGTTATATTCCCTGTGATGTTATTTGCTGGGTAGACACTTTGACCTGGTTACGGATCACATGCCCTTAAAATGGATGGCTCAAAACAAGGAGACCAATAGAAAGGTAAATAGGTGGTTCCTGGCCCTGCAGGAGTTTAACTTCACAGTGAAGCATCGCCCTGGTGTTCAAATGGGGAACGTGGATGCATTGTCTCGGGTACCTGCGTGCCTGACTGCATGTGTTCCAAACCCCAGCTGGAAACAAGAGGGGGGGTATGTGACAGCAGGCAGGTAAAGACGCCTGGTTGCATGCAGGATGGCAGGTACATTTGCCCTAGATTTAAAGTGTACACGGATTTCTTCCACTAGGGGGAAGTGCTGGGAGTTTTGCAGAGGTAGAGGTATGAGCCCAGCTGAGTGGAGCTGGCTCATTAAGGCCTCTACAAATGCTCCCAGCAGGCAAAGGTGAGTGCTCCACCCTGGAACCAGTTTCTGTTTCAGCAGACTGGGAAGTGTACATCCTGTCTGGTAAGAAAAGCCTGTGTGGCTGAGATGCCCAGTGAGAGATAGGAACTAGGTACAGCGGTAGGTTTTTTACCTTAAAGAAGTATAGCTAAAGCTTGTTTGGCTGTACTTCTCCTATGTATCACAGGAGTGCAATTCATTTTTCACTCCTGTTACCTGTTTTTAGCAGAGAGCGGACTGAAGTCCGCTGTCTGCTGACATCACCAATATCAGTCGAGGTACCGCGTCATCCCGAACATGGAGTCTGGATCTGCCAGGTACCTGGACAGGCACCCAGCTCAGCCTCTCAGCGAGCCGCTGAGAGCCTGAGATGGGCGCTCCCTGTCCCTCCACAGCCCAGTGCTCCAGTGAGCGGGGAGGGGGAAGAGCAGAGAGCTGTGACTGACAGGCTGCAGCTCTCTGCTCACTGAGCTCTAAAAACGGAGCCATCGGTTCTCAGTGTAGAGGCGCCAGGGGACAGATGCAGTATCCACCTAGGTAAGTATACATGGGGAAAAAATAAATTTACTTTGCTTCTCTTTTAATGCAGGGAAGCATTTTACCTTTAGAACCACTTTAACCCCTTCAGATCTGCACTATAGCCGAAGTATGGCTCCAGTGCGGATCTGAATTTCCGGGTGGACGTCCATGGACGTCCTGCCCTTGTGCGCGCTCCTGGCGATGTCCGCCTGAGACCCGCGATCACCTGTCAGAGCTGCAGAACGGGGAACCGCCGATGTAAACATGGTTCTCCGTTCTGTGACGGGGGCATGACAGATCTACTGATCCATGTTACTGGGATCAGTTGAATCTGTTCTGTCCCGGTCAGTCCCATCCCCCCACAGTTAGAACACGCCTAGGGAACACAGTTAACCCCTTCACTGCCCCCTTAGTGTTAACCCCTTCACTGCCAATGACATTTATACAGTAATCAGTGGTCATTTAAATTTCTGATCGCTGTATAAATGTCATTGGTCCCAAAAAAGTGTCAAAAATGTCCGACATGTCCACCCCAATATCGCAGTCCCGATAAAAATTGCAGATCGCCGCCATTACTAGTAGAAATAAATAAATAATAAAAACGCCATAAATCAATTCCCATAGTTTGTAGACGCAATAACTTTTGCACAAACCAATCAATATACGCCGATTGCGATTTTTTTTTTACCAAAAATATGTAGAAGAAAATAAATTGGCCAAACCCAATAAATATTTTTTTTTATTATTATTTTTTTTTTTGAATCTGTATTATAGCAAAAAGATAAAAATATTGTTCTTTTTTCAAAATCGTTGCTCTTTGTTTGTTTATAGCGGCGATCAGAAATGACACAGAGGTGATCAAATACCACCAAAAGAAAGCTCTATTTATGGGGAAAAAAGTATATAAATTTTGTTTGGGTACAACGTCGCACGACCGCGCAATTGTCATTTAAAATGTGACAGCACTGAAAGCCAAAAATTGGTCTGGTCAGGAGGGGGGTTTAAGTACCCAGTAAGCAAGTGGTTAAGGAGTAGAGACTGTTCACTGCGCAAAGTGAAGGTTCACTGAGCTTAGTAATTAAAGCAAAGCCGTGTTCACTTTCATCATCGAATCATATGCAAGTAAATAAAAATCCTGGTTTCCTTTGCATATGATTGAGTTTACAATAAGAATCCAGCTTCAACTTATTTACAAAGTATTCACTTTCCCGAGAGACCAATCTCTACTGTTTTAGTCAATTAAACCAATGACACTAAGCAGGAAGCCAATATAACACATTCATAACTTAAAACAATGTTAAAAATATGGATCATGGATGGAACATTAGAGTCCTTATTTTAGTCCAATAAAAAAAAATGTATTTAACCACTTCCCGACCGCCCGCTATCAAATGATAGCGACAAAGTGGCTCGATATTGTGAATTGTGGGACCGGGAGTGAGTGTAGTGGGGGAGCCAATCAGCGGTGGGGGCGAACTCGAAGTCCGCCGGCCACCCGCAATCGCTGTCCCACAGTGACAGAACGTGGGTCCGTGTATGTATACACACGGATCTCCGTTCTGACAGGGGAGAGGAGTGTGATATGGGAGCAAAGATCACTTTTCTCCCCCAGTCAGCCCAGTACCCACACAGTTAGAAACACATCCCAGGGACACATTTAACCCTTTGATCACCCCCTAGTGTTAACCCCTTCCCTGCCAGTGACATTTACACAGTAATCAGTGCATTTTCATAGCACTGATCGCTATATAAATGCCAATGGTCCCAAAAAAGTGTCAAAAGTGTTTGACATGTCCGCCGTAATGTCGCAGTCCCACTAAAAATTGCAGATCACCACCATTACTAGTAAACAAAAACCCTATAAATGAATTCTCATAGTTCGTAAACGCGGCAATTTTTGCGCAAACCAATCAATATATGCCAATTGCGATTTTTTTTTTACCAAAAATATGTAGAAGAACATATATCAGCCAAAACTGATGAATACATTTGTTTTTTGTTAATTTTTTTTTTGGATGTGTATTATAGCAAAAAAGTAAGAAATCTTGTTTTTTTTCAAAATTGTTGCTCTTTTTTTGTTTACAGCTGAGGTCAGAAATGATGCAGAGGTGATCAAATACCACCAAAAGAAAGCTCTATTTGTGGGGAAAAAAAGGACGCAAATTTTAATTGGGTACAACGTCACATGACCGCGCAATTGTCACTTAAACTGACGCAGTGCCAATTGCAAAAAGTGCTCTGGTCCTAAAGTGGGAAATCCTTCCGGGGCTGAAGTGGTTAACCGGTTCCCCACCACGCGCCGTGTTTTTACGGCGGCAGTGGGGGAGCCCTGCGCGAATCGCCGTAAATAAACGGCGATTCGCATTTTGGCCACCAGGGGGCGCGCTCACCCGCCGCACTCCTGAGGAGTGTGCCCGCGGCTCGGGCGGACCCGATGTCCGCGATGAGCGGCTACAGGGCAAAGAACGGGGAACCGCCGATGTAAACACGGCGGTTCCCCGCCCTGTCAGTGGGGTATGAGAGATCTACTGATCCCTGTCACTGGGATCAGTTAGATCTCTCATGCCCATGTTAGCCCAACCCCCCCACAGTAAGAACACACCCAGGGAACACAGTTAACCCCTAGATCTCCCCCCCCAGGTTAACCCCTTCACTGCCAATGACAATTATACAGTAATCAGTGGACATTTAAATTTCTGATCGCTGAATAAATGTCATTGGTCCCAAAAAAGTGTCAAAAATGTCCGACATGTCTGCTGCAATATCGCAGTACCGCTAAAAATCGCAGATCGCCGCCATTACTAGTAAAAAATAAAAAAAAAATAAAAACCCCAGAAATTAATTCTCACCATCCGTAAACGCGGCCACTTTTGCGCAAACCAATCAATAAACGTCGATTGCGATTTTTTTTATCGCAAATATGAGGAAGAATATAAATCGGCCAAAAACGGTGAAAAAAATTTTTTTTTATATATATTTTTTTTGGATTAGAATTTTAGCAAAAAGTAAGAAATTTGGGTTTTTTTTGCAAAATTGTCGCTCTTCTTTTGTTTATAGCGGCGATAAGAAATGACGCAGAGGCGATCAAATACCACCAAAAGAAAGCTCTATTTGTGGGGAAAAAAAGGACGCAAATTTCGTTTGGGTACAACGTCGCACGACCGCGCAATTGTCCGTTAAAGCGACGCAGCGCCGAATCGCAAAAAGTGCTCTGGTCCTAAAGCTGCAAAACCTTCCGGGGCTGAAGTGGTTAAGCTGTTTTGCAAGGAAGAGTGGGAAATATAATAGATGTCCACATTTTCAAAGTTGATAGAAACCTATACTCATCAATCATGTAATTGCTGCCAGTGGCGCATCTACTAAATAATGGTTTCAAGAGGGTATATACTTATGTAGTCATCTATTTTGTGTTTTTAAGATTAATTTAAATTTCATATGCAATGCATTTTTTATAATAATAAATAATGTTAATGCAAAAAGAATCTGCTGATTATCCAAGTAAAGAAAGGCGGGGTAGGTGGGACTTTAAATGAGTACAATGCAAAAGAGAGGGGGAATTTGGGACTTTAAATGAAACACACAGATATACTGTGATGAAAAAAAAAAATCTATATATAATATCATGTTTATTGGTACATATACAACAGTGTTGCCAACCTACCTGAATAAAATTCACTGACACGACACCCAAATTTTACTGGCACAGCCCAATTTTGATTGGCAATTTCAAAACTTACAAACATTAAAATTTTAAATACAAATTGCAGTATGTATGCTACAAACAAATACAATATGCAATTAACAGTGTGATTTAGGAGAGATTTCAAGGTAAACAAATATTTCTTGTTATTTTTGATATATTAGTCTTTTACAATGTACTGTCAGCACAGCCTCTCTCTGCTCGGCTTCTCAGGCAGCTCCAGTCCAGATTAGTCCTCCACACTGCCCAATCCAATTTCCTTAACCCCCACCCCAGGCCCCCCAGCCAGCAACCAAACTTACTAGCATGCCACTGCAGCAAGCATGCATGCATCTTCCACTGAGTGGACTGGAGGGAGCAGCTCTCATAGGTCAAGGCCACCAGAGAGGGGGCTTTGTCTGGGCCTGCCCTGAGCTCTGCCTCAACAATGATGATGAGTCACACACAGACTGAGCCCTCCCTCCTCTGCAACGTGCAGCCCAAGTGAGACTGTGAGCCCAAACACCACACCACACCATTATTAAGTTCAGATTTTTTTCCACTCCAGAGTCCAGACCAGTCAACTCCCAGACCCAGTTTAGACCAGTTGACTCCCAGACCCAGTTTAGACCAGTCCCACTCTAGTCCCAGGATGAACTGGTTGAACACATGCCTGGCCTGCTGTTGCAGTGAGTGCACCACACTCGGTTCACCTGCCTCTCCCCCATGATCTCCATCAGCCTGGGCGGGCTGGGAATTTCCTGGCTCTGCCTGCCTGCCCTGAGTCCCTCTGACTGCTGTGGCCCCACTGCCAGCCTGCCAAGAGGAGTGAGGGAAGAGAGACTCTTGCGGCCTGAGTGTCAGACTCTGTCTGCCTGTCTCAGTCTGTGTCCAAGTCCGACTGAGTCCCGTCCTTTTTGGCTTGGCTGCACTCACCACCAATCCAGACTTCAGACAGTGACACCAGGGCGGGCTGCAGGCACTCAGCTAGCCAGGCAGGGGTCCGTTACGTTGGTTGCACCGGTCCAGTCAGACAAGTCACAAGCTGTCCCCATCACCATGCTGCACGTCTCCCCCGAGTCACACACTTCTGCCAGCCTACTCTGTCCATGAGGCTCCTCTGTCTGCACTCTGCCCGCTCTGTTTCTGCCTTTTTATAGGCTAGCGGCGGGAAAAATGATTATGCGATGACATTGCGCAGCGAGGCGGGTGGGCTGGGCAGAGCGTCCGACTTGGCTCAGGATCGGATCTTCTCTGGGATTTCTGGAATTGTGCATGCACAGTTCTGACCCAAGTCAGTCGCGGCCATTTTTACTGGCACAAATCGGCTGCTATAGGTTTTTACGGGCGGGGAAAATGCCCTGTTTTTACGGAGTGCCCGTCAATTTACTGGCGGTTGGCAAAACTTATATACAGTATCTCACAAATGTGAGTACACCCCCTCACATTTTTGTAAATATTTTATTCTATCTTTTCATGTGACAACACTGAAGAAATGACACTTTGCTGCAATGTAAAGTAGTGAGTGTACAGCTTGTATAACAGTGTAAATTTGCTGTCCTCTCAAAATAACTCAACACACAGCCATTAATGTCTAAACCGCTGGCAACAAAAGAGAGTACACCCCTAAGTGAAAATGTCCACTTGGCCCAATTAGCCATTTTCCCTCCCCGGTGTCATGTGACTCCTTAGCGTTACAAGGTCTCAGGTGTGAATGGGGAGCAGGTGTGTTAAATTTGATGTTATCGCTCTCACTCTCTCATACTGGTCACTGAAAGTTCAACATGGCACCTCATGGCAAAGAACTCTGAGGATCTATAAAAAAAGAATTGTTGCTCTACATAAAGATGGCCTAGGCTATAAGAAGATTGCCAAGACCCTGAAACCGAGCTGCAGCACGGTGGCCAAGACCATACAGCAATTTAACAGGACAGGACATGGTCGACCAAAGAAGTTGGGTGCATGTGCTCAGTGTCATATCCAGAGGTTGTCTTTGGGAAATACAGTAGACGTATGAGTGCTGCCAGCATTGCTGCAGAGGCTGAAGGGGTGGGGGGTCAGCCTGTCAGTACTCAGACAAACAAACAGGTCCTGAAGAAGCTCACAAAATCATAATGTGAGCGAAAGGCATAGGTGGGGTATTGTCATGTAATCCGGCTTCCAGGCATCTAGCTTGTTTTTACATATCTCACACTGCACCACACCATTCTTGTTTGAAGCAGGCAACAAAGGATTGTTAGACACTGGGCATGACTGTTCAGCTCCTTGAGAGGGATCAGCATAATGCGTGGCTTGCACCATAGGAGCAGCTACACACCACGGGTCCTGGATGATCTATGGACTACTGCTAGAATGTGCGTAAGATCCCTTGATGGGATAGGAGGCTTGTCTACCCCCGTGAGTATCTCTGGATGGATTGCTGTTATCTATACAGCGCGAGTGTGATCTCTACATGGGATACTAGACCCTCCCATACATTACATTCCTGTGACTGAGACAGCAGTACTGTGAGTGAATCACAGTTTTACCGCCCCTGACTGTCAGCGCTGCCCCTTGCTATATGCCTGTTACTGTCATAAGACTTTAATCCCCTGAGCCCACAATATATCATACACAACTTTGGATGTCATCAGAAACTCAGATAGCAGTACTGTGAGTGAACCACGGTTTTACCGCCCCTGACTGCCAGTGCTGCCCCTTGCTATATGCCTGTTACTTCTATACAGACTTTGATCTCCTGAGCCCACAATACAACATACACATCTCTGGATATCATCAGAAATTCAGACAGCAGTACTGTGAGTGAAACGCGGTTTTACCGTCCTTGACTGTCAGCGCTGCCCCTTACTATATGCCTGTTATTTTTATATAGACTTCGATCCCCTGAGCCCACATACATCATACACAACTCTGGATGTCAACACAAACTCAGCCCATTGCTCTAACTTGTATCCTCTTAACCTGGCATTCCCTTGCTGATCTTTGGATTTCCCTTGATTATATGCATGGACTTCTATAATAACTAAATAGGGGGTGTTAAGCCTATGCTAGATATTAACCCATTTTCCTAGGATAATTGCACTGCCTGAGAATGTGTGTGTGCTTAGTATGTCTGGAAGCCCGGGCTGTTTTTAATTCGATATTGGCAACGTTGTCATGTTATTTTTATATTTCAAGACATTTTATTAAAGTTTATGTTACATAACATAGCAAAAAGAACCAACCACAAGATGATTACATCAGTCTGTCGCGCATAGTCATAAACGAAAGTGATTAGACTAGTAATATAGATACACGTAACAAGTAAGCAATGAGTAGAGGGAACATTGAAAAACATATAAGAGGAAATAAAAGGGTTGAAACTTCTATATCAATCAGGCAGGCTAACTGAGAAAAAATTAGCAACCAACAATACCAACTCCTACAACTGCTGTGAAGGCGTATGTAGAATTTTTAACAACAGCAAAGCCACTGTCACATATCTTGAGGAAACAAACAAGCCCCTCGCGTCACTCTTTGCAGGAATGGAAATCTCACCAGGGACACCCTAAGGTGCTCGCACCTGGAAGAAATCCTGGGGGAAGGCTCCCACACTCCCGGCACCCCTTAAGGGAGCAAGCTGTGTCCGGAATTGTGAGCCCCTAGCCCCCCTAAGGCCAACCTCGGAGGGCCCACGTCTCTTATTAAAGCTTTTTTTTTTTCCTCCTTTTTTTTCCCTTTTTTTCTTTTTAATTTCCTTTATTTTTGTTTTTCATTAATTCATACAGCATAAACAACATTCAATTGAAGTACAAAGACATAAATAATATTACCAATTATACCACCCTTTTTTTCTTCCTTTCCTCCCTCCCTACCACCCCCCCCCCCTCTTCAGCTAGGTTATATCTTTACCCCCTTCTATCCTCCTCTCCTAACCATCTTCCTCTTGCTGTACTTAGCGAGTACCTCTCTAAATCTTAAACCCTCCCACTCTATCCATTTGCCCCATACCTTTTCAAAAACGCTACTTTTCCCCCTTCCAAGGTATACCATTCTTTCCCTTACAATTGTTGCATCCACCCTCTCCTGCCAGCTCTTTAATGACGGTGGGTTGACGTCCTTCCATTTTGAGGTAATTTGTTTCTTCGCCTGGTATAGACATCTCTCCACTGCCAGTCTCTTGTATCCCATCCCTCCCCCCTTCCAGGTAGCCCAGGATGCACAGGATCGGGTCCTCGACCAACACCAGTCCAAAGACCTGGTTAATCCTGTCAAGGACCCCACTCCAATACCTGTGCAGCTTGGGACACCTCCAGATCATATGGATCAGGTCGCCGGTCGCCCCTCTGCATCTAGTGCCCAGTGCGTCCCGGCGACCCCCAAATTGATATCATTTTTTGGGGTTATAAAGGGTCCTATGGAGAATATTCAACTGGGTCAAGTTCCGTGGAGAAGAGAAGGTTATCCTGCTCGGCAAGGCCACAATGTCCTTCCACTGGTTGTCCGATAACACCCCCACGTCTACTTCCCATTTTGATTTTAGCTGGGTCATTTGGTCCATTCCCCTCCCACCTGGTCCCAACTTTTGGTATATGTCCGAGATTAATCCCTTCTGAGCAGGTGCATCCAGAACTCTCCTCAAAAAGGGAATCTCACACCACCTTGGGCTCCCCTCTTGTCTAAACTAAACTGACATAGCATGCCTCAACTGTCGGTATTGAAAAAATTCTTTATTCGATATACCAAATTCTTCCCTCAATTCTTGGAAGGGTTTCAAATTATTCCCTTTAAATATTTGCCTCAGTCTAATTACCCCCCTCCTCTTCCAATTTTGAAACCCCTCCAGTTTGGCCAATTCCGGTAATTTCTCGTTGTCCCACAACGGTGCAGATTCGCTAAACCCCTGGTATCCCAATAACGACTTAGCCGTTCGCCAAACTTTTAATATTAATGTTCCTACTGGGCATTGGTTCAGGGCCCCCACTGATTCCGCCTCTAATGCTCCCAACCATGACAAGTGGGGTGTGTAGGCCTGTAGGGGGCGCAAACTGTAGTTTGTGCCAGATGCACTCGTCTCCCCCCCCCAGTTGTTGCAGCTGGGCTGCCAAGAAGTACGCCCATGGGTGCGGAACCCCCAACCCTCCCTTGTCACTAGGGAGCTGGAGGTATCTCAACCCAATCCTAGCACGTTTGCCCTTCCATATCAACTCTCTAAAGAGTCTCTCTACCCTCTTAAACCACACCCCCGGGATCCATATAAGGGCATTGTGTAAGACATATAGCAGTTGTGGGAGCCAAATCATTTTCACTAGGTTACTACAAACCGTTGCTGTTAAAGGGAGACGCTTCCAACTATTTGTTTTCAACCTGAATTTTTTCAGTAGGGGTTCCAGGTTCCTTACTATATAGTGCTTGGGATTCGTTGAGACATCTATACCCAAATATTTAAAGGAGGTCACTATCTGTAGAAGGGGCATACCCTCCGGTAGATTCTCCACCTGCCCATCTAGCGGAAGAAGGGCCGATTTCTCCCAATTGACCAGAAGGCCCGACCAAGATCCAAATTAATTTACCAGCTTCATTACTGTTGCAAGTGATCGGCCTGTGTCTCCCAAATAGAATAAAATATCGTCTGCAAACAACGACACCTTTTCCTCTCCAGAACTTCTCCTGAACCCCCGTATCTCCCGCTCCCCCCTTACTGCTATCGCCAAGGGTTCAACTGCTAGGGCAAGCAACAGGGGGGACAACGGACAACCCTGCCTTGTCCCCCTTGTTAATGAAAAATAACCTGACAGCCTCTGGGTTATCTTTACTCTAGCCTTGGGGTTCTGGTATAAAAGGCCCACCCAGTTCAAGAAACCTGGTCCTATATTGAATGCCGCCAAGGCCTCCCACAAATACCTCCACTCTAAGCTATCAAAGGCCTTGACGGCATCCAGGGACAACGCCGCCCTCGAGCCAGGCTCCTCAGAAGGAACCTGCAAATTTAGAAACAACCTCCTAATATTCAGGGCAGTGGACCTCCCTGAGATGAATACACATTGGTCCAAATGGACCAGTTTGTGTATTACCCTGCCTAGTCGCTTCGCCAACACTTTGGCTAACAACTTCACATCAGTACACAGCAGGGAAATAGGCCTATAAGACGCCGGTTGCTGCAGGTCCTTCCCCTCCTTGGGGATAAGAACTATGGTGGCTTCAGACATAGATGCCGGCATCACTCCCCTCCTTATCGCATCATTGAGAGTTACCAGCAACTCCGGAAGCAGAACCCCAGCATATTCTGAGTATATTTCATTTGGTAGTCCGTCCGACCCCAGGGTTTTATGTTTAGGGGCCTCAACTACTGCATCCTCCAATTCTTCCAGGGTTATTGGTGAGTCCAACAATGTTTTATCCTCCTCTGTTAACTTTGGGATATTCAAATTTTTCAGAAATTCTTGTATTTCTCTTTCCTTACTCCCCACCTTTGAACTGTATAGATCCATATAGTAATTTTTAAAGATGTTTAGTATTTCCACCGTGCACCTGGTGGTCCCCCCCCCCGGGGCCCCAACAGAGCCAATACTAAATGTCTGTCTCTCCTGGGACCGCGCCAGAAGGGCCAGCATGCGCCCGGCCTACTCTCCTTCTTCATATTGGGCTTGACCCAAAAAAAAACTCTTGGTTTCCGCCCTCTTTAGGGACGCCATCCGGTAGATCCCCTGAGCTTCAATCCAGCTGCCCAGGTTCTCCGGTGTAGGATCCTCAACATAGGCCCTCTCCACTTCCTTTACCCTCTGCATTACCTTCTGTTCCCATTCCACACTTGATCTTCTTGTTTTTGAGATTTGATGTACCAGGAGCCCCCTGAGGAAGGCCTGAAGGGTATCCCATATTAAGCCCTGACTGGCCGTACCTCTATTTAGTTGTATAAATTCTTGTAGTTTAGATATTATGTGGTCTTTCGGAGCTATTAGTTTTAACCATTGTGGATTGAGCCGCCAGTCCCTACCCTGGGGACCACCGTCCATCTCCACAACCACCGGGGAGTGGTCTGAGAAGCCCCTTGCTTCATATTTAACATCCACCACCCTCGCAACCAGTTCATCATTCCCCAAGGCCAGATCTATCCTTGAGAGGGAAGAGTTGGCACCCGAATAACAAGAGAAAACACGCGTTCCCGGATGGCGTTCCCGCCAAATATCCCTTATTCCGTTTTCTCTTAGTATTTCATATAGTGGGGTCCATGATGAAGGACTCCTCTTTCCTCTCGAGGAATGCCTATCCATCTGGATATTCATAACCATGTTAAAATCCCCCAACCATAGTACCGGAATACCTGTTTTATCTGCCATAAATCCCAAGAGACGACCAATGATATCTAGCTTAAAGGGCGGGGGAATATACACCCCTATCAGGATAATCGTGAGTTCTGCCAGCTTACAATATAAAAAAACATATCTCCCTTCTTTATCCAGCTTTACCTGGATGCATTCAAACCCCACTGACGCGTGTATTAGTATGCTCGTTCCTCTTGAATATGAAGTATGCGTAGAGTGGAACTGATGAGGGAATCCCCTAGTTTTTAGACGATCTATCGAGTTCCCCGTTAAATGTGTTTATTGCAGACAAAGTACCTTTATCCCCAAAGTTGCAACCGTTTTTAGTAAAGCTGTTTTCTTTACCAGGTTACTCACTCCCCTCACATTCCGACCCAAATGTCACCAGCCTACCCATCACAATTCAAAAAGAAAAAAAGAAAAAAGAAAAGAGGGCAAGAGACCTGTGGACGGGACATGGAGGGATGGCAGGGGGGCACCCAAAGGGGGGACTGCCCCCCTCTCTCCCCTCACCACCCCCCCCAACCCCTCGCCCCCTCTCGCTTGGGGTATTCACCAACTTATATTTACCTTTGTGCAATCTTTCTACCAACCCAGCTGTCCCCTCTCCCCTCTCCCTGTTCCCTCCCTCCCTCCCCCCTCCCTCCCCCAATGGGGCTTTTTCTTGTGACCTACGTGATTTTCTAGTGTGATACACCAATATATTTGACCTTTAAGATATTTACTGTGCCTATACCCTGGCACATTCCAACTACCCTCCCCGCACACTATTACCGGTGCTGTTGCTCCCTTGTGCCTGTGCCTCCCATGCTCCACCCTGAATAATTTTTTAATATATTTACTCAATAAAGTGTTACCTTCTCTATTTATTTACCCTCACCCATACCCCTCATCCACCTCGGGAGTGTGGGGGAGGGGGGGGCAAGAGGCGAGAGTGAGGGGAGGAAAAAAAAAACCCAGCCTCTCTCCCGTCACCCCTCCCCCCAGATCCCATGGATCACCCTAGTAGTCAAGGATCAACCAAACCCAATGTGAGAAAAAAGAAAGAGAGA
>BLSH010287620.1:174400-186250 GCA_018402905.1 Glandirana rugosa | reverse complement strand
CTGTCCCCTCTCCCCTCTCCCTGTTCCCTCCCTCCCCCAATGGGGCTTTTTCTTGTGACCTACGTGATTTTCTAGTGTGATACACCAATATATTTGACCTTTAAGATATTTACTGTGCCTATACCCTGGCACATTCCAACTACCCTCCCCGCACACTATTACCGGTGCTGTTGCTCCCTTGTGCCTGTGCCTCCCATGCTCCACCCTGAATAATTTTTTAATATATTTACTCAATAAAGTGTTACCTTCTCTATTTATTTACCCTCACCCATACCCCTCATCCACCTCGGGAGTGTGGGGGAGGGGGGGGCAAGAGGCGAGAGTGAGGGGAGGAAAAAAAAAACCCAGCCTCTCTCCCGTCACCCCTCCCCCCAGATCCCATGGATCACCCTAGTAGTCAAGGATCAACCAAACCCAATGTGAGAAAAAAGAAAGAGAGAAGAAGAAAACTCTCTCTCCTCTCTCTCTGCCAAATATTAAAATACAATTGTTTGTGACATTTTTACCCTTCCATATTACTATACCCCATGGTGATCATCCCCAAGGACCCTCCAACTCATCCTGGTAAATTATGTACAGGCTGGTCACATTTCTCTACCCAAGACACAGCTGCGTCCGGGGTGTCAAAGAAATGAACTACCCCTTTATATGCCACCCGAAAACGTGCCGGGTAAAACATAGAGTATTGGACATTTAATTGTCGCAGCCGTGCCTTGATATCCGAGAAACTGAGTCGCTTTTTCTGTACCTCCGCTGAAAAATCTGGAAAAAAAAGAATTTTATTTCCGTTGTATGTCACGGATTTCAGTTCTCTGGCCCTTCTAAGGATAGTTTCTCTGTCTCTAAAGCACAATAGTCTCATAATAACCGATCTTGGGGCCCCTCCAAGGGGAGCCCTCCTAGTTGGTATCCTATGGGATCTTTCAATGCTGAAGTGAGGGGAGAAATTCTCTTGACCCAATACATCCCCTAACCACTTCTCCAAAAATGTCCTCATATCATTCCCTTCACACTTTTCTGGGAGGCCCAGGATCCGAACATTATTTCTCCTTTCTCTGTTCTCGTATTCCTCCAGTCTTTCATTCTGACTGAGAACTGTCTTCTTTAAAGTCTCTACGTCCCTTTTTAGGGGGGGCTGGGCATCCTCTATGTTATTGACTCTCTCCTCCAGGTCCGTAGTCCGCTCCCAGATTTTTTGAAGGTCATGCCTTACTATTAGTATATCTTCTTTAATACTCTTCATTTGATCCATTAGTTCACCTAGGGAGACCTTACAGATGTTTATTGCGGAAAATATTATTTTCAGAGATGGATCTTCTGAGGTTGTCCCTTTCAAGCTCAATGTATCCTGGATCGCCACTACGGGCATATTCATTTGATCTTCCTTTCCTTTCTGTTCCTTAGTGCTTTTGGTTTGAGTGTTAGTCATTTTAGACGGCCCACCTGGTGACATAGACACCTTAGCCTGCTGTCCTTTCCCACTTAACTGGGATCCATGTGCAAATTTCTCCAGCTTGTTGGCGATTTCCTTGCTCTTGTCCTTTAACGCTTTTTGAGACAGCTCGGTCCCAGTCTCCTGCAGGACTGAAACATCCCCTTTTTTCTTTGCCATCTTACTCGACCTGGTATCCAGATCTATATCAATTTGCTCTGCCCTTCTCTTTTCCTTCTTTAATGCAAAGTCCAGGGGGGCCCCGCCTATGTACAAATACCCAGGGTGTAGACGTGGGCCGATGACCTGCGCAATTAATGCAGATAATTAAGTCAAAGGGTGAATCAGCGCCAGCAGCACAAGCAGTCCATATCACCAGTCTAAAGGGTAGTTATACACCTCTTCTGGTGTCCACCCCTTCACTAGGGGTATCACAGAGAAAGTCTCTCGTCTCCAAGGTCAAAAAAACAAAAAACAAAAGCCAGACTATTTATCCTGATACAGGTATGGTTATAGTGGATATAATATGGTGGATATAATGGGTGTAGTGGTACCAGCCCCTCTTGTATCACATATATATTGCATAGGAAGAGGAAGAGTAATGCCAGGGGCAAATATCCACCAATGGTTGGACTTGACACTCCAACACTATCTCCACTGCAGCTGGTAGAGTTGGTCTCGCATACTCCAGATAAAAAAGGCTGTTAAAGCTAGGAGTGCTCACCAATATTCAAAGTTTGCAGTCCAGGTTTAAACTGAAAAGTTTCACTGACCTCCTTTTTTGGGAGAAGGAAGGGAGCGGGTACACGCACACTCACCTCCCTCCTTTGCACCCCCTCAGGATCATCCAGTCACCTCCTCCACCTCCAGCTGCAGGAGTCTTGTGGGCGCACGCCTCCCGGTTCCAGGACCTGAACTCTCCGGCGGGTGCGTTCGTCTCCTTCCCGCTTTAAAGGGTCTCCGCGGTTCTGTGTCTCTATTCGCGGTGATGTCTTAGGTCTCGCAGGCAGGCTCTACTGTTTAGAGGAGGCAGTTGGGCAGGCGGTACAGAGCGCCCGTCCATCCGCTTCACCCCACACGCCAATACATTCCTCCCTGGCCACGGATCGAGCGGGATCAGCTCTTCACACAGGATCTCAGAGCGTGGAGCACAGGCTGCACAGGCCACACCTGCCTATTCACAACAGCATCCGGCTTCCGGTCACCGCCCCCTTACTTATTAAAGCTTGAATGTGACACCGTCAAGGCTTCTGAGTGACCTCCTATGGCATCCAATTTCTCAACCCTATGTTAACGAACCTCTACTCACATAACCATAAAAGATGTAATGAAGAGGTAATAAGGAAAGTGAGAAGATGAAGGGAATAAGAAGGAAAAGAGAGGTAGAGTAAGTTAGAGGGAGAGAGGGAAAGATTGTCTAGAAGGGAGAAGGATT
Organism: Glandirana rugosa; assembly: GCA_018402905.1. Classification (NCBI taxonomy): domain Eukaryota; kingdom Metazoa; phylum Chordata; class Amphibia; order Anura; family Ranidae; genus Glandirana; species Glandirana rugosa. The sequence goes on along the minus strand of BLSH010287620.1, from coordinate 183,383 downwards.
GGCTCAAGAGCTGCTGCCAACATCGAACACCTAAAGAGTTTGGTAACCCTGAATACCTGGGGTAAGGGAGACTCCCACAAATTGTGCCCATGGTTCCCAGACTAATTCGAATTTGTGTAAATTATCTGTGAGAATACTAGTTAACCTTTCTTGACACATTAACCATGAGATTTTCAGAATAGCAGATTTTAGAGGAACCCTGTCCTGTTTCCAGGCCCTAGCTATTGTTACCTTGGCCCCTAGGAAGATAAAATGAATTAATTTCCTATTGTGCTTCGAAATATTAGAGATGTAGTCATTCAAAAGTGCTATCGTGGGGGACCTTTCAAGTTTGCATCCTGTAACCTTTTGAATAATGCGGAATATTTTGGACCAGTCCTCCTGTCCAATTAGACTGGAGTATAGAGACTATGTCTATTGCTCTTCTGATTTGATCAGGGCCTTGTCTGCCCCTTTCATTTTGGAATTTTAAAAAATTGCCAATTGTGGAGCTAAAGTTTTGGCAAATGCTTTATAGTAAGGGCCCGGCAGACCATCTGGGCCTGGAGATGAGCCCTGTTTCAGATCTTTGATGACCCCCAAGACCTCCTCCTCTGAGATTGTTTCTTCCATTATTTCTCTATGTTCGTCCCGAAGATGGGGAAGGGAAACTCCATCTAGAAACTTGGTTACTGCTTCTATTTTCTCATTAGCCTTTGGGTGTACAAATTCTGATAGAATTTTTGAAAAGCCCCTATTACTATGTTAGGGTTGGAAGTGGTGGAATTACTGTCTACCCTAATTTTGGGCATAGCAAGATGCTTTGTCCGGGGAGTGAACTTCCTGGCCAGCAAAGGGCCCCTTTTATTACCCTGAGAATAAAATTTATTCTTAGACCATTTGATGGTCTTTTCAACTTTCGTCGTGAGCGCAAGATTGAGCTCCACTTTCACTTTGTCAAGCTTCTCTAGGAGAGACCGAGACGGATGTGCCTTGTGCTCTGCTTTGGCTGCAATAAAGGACTCCTCCAGCTTTTGTAATTGAATTCCCCTTTCTCTTTTAAGCCTGGATGCTAACTGGATAAATTTACCCCTGGCAAAGGCTTTATGGGCTGCCCACACTATTTCAGCCGATGTGTCTCCTGCCCCGTTAGTAGAGAAGTATTCTTGAAGATTATTCTCTATTCCAGTAACGACTCATTTAATCTCCAGAGTGGTTTAGGGAAAAGCCGCGACTGAATATGAATGGACAATGTAACCAGGGAGTGGTCTGATAGGGCTGTGTCTTGAATGTGGGAGTCCATAATGGTTGGCAAGGTATAAGACGGAGTTAATAAATGGTCTATTCTAGAATACGAATTGTGTGGATTAGAGAAGAGTGTATAGTCTCTGGAGTGAGGGTGTCTGTCCCTCCACACATCAATCAAGTTATGAGAATGTAGGAGTTTAGCTATAAGTAAGCTTACTTTAGTCGGTCTTAACAGTTGACTACCCAGGCGTCTATTTTTATCTAATGATTGGTCAAAGGCTACATTAGAGTCTCCCCCAAATATTATTGTGCCCTCCAATAAGGGAGAGAGGGATGCTAGCATTTATCGAAAGAACTGAAGCTGTCCCTGATTGGGGGCATAATACGAGATCATGGAGATAATGTGCCCATCCAAAGTGCCCTTTACCATGATAAACCTCCCCTCCGGGTCCTTGACATCTGAGAGCCACTTAAAGTTGCAGTTTTTAGAAATTAGAATAGCAACTCCTTTTGATTTGGATGCCGCGTTAGCCAAGTAAAAGTTTGGAAAATGTGGGTGGAGAAAAGTAGGATTGATCGGGCTGGGAAATGAGTTTCCTGGAGTAATAGTATATCTAGTTTCAGAGATTTGTAGAAATCACCAATCTTCTTACGCTTAACGCAGGAATTCAGTCCCTGAACATTATGGGTAGCTACTCTTGTTAGAGGTCTCGGAGGGTCAGTCATCACATTTGGGATAGAGGATTACTCTAATAGTTGGTTCACTCACCCTTTCTCTGGTTGTCTCACCGTCCCATGAGCTCGGTGCCCTCTGAAGGAAAAACTCTTGAGCCACCTTCTCACTAGTGGAAGAAGAGAAAAAAGGGAGAGGAGAAAAAGAAGGAAGGAGGAAAGGAAATGAGGTAGTAATCAATAAAACATACCAAATTTTACAAGTTGGTAGCCCTGAAAAGGGCCGTTTTCTCCAACCAAGGGAATTGCAACCAGGGGGGGAGAAAAAATAGAGCCCGCTGGACCCCCTTTGGTCTAGATCAAAGTGTCTAGCCATTACCGCTAGAACCCCTATACCGAACCAACCAAACTTGGCCCGCTGGATAGGTGGAGGCGCAAGTGAGCCATCCCCCGCTCCAGAGCCCTAAGAGATAGTGAACTGTAACAGTGTAAAAAGAGACAACTGAGATGCTGATCTCCAGCTGGGTTTTAAATCTGTCCCCAGTACCCCTATAAATCTCCTGCGTGGGGAGAGACAATTGCCTGCCCATCTGGCCCTGCTCCTTAAAGACCCCCCAGCCCCCACAAGGGGAAAAGGGGGGCAGAGTGGTCTCCCTAGAACTAGGCCCCTGATGCCAAATCTTAACCCCCGTGATCGGGTCAGCAGAGACCCAACCGAACAGAGGGCCCCACAACTGCAGACCCCTCCCCATTGTAATCTAGTGTTGACCATGGGTCTCTGTACTACTTATGACCCTTCAACCTGAAAATGAAGGTATATTAATCAAGTCAAATAGCATAAGACTTAAATCAAAGTGGTCAGTAAACCAGATGGGTCCTTAAAGTCCCTTTTGGAGAAAAAAACATCCGAGGTTCAAAAATAGAGACTGAGGGCACTAATAAGACCTCAGCCTGGAAAAAAGGAATTGTGGTTATTGCAATCCTTCAGATCAGATGTCCTGCCGTTTGTCGGTCTTGTTGCACTATTCTAATGACCACTTCAAGGGGGACCATTTTGTTTCGCTCTTTTAGGTTTAGCCTTCTTCCAGAGAGGGGTCCTTGGGCTGGTGGGCGACTGTCTTTTAGTCGAGCTGCCACTGTTAGAGAAGTCCATCTCAGATTCCTGCAAAATCAAGTTTAGATGTAGGAGAAGTGTCTCACCCTCCTGAAGTGATGAGAAAGCATACTCTCGTCCCTTGAGAGAGAATTTAACCGCGAACAGGAAGGACCACTTGTACCTGATATCTTTCTCTGATAACACCGTAAGGAGAGGTTTCAGGGCTCTCCTTTTCTGGATTGTGGAAGGAGCTAGGTCAGCAAATATTTGGACAGGATGCCCCTTGCAAAGGATTTGGGTAGTGTTCCTAGATTGTCTCATGACCCCTTCCTTAATAGCATAGAAGTGTGGTTTGACAATTATGTCTCTTGGGGAGCCGTCTTTCCGTAGGGGGCCCAAAGCTCTGTGGGCCCTATCGAGTTCTAGGCGATGTTTTGGTGTATCCGGTAACAAATTGGTTATCAGGTTTTGAATTGCGTCAGGAATATCCTTGATCTCCTCTGGAAGACCTCGCACTCTGAAGTTAACTCTTCTAGACCTATTTTCTAGGTCATCAATTCTTGAAAGAGCAGTGTCCAATTGATCCTGTAAGGAGCCAATTAAATCAGAGTTCTGGTTAGAAATTGCTGCTGTGGATTCCAACTTATTTTCAATTGCTTCCATCCGGGTCCCCAGCATTTGGAAGTCCGATTTAATCTCACTCGTGATTGTGGCAATCGTGTTAGCTAGGCCCCTTTCAAGTAGAGATGAGAATTTGAGGTAGAGGTCTTCCACCTGTAGTGAGATGTTAGGGCTGGGAGGGCAAAGTGATGCAGGAACTGGGCTGTTGGGTCCCAGTTGCGGAGATGAGAGTTTCCCTTGGAAATGGCCCAGGAGAGATTCTGTTGAGGAGGGCGATGGTAAGGGTAGCTGCAAGGAGCTCCCTTGTGGTCCCGGCGAGAAGTTCAGCAAAGCTGGGGATAGTATTTGCCTTGAGTCAGGACGTGAGGTAATCCCCTGGTTCTCCGAGCGGGGACTGTCCATGTTTCCAGCAGCTGCGGCAGTAACTGTCGACATCTTAGAGCACCCCTGGGCTGGGGTAGCGGAGAAGAGCAGGCTCAGATCTTTTCTTGCAGTCAGTGCTGACATGCAGGGGAGGTGAAAGCTTGTTGCAGAGGACTGGTCACTCTTCCTAGGGATGCACTGATGGGCTGATGGGGTGATGGGTTGTAGATTAATCCTCAGGGGAGAAAGAGTTTTACACAGAACCGTATCGTGTAGTTACGTAGCGTAGGAAGGCAGACCAATAAGATTCATGGACACCCTGTCATTAGTGACCAGAACTGTAGGGATCTCCCATAGTGCCAGGGGAGCAGCTATGTTTCTTTATAGCGGGAAACAAGGATATTGCTTGGTGCCCATGTGCTCTAAACCGTCCTTAGGCCTGAACAGCGGCCATCTTGGTCCACCCGTGTATGTAGCTAGAGAGATACAGCGGGATACATAGCACAGAACAATACACAGACCTTCTCCCAGGTGAAGAAGTTTGGAAAACCTGATAAAGGATATAGGTCCTGTGCACCTTATACCGCTGTACTCGGGTTGCAGGGGTTGTCATGCCGCTGCCGCGGCCATCTTGGTACACCCGCCTTCTACCATGCTGTGGCGCGGGCGGTCGCCGGGCCTTCGTGCTACTTTTTGTGACCCTTCTCAGGCTGTGGGGGGCTTGGGGTGAAGGAGCACCTTGTCTCTGACCTCCTTCTCTGCTGTCTCCGCTCGATCAGAGCATCTGGAGCGGGAGATGGTGCGGAGCTCCGGCTCAAGCGGCCATCTTGGATTTTCCCCACATGCGCACTCCGTCATGTTGTTTTTAATTGCGGTATGGTGAAGGTTGTAGCCAATGTGTTCTTTTGTAATTGACACTTTATTTTGTATCAATAAAATGTTTTTTTTTATTACATCGCAGTGAGTTCCCTTTGAAGCCTTTCAGTCCCTGCTTTCTGTGTCCAGACACCCCACTCTTGCCTGTTCTACTTGATCCAAACCTGCAACCACTTGTTAATGACTTTTGGCTTGTTTACTGACTTCGATTCTGCTTAATCCCTACCTGCTACATGTTCTACCACACCCTGGCTTGCACTCCTCCTGGTGGGGTAATCCCAAGGACTGTGACCTGGTACCAGTATGCAGAAAAATGCATCTCCACCATTAGGAGCTGCAGTGAAGACCGACTAGTGCTTAGACCTTATGCTTCGGGTAAGCCCACGTCACCTGCCAGGGTGTGTATTTATCTTGCTGGTTTCTGTGTCAGCCTTTCCACTGCTATAGCTACTGGCCTCTGATTCTGAGCCTTGACCATGACAGAATAATCTAGCCCAGACATGGAGCTGCTGTGGCTCCTTTCGGGCAGTAAATTGCAGAGTTGTAAGAGTTTGGTGTTACCTACGAAGAAAACTTTTCAAAAATGGAAAGTGTGGTGAAAGGCAACATGAGACAACTCATTCAGAGACAATTTCTGCAGAGACATTGCAGAAATGCAGATACAATTTCTGAGCTTAGGTCCCGAGATGATGCTTATGCACATATGCCTCTACCACTCAAGTTCAATGAAGGATTCATTAACCAATGATGCATATATTTCTAGATGAAACTTGCTGCGTTTACTTCTAAGAAAAATAGATTATTCCTTGTTATTAACCTTTTGAATGAGGAAGATCTAGCTTGGGTCTCCCTTTATAAAAGGAGAAGACAATGCAACTGTCAGTGATCCCAACCACTGCACTATTGCTGAAGCAAAATTGCATAGTCTGTGGCAGGGTAGGCACTCTGCAGCGTAAAAAAGGCAGATACACCAAGGGCTCTCTGAAGAGGTTAAAGATAATTTTGCCAATGATCCTGAGACTTTCATTGAATATGTACCCAAATCAATCAATCCGTTACTGAAAGGAGGAAGGAGAGAGAAGAAGAGAGAAAACCCTTTCTCTGGGAGAATTTTCCCACCCCTCCACCTTTTGAGGTGCAAGATGAAGAAGAATTTGAGGTTGAGAAAATTCTTGATTTCAGGATCTTTAGGAACAAATTACAGTATCTAGTTCAATTAGAAGGATATGGGCCAGAAAAAAAATCTTGAGGAGAATGTTCATGCTCCTAGATTAACAGGAGAATTTCACCAGAGGTTTCCTCACAAACAAGACATTAGGACATCCACGGGACACATCTTTGAAGGGGGGTAGTACTGTTGGGACCCGGATCTGAACCCAAGATCTCTGCTGTGTCTGGCAGTAGCTCTTCTTACTGAGCTTCCTGAGATGCTGGACAGTTTCCTTCCCAATCCCTTGGACAAGTGTAACAGGGCAATCTAACATGACAAAGCACCCCAGCATGACTGTTCCTGGGTGTAGCAAACTCTCCCTAAGTATGCCACTGCTGGACTCTAGGATTAACATGTATTTATGAAATGTTTAATCACACTACTATTAAAAAAACCCCAAAAACTTGCACAACTACATTTACAAAGCAAAAGAGAACTATTTACACGACTTTGGCATTTGGGTTTACATAAGCTTAAAAATGCTTTTATTTATACTTTAACCAGAAAATAATTTTTATTTTTAGAATTGGAATCAATGATAAGGGGTTAGTGCCACTCTCAGTTTTTTTTGCTGTCTCTCTAATTGACTTGATCTTCAATGTCACTGAGAATGAAAGTGAGGGTACAATGGAGACACTTCTTCCTGTCTCTTGCCTAAGAGGAGATTTCCTTCACATCGGAAAGATATTTACTCACTTTCTGTTGAATGCACAGGTCCATTAAACACAGATGGCAGAAAAAAAATTATAGCAGTTTGAAGGTATATATCTACTTTTGCAATCAAATTTAAGAAACTACACCGATCAGCCATAGCATTAGGACCACCCACCATAACCTGTCAAGACATGGACTCCACTAGACCTCTGAAAGTATGCAGTGATATCTGGAACCAAGCAGTCAGTAGTAGATCTTTTAAGTTCTGAAGGTTGTGAGCTGGGACCTCCATGGATCGGACTTGTTTTTCCAGCACATCCTATAGAAGCTCAGTTTAGGCATGGAGAATTTGGAGGCCAGTTCAACACCTTGAACATGTTGTTATGTTCCTCAAACTATTCTTGAATTCATCAGCCCAGGCCACCTCTTTCTGTTCTATGGCCCAGTTTAGATGCTCACATGCCCACTGTTGGTGCTATTGGCTGTGAACATAGGTTAGTATGGATACCCTACAGTTCTGCTGCTATGCAACCACATATGCAACAAACTGTAATTTACGTTGTGTTATGACACCTTTCTATCGGAACCAACATTAACACTTTCAGTAATTTGAGTTACAGTAGCTCTCATATTGGATCAGAGCACACGTGACAGCCATTGCTCCCCATGTACATAAATGAGCCTTGGCGGTCCATGACCCTATCATTGGTTCCCTTCCTTGGACTACAATTGGCAGGTCCTGACCACTGCAGGCCGGGAACATCCCACAAGAACTGCAGTTTTTGAGATGCTCTGATTCAGTAGTCTAGCCATTACAATTTGTCTCTGGTTAGTCAATGATATCCTTATGCTTGCCCATTTTTTCTGATTTCAACACTTCACCTTCAGGGGCAACATGTTTACTCGCTTCCTAATATATATCCACTCACTTTCAGATGCAATTGTAATGAGATAATCAGTGTTATTCATTTTAACTTTCCGGGGTCATAATATTATGGCTGATTAGTGTATCCAATGTGTTTGTTATAGGTTCCCATTCACACAGCTTACCCAAAAAAAACAAACAATAAAACATATTTCTTACCTTTTAGACATCTGAGGAAAAGGCCTCATGGCAGACCGCAAGCACAACAGGACAATTTCACAGCTGTCTAATAGAAAGGCTAAGGAGAGACTGAGTTTCCTCGCATTAGCATAACATGCAAAAGGCAAGTTTCTACATTTTTAACCATTTGTTAGGACAGCCCGTGGTCAAATATAGTTTACATCTGATAATAAGATCTGCCAGCACAGTACTGACAGGATTAATTATGACAAACACAGCTTCCCAGCCATCTCATAAAGAGAACTAATGCCTCGTACACACGGGACGATGATCGTACCTACGATCGTCTCAAATCGTATGTTGGATAATATAACTTGCATACTGACTGCACTACACAATTGTACGACCACAGAAAGAACGTTCAGGTGCATGTGGTGGCAAAAGAAGAAAAAAAAAGTCAACCCCGCCCCCTGCAGGTGGCGCCGGTACATTGACTTTCTCTTTTTTTTTTTTTTCGGCTCCTTGGCTGTCACATGACAGCCAAGTAGTGAGCCTATTGGTTGGCCATTAAAAGCTATGAGTGTGCGCTGAGCAGGTGCACACTCATAGCTTGATTGGCTGCCCTGAGCAGGGTGATTGGATGCGGGGATGCGGGGCCGGGGGCGGGTCACTGTGGCAGCGGAGGTGACTTCCGCTCCACAGAGTCCATGACCGCCCGGGGACCGACGAGGGGGACAGCCGCTCTCCGTGTGCCGAACTCTGCAGACCCAGCGCGCACACGCATGCCGAATCTCTGCAACAAGAACCCTGCCTGCTGGATGGGGTAAGTGCGGGGGGGCGACGACGACTCTGCACAGTACACCACCTGTGTCACTGGCTGCAAACTGCCCCTCCTGTGTCACTGGCTGCAAACTGCCACTCCTGTGTCACTGGCTGCAAACTGCCCCTCCTGTGTCACTGGCTGCAAACTGCCCCTCCTGTGTCACTGGCTGCAAACTGCCCCCACCTGTGTCACTGGCTGCAAACTGCCCCCTCCTGTGTCACTGGCTTCAAACTGCCCCTCCTGTGTCACTGGCTGCAAACTGCCCCCACCTGTGTCACTGACTGCAAACTGCCCCTCCTGTGTTACTGGCTGCAAACTGCCCCTCCTGTGTTACTGGCTGCAAACTGCCCCTCATGTGTCACTGTCTGCAAACTGCCCCCACCTGTGTCACTGGCT
>BLSH010287620.1:131688-145995 GCA_018402905.1 Glandirana rugosa | reverse complement strand
CTACGGACCAACCACCGGTATCTACAACTCCGGGAGATGTCGAGGTAGGGGGTGAGGGAACCCCAACCCCGACACCTCCCGAAGTAAAGGGTTACTCTGTGGTGTCGACTCGGCATGTTATTTAAGTAGGACCTTAATAACCTTAAAGAAAACTGAGTGTAGAAGGACAAGGTCCTTAGGGTGATGGAGGTCTATGTCCCCCATCGATACCCCTGGTTCACACGGGGTAGGATGCGATTGGACATAGACACAGTCGTTGACCACACTGGTCTTTACACACTTGACGTGTCTCTTATGGTCTGTGTTGGATTTCACTTATTTCACTAAATAATTTTCTTTCCATTTACCACTAGTTTTACGTGTAGAAGGCAGTTTCACTACTTTTTGTTATTTAGTTACATTTCATGGTTTGTTATATTAGATGTGCATTTTGATCACCATTTACCTTTCTTTTAATAAATCACTTTATTCACTTTAGGTTGTGTCTGGTATTCTCTGTGCAGTTCACACATTTCTGGTCACACCAGTTGCTGACACAGATACAGGTTAGCGTAGGATGGGGCACACTTGGTCCCCATAGCTACCCCCTGTATCTGGAGGTAGTGGGATTCCTGGAACAGGAAGATGTGAGTCAAAAGAAATTCCAATAATTCCAGGATGAATTTATTGTACGGCTCAGCTGTGGTGTCTCATTGGGAAATGAAGCCCTCCACAGCCCCAACCCCAAGGGAGTGGGGGATGGAGCTGTAGAGGGCCTCAACATCTATGGCCACCAACCAGGCATCCTCCAGAATGAAGATGCCATCGAGGGCTCGAAGTAAATCTGAAGTGTCCTGTATATATGAGGGCAACGTAAGAACATGTGGACGTATGTAGCTGTCAATCATTTCGCTGGCATGTTCAGTTAAGCAGCCATTACCAGAGACAATTGGTCTTCCAGGAGGTTTAAGTAGATTTTTATGTATCTTGGGCAATGCATACAATGTGGGAGTTCTTGGATTGACCACATGCAAGAACTCCCAGGTTGGTTTATCAATGATTCCCCTGTTGTAAGCTTTAGAAATTAAGTTCTTATATTCATTGTGCGTTGCTTCAACAAAGGATTTGGTGACTCGTTTGTACCAATCCTTATTTTTTAGGATCTGGTGAACCATGGCTTCATAGTGATCTGAGTTCATTATCACTATATTGCCGCCCTTGTCAGCAGGTTTTATGACTATATGAGGGTTTTGAGTTAAAGATGTTAGGGCTTCCAATTGTGATTTTGAGAGATTTGAAGGCCTTGAAAAATGCCAACTAGTGGCTTCAATTTCTTGAACCACTTGTTTGGTAAATGCCCAAATGTTTGGGTTTCCCTGTAAAAGCGGAAAGGATTTAGATTTGGACTTAAAAGATTTTAATTGAGGGAAGATGGTGGAGTCGTCTCGGGTCACCTCAGAGAGTTCCATGGGAGGGGTCTTCTCTGAGGAGAGCGAAGAGGAGTCATCACCACCTCCCTCTTCCCATAATTCCATGAGATCTTCTAATGCTTTAATATCATTTATAGAAAAACCTTGCCACAAGGGAATTGATAATGAGTTTGTTTGTTTGGACTCCTTATCATGTATGATTTTAAACATTAATTTTCGAGCAAAAAGGTGAATGTCCTTTATTACATCAAAGGAATCCACTCCTTTTTCAGGACAAAAAGAAAGGCCCAGACCTAAAACTTCAATTTGGGTTGCCGTTAATTTGTGGCTAGATAGATTAACCACTTCAAAACCAGATAACTCAGATTCAGAGGAATCTCTTATTTCTTGGTTTTGTCCTTCGGGATAGCTCCCTCTTTTGGGCAATTCCTTTTTGAATCCAAGGATGGATTGGGAGTGAAAATGGGTGCCGGTGTAAGTCCCCCGATTGTGGATTAGTGGAAGGTGCGCTTACCTTAATTTCAGAAAGTGTGAAAGAGGGTAAAGATGGAGTGCCAGTTGACCGTGATTCAGAGTGAGGACGGATAGTAGAAGATTCAGAATTAGAAGAGTGCGACGTGCGTGACTGATGTCGTGAACGAGTTGAATTAGTGCGTTTAGATGCAGAGGATCGAATATCCACTGCTTCACTTTTCCGTTTTTGGGATACCTGAGAAGGTTGATTTTTCCGGTTAGAAGAAGCCTGTAAAGATGATTTTAAAGAAACAGATGAAACATCAGAATCGGTATAATCGACAGGATTGGATACTTTCTTAGAGTTTGATTTCCTTCCAGGGGTCGTCCATTTGTAGGCCCCATTGGAATCATAGGCCAATTTGTCCCTAAGGAATTTTTGTTCTTTGGTTTTCAAAATATTGGCCACAAAGGACTCTAGATGGATTTTAAGAATCTCTTCATTTTCAGGGAATGTTTTCTCTGAAGTAATTTGATTATTTTCATTATAGATCTTTTCTATTTCAGCATCCACTGATTTTAAATCAGTCAAATACTGAATACATAACATATCCATCATTTTAAAGGAACATCTTTGTAGATTGTTCTCCCATTCTTTTTTCAGGTCTCTCTCAATTTTCCAAAGATTCGGGAATATCTGGATATGAAGGCCCCAGGGAACTATTTTATCCTCAATGTATTTTTGGAAATAACGTCTATTCCAATATAGATGTGATTTCCGTTCTAATAAACGTCTCACTTTCAGAAAGAACTGATCGATATTCATGCCTCCTAAGGTTTTACTCTGAGTTTGATGGAATTGGTCCATAAGGCCATCAAAGGCCTCCCCACAATAATTAGCCATTTTTAAGGTACGTATCAAATACCAAAAATATAACCAACAAAGAACTTGGCCCTCTGTAAGAGCTCAGTAAGAGCTGTGAAAATGTGGAATAGACTCCCCCCAGAGGTGGTTTTGGCCAGCACGGTTGATTGCTTTAAAAAAGGCCTGGATTCTTTCCTTAATGTAAATAATATAACTGGGTACTAACCTCTTTAGGTAAAGTTGATCCAGGGTGAATCCGATTGCCTCTCGGGGAATCAGGAAGGAATTTTTTCCCCCGTTATAGCAAATTGGATCCATGCTTTGCTGGGGTTTTTTGCCTTCCTCTGGATCAACTGTGGGTGAAGGATTGTATATGGGATTATTTGGTTGTGTGTGTGTGTGTGTGTGTGTGTGTGTGTGTGTGTGTATATATGTATGTGTATATATATATATGTATATACATTTTTTTTTTTTTTTGTTGAACTGGATGGACTTGTGTCTTTTTTCAACCTGACTAACTATGTAACTATGTAACTCTGAAGAGCACTTGGAATATGGTGAATAAAACACCTCAATGAATAAATGCTAATAATAGTGCTAATTCAGAAGGTCAAAAGGCACCTCCATCCCTAATTTGATGAGAATAAACAAATATATATAGGAATGGGATTTTTATGGTGCCAACAAAATGAGATACAAAATAAATTTAAAATACTGATTTTTATTTTATCATATAGATATAGAAAATAATTCAAAAGATATAAAATCCATTACATGTGGTAGTGTACATTACAATACCACCATTGGAATGCAGTTGAAAAGCAAGCTCGGAATTTTATCACATTGCATGTATGTTCAACATGTTTTGCAGTTCTTTGCTTCATCAGGAACTTTTTATAGGCGTGGATAAATTCTAAATGAATAACAAACACATTTTATATACAACAATCTCAGCAAAACATGCTAACATTATATAAATATATTCTTATAGAAGTTTTTTTCTCCAAAATGTTTTTACTTATTATACATATATTGAACCAACCATATACGTCATTAATCTTAGTATTAAACTATCTTTTTTCACCTTTTTGGGGATTTTCCAAAATGGTGGTTGAAGAATTTCTGTCATGCGTCGGTCCTGACGTTGCCTAGGTGCACGTCACACACGTTCGTTGACGTCCGCGCATGCGCACTGGGCATTTCTGTCAGCAATCACATGGCGGTGACGTCAGACGCCGCCAGATTGAAGTAAGAACTCTTTCCTATAAAAGGCACGATAGAACTATGTTTTTTGTGCACCTGACTTTCTTGGCTGTTGCTCGTGGGAGAACGTTTTTCGCTTTGAAGCTGTTGACTGGGTACGTTCATTATTCATATTTTGTGACCAAATTCCACTCCATTGCTGTATTCAATCAAAAGGATATCTGTGGGTCTCCTGGGGACGGGTACACTTTTGGTGGTGCGCGTTCCCAGGGGACCCGCCTGACTTAAGTCTCATTGTGGTTTTTTCTTTCCCCATAGCACAATTGTCTGTTTCACCACCTATGTGGGATAGATAATTGAAGCACTATTTGGGCCATTTTTGACGATCTGACCATGTCTACCACTCATGTGTTTTTGTTTTGGAGCAATCATGTTTGACCCTTGATATCTATCAAGACAAACCTACAGGTACCATTTTAATTTATAGCTATATACAGAATGTTTTCTGTGTTTTTATGGAAGCATCTTGATCGTGCCCACTCTAAGCTTCCTTGCATCTACCTATCCCTTATTTTGTTGTTCCCCTATATGGGTACTTGCCTTTATTAATTCTAAAACCAAGAGTATAACTTAAAATAAGAAGGACTCCCAAAAGAGGGTTATGTCCCGATCTTATGTGTAGTGGTCTTAAAATTATCCTCAGGGATAAAATATATACACATATGAATAATACCAAATACAAAAGTACCATTTTTCTAAGGGACCATTTATATATGTAATATTGTTCTACTCTGCAGCCTAAACTTTGAGACCTTTCTTCCCTGGGATTGGATCTGGCTCAGTTGACTTTTTCAGCAGAAGTATCTTTATCCTGATGTGTTAATCAGGTAATTTAGATAAAAATCGTTTAATACTAAGATTGATGACGTATATGATTGTGTCAGGATTACAAGCATTCAGCAAAGGGAAGCAGATCAATGGGCTGCACCTAAAAGAATCAGGACTATACAGATAAGTGAAAATATATGTTTTATTAGAAAAATGACACACTTGCAAAACACCCAACACCAATAACAAAAGCAAGCAAGTGAAAGAAGGAAAAAACATGCCAACCCAAAAACAACACCTATCTAACTAACGAAATACAAAATGCAAGGCAGATATCAAATGCGGAGAACAGGGAGGAGAATACCGAGGGCTGAATGGTGAAGGAGGGAGCAGGTTCCAGGGGGACAGGACTCCAGGTGGGGACACAGATCAGGTCAGGTCTGGAACGTGGATCAGTACAGGTCCAAAACATAGAACAGAACAGGTCAGGCTCAGGCAGGGAATGGCTTGCGGAGAAAATGCTGAAGCACTGGGACTGGGTGGAAGGCGGGCTTATATAGTCCCAGCAGCCCCATCAGGTGTAGCTTAATGACCTGTGTACTCCATCTGCTGGTAGACACCCACTGGTGGCCACCAGAACTACACCCTTTGATACTTCGTACAGCAGTGCCACCAGCAGGTGACTCGAGCAAGTACACAGATCCTGACAGGTTGGTTCAATATATGTATAATAAGTAAAAACATTTTGGAGAAAAAAACTTCTATAAGAATATATTTATATAATGTTAGCATGTTTTGCTGAGATTGTTGTATATAAAACGTGTTTGTTATTCATTTAGAATTTATCCACGCCTATAAAAAGATCCTGATGAAGCAAAGAACTGCGAAACATGTTGAACATATAGGCAATGTGATAAAATTCCGAGCTTGCTTTTCAACTGCATTCCAATGGTGGTATTGTAATGTACACTACCACATGTAATGGATTTTATATCTTTTGAATTCTTTTCTATATCTATATGATAAAATAAAAATCAGTATTTTAAATTTATTTTGTATCTCATTTTGTTGGCACCATAAAAATCCCATTCCTATATATATTTGTTTATTCTCATCAAATTAGGGATGAAGGTGCTTTTTGACCTTCTGAATTAGCACTATTATTAGCATTGCTTCTGACTAGAGTTGAGCGAACCTGTAAAGTTTGGGTCCGTACCAGACTTTGGGGTGTCCGTGCCCCGTACCCGATCCCGGACATTAAAAATAAAAGTCCGGGATCGGGTTTGGTATTCGGGTATTTTTGGCGCCTTTTCTATAGCTGCTGGGCAGCCAATCAACAAGCTTTTCACTAGTTTGCCCTTAGAAGCCATCACAGCCATGCCTACTAATGGCATGGCTGTGATTGGCCAGTGCATCATGTGACCCAGCCTCTATATGGGGCTGGAGTCACGTAGCGCGGCATGTCAGATCGTCTCAGACTGGAGTAGGAGAGCTTCATGGCAGTGCTGTGAGGGAAAGATTAGCGTTCACAAACATCTTATAGTGCATTGGGGAGATGTTCCTGTCTATGCTGCGAGGGAGACATTAGCATTCAGAACCATCTTATAGTGCATTAGGGAGATGTTCCTGTCTGTGCTGTGAGGGAGACATTAGCGTTCAGAACCATCTAGTACTGCATTAAGGAGAGGTTCCTGTTGCTGCTCTGAGGGAGGGTTTATCGTTCTAAAAGAATCTACTACTGCATTAGGAAGAGGTTCCTGTTGGTGCTCTGAGGGAGAGATTATCGTTCTAAAACCGTCTACTACTGCATTAGAGAGAGGTTTCTGTTGGTGCTCTGAGGGAGAGTTTATCGTTCTAAAACCGTCTGCTACTGCATTAGGGAGAGGTTCTGAGGGAGAGTTTATCGTTCTAAACCGTCTACTACTGCATTAGGGAGAGGTTCCTGTTGGTGCTCTAAGGGAGAGATTATCGTTCTAAAACCGGTAAACGGAAAAAGGCAGCGCCTCTATATATTCACCCCAAAATGCTTGTTGACAGTGACTCTACACATATGTGAATACATTGCATGAGTAAAAGCTGAGAAGCTATTAGATTAAACAAACGTTCAAAAAAATTTTTTTGATAACACAAAATACTTTTGCTTTAAATAATTATAAAGTGTCTAAAGTGCTTAAAAAGTGCTTAATTCCAAGGTGCATCCGTGTCAAAAAGTTATCAAACTCAAAGTTCATAAAGTGTCATAATCATAAATACATATGAATAAAGTGTCCAAGCTGGAATTCTTGCTGGCAGAGATTACCAACAAGTTCTTCCAAGAAACAGTGCAAACAAAAGTGCTTCTTAACGTGCTGAAAGGATTAATGCCAGTGGAGCATGCAGTGCCAGAAGCCCCCCTCTGTGTCCCCACTCACCAGAAGCTATTGACCATCTGCTTTGCAGTCAGAGGTCAAAAGCAGCTTGTTAAGGGGGGAGAGATACGGCAGATCCCCAGATGCTGTATGTCAAAACGGATTCCCTCAGAACATAAACGAATGGAAATATTGCCTATGGCTCGGAGGATAAAAAAAGGAGCTCATGTGTAGATCGCCAAACACAAATTTATTGCGCAATCATAGAGGTAACTTACAGGATGATGATAAAAACCCGCGGTAAGAGATCTCCAAATGGCGTGCGTTCCACTGCTCGCACCCTCCGAACCGGAAAACCGTCTACTACTGCATTAGGGAGAGGTTCCTGTTGGTGCTCTGAGGGAGAGTTTATCGTTCTAAAACCGTCTACTACTGCATTAGGGAGAGGTTCCTGTTGGTGCTCCATTAGGGAGAGGTTCCTGTTGGTGCTCTGAGGGAGAGTTTATTGTCCTAAAACCATCTACTACTGCATTAGGGAGAGGTTCCTGTTGGTGCTCTGAGGGAGAGTTTATCGGTATAAAACCACCTACTACTGCATTAGGGAGAGGTTCCTGTTGCTGCTCTGAGGGAGGGTTTATCGTTCTAAAACCATCTACTACTGCATTAGGGAGAGGTTCCTGTTGCTGCTCTGAGGGAGGGTTTATCGTTCTAAAACTATCTACTACTGCATTAGGGAGAGGTTCCGGTTGGTGCTCTGAGGGAGAGTTTATCATTATACAATCATCTCCTACTGCATTAGGGAGAGGTTCCTGTTGGTGCTCTGAGGGAGAGTTTATCGTTATAAAACCATCTCCTACTGCATTAGGGAGAAGTTCCTCTTGGTGCTCTGAGGGAGAGTTTATAGTTCTAAAACCATCTACTACTGCATTAGGGAGAGGTTCCTGTTGATGCTCTGAGGGAGAAATTATCGTTCTAAAACCGTCTACTACTGCATTAGGGAGAGGTTCCTGTTAGTTCTCTGAGGGAGAGTTTATCGTTATAAAACCATCTACTACTGCATTAGGGAGAGGTTCCTGTTGGTGCTCTGAGGGAAAGTTTATCATTATACAACCATCTCCTACTGCATTAGGGAGAGGTTCCTGTTGGTACTCTGAGGGAGAGTTTATCGTTATAAAACCATCTCCTACTGCATTAGGGAGAAGTTCCTCTTGGTGCTCTGAGGGAGAGTTTATAGTTCTAAAACCATCTACTACTGCATTAGGGAGAGGTTCCTGTTGATGCTCTGAGGGAGAAATTATCGTTCTAAAACCGTCTACTACTGCATTAGGGAGAGGTTCCTGTTGGTGCTCCGAGGGAGAGTTTATCGTTATAAAACCATCTACTACTGCATTAGGGAGAGGTTCCTGTTGGTGCTCTGAGGGAGAGTTTATCGTTATAAAACCATCTTATACTGCACTAGGGACAGGCTCCTGTCGTTGCTGTGAAAGACAGATTATCGTTCTAAAATCATCTCATACTGATGTAGGGAGAGGTTCCTGCTGCTGGTGTGAGCAGTGGAGAGGTTCCTGCTGCGGGTGTGAGCGGTGCATTTCTTGCACAAAATAAAAAGTGCATCTACAATTTTCTTTTTTTTTTAAAAAAAAGAATAATAATTTATTATTCTTTTTTTTAGTATTAATAAATAGTGGTACATAGTACATTTGTGTCCAGAATGAGGAGAGTGCTGGTGCTGCTGGTGTTGGTGGTGTTGCTGAAGCTCCTGTTGCAAGGAGAGGACGTGGTC
Source organism: Glandirana rugosa (assembly GCA_018402905.1). Lineage (NCBI taxonomy): Eukaryota > Metazoa > Chordata > Amphibia > Anura > Ranidae > Glandirana > Glandirana rugosa. The sequence continues at coordinate 137,106 of BLSH010287620.1, read as the reverse complement.
GATCTGTGCCAGCTACACGCACAAGTGAAACACATTCCTCAGGTAGCCGACAGAACCTTCAAAGTTATATGGTAGGCCCGAATGGCGCTCAACGATTGGTGAGGCCAGAACAATTACAGGCGATAGTAGATTGGGTGGCTGACAATGCCTCCAGTTCCTTCACATTGTCTCCCACCCGGTCCCTTGATGAAAGCTCAGAGTTGGCAACCCCATTTCACCTCTGCCCCTTGTAAATCAGCCAAGCAGTCTGAGTCCCAAGTCATGCAACAGTCTCTTATGCTTTTTGATGACTCTCCTGGTGTGCTTTCCGTGGGCCATCCACATAGCCCTGCCCCAGAAGTGGAAGAACCTGAGTGCACTGATTCCCAACCACTTCTGTTGCAGGATGAGGACATGGAAATACCAGCTTAGCACGTCTCTGATGATGACGAAACACAGGTGCCAACTGTTGCAGCCTTCCACAGTGTGCAGACTGACAAGGAGGGCAGTGGTGAAGGGTGGGTGGAAGATGATGTGGAGGAGGATGATGAGGTCCTAGACCCCACATGGAATGAGGGTCATGCGAGTGATGTGTGCAGTTTGGAGGAAGAGGTGGTGGTCGCACAGAGGCACCAGCACAGCAAAAAAGGAAGCAGGTTGCAAAAGCGGAGCGAGCATCCCCATGACAGTACGCCTGCTACTACCCACTGCACCCAGGGACCTAGCACACCAAAGGCAGCTCAAAGGCATTCCCCGGCGTGGCAGTTCTTCAGACAATGTGCTGACTACAAGACACGAGTGGTTTGCACACTGTGCAATGAGATCCTGAAGCGAGGCATAAATGTTCTAAACCTGAGCGCAACCTACATGACCAGGCATCTAAATTCAAAGCACTTGCTGCAGTGGAATAAGTACCTCAAAATCCAAGAAAGGTCTCGGCCTCCTCCTGCTTCTTCTTCTGCTGCTGCTGCCTCGGCCTCTTCCTCCACCTCTACAGTGCCAGTGTCACCTGCCACCCAGCAAACAGAGCATGTGACAGCAACGCCACCATGTCCGCCACTGTCCCCAAGCATTTCCACATGGTCCCATGGAAGCTTACAGCTCTCCATCTCCCAAACACTGGAGAGAAAGAGGAGGTACCCCCCTACCCATCCGCAATCCCTGGCCCTGAATGCCAGAATTTCAAAATTCCTGGCCTTTGAAATGCTGTCATCCCGTCTGGTGGACACGGACAGTTTTAAAAACCTGATGGTGGTGGCTGTCCCACAGTACGTGGTTCACAGCCGCTACTACTTTTCCAGGCGAGTCATCCCTTCCCTGCACAAACAAGTCGGGGACGAGATCAAGTCTGCACTGCGCAACGCCATTTGTGGCAAGGTCCACATAACCACTGATACGTGGACCAGTAAGCATGGGCAAGGACGCTATATCTCGCTAACTGCACACTGGGCAAATGTAGTGGCGGGTGGGCCTGAGGTGGCTAGCCGTTTGGCAAATGTTCTTCCACCACCGAGGATTGCAGGGTATTTCTCTCTGCCTCCTGTTGCCTCCTCCATCTACTGCGCTTCCTCCTCCTCCTCTACCACCTCCTCATCCGGTCAGCGTAACACCTTCACCACCAACTTCAGCACATCCAGGGGGAAACGACAGCAGGCTATTTTAAAATGGATATGTTTTAAAACTGATATGTTCTGATATGTATGCGCAGCAGCTGAGGATGGGCATTGAATAACAGACCGATGAGTGGTTGTTGCCACTGAGCCTCAAGCCTGGCCTGATGGTGCCCGATAATGGGCGAAATCTCATAGCAGCTCTGGGCCTAGCCGGTTTGATGCACATCCCTTGCCTGGCGCATGTGCTGAATTTGGTGGTGCAGAAATTTCTAAAAAAACTACCCGGCTGCTGCAGAAAGTGCGGGCCGTCTGTGCATGCTTGTGGCGTTCTCATCCTGCTGCTGCTCACCTGTCTGCGCTGCAGCGGAACTTCGGCCTTCCCACTCACCACCTCATATGCGACGTGCCCACAAGGTGGAACTCCACCTTGCACATGCTGGAGAGACTGTGCGAGCAGCAGCAGGCAATAGTGGAGTTTCAGCTGCAGCACGCACGGGTCAGTCGCTCTGCGGAACAGCACCACTTCACCACCAACAAGTGTGCCTCCATGCGAGACCTGTGTACCATATTGCGGTGTTTCGAGTACTCCACCAACATGGCCAGTGCCGATGACGCTGTTCTCAGTCATTTACAAGTGGCTCGGAGGGTGGGTTCCTGCACCAGCATAGGCCAGTTAAAAAATATTCAAGCCAGGGCCCAGTTCTGGAGGATGAGGAGGACGAGGAAGATCATCATGAGGAGGAAGAGGAGGAACCGCAGCAGGGGGGCACCCAACGCAGCTCGTGGGCATCACTGGAGCGTGGCTGGGGGGATACGGAGGACACAAATGATACACCTCCCACAGAGGACAGCTTGTCTTTGCCTCTGGGTAGCCTGGCACACATGGCCGACTACATGCTGCAGCGCCTGCGCAACGACAGCCGAGTTGCCCACATTGTAACTTGTTATGATTACTGGGTGGCCACCCTGCTGGATCCCCGTTACAAGGACAACATGCCGTCCTTAATTCCCTCTCTGGAGCGTGAGAGGAAGATGCGCGACTACAAGCGCACGCAGGTAGACACGCTGCTAAGGGCATTCCCAAATGACACCGGGGGCTCAGTGGAAGCACAAGGCGAAGGCAGAGGAGGAGGAAGAGGTCGCCAACGCAGCTATGGCACCGCCAGCACCTCAGAAGGCAGGGTTAGCATGGCAGAAATGTGGAAAAGCTTTGTCAGCAGCCCGCCACAACAAACAGCACCACCAGCTGGTAGGCAATGTCTTAGCAGGAGGCAGCATTTCAGCAACATGTTGGAACAGTATGTGTGCACACGCCTACATGTACTGTCTGATGGGTCTGCCCCATTCAACTTCTGGGTCTCCAAATTGGGCACATGGCCTGAGCTTGCCCTTAATGCCTTGGAGGTGCTGGCCTGCCCTGCAGCCAGTGTATTGTCTGCCGTGTTTAGCACGGCAGGGGGCGTTATCACAGACAAGCGCAGCCGCCTGTCTGCAGCCAACGTGGACAAGCTAACGTTTATTAAAATGAACCAGGCAGGGATCCCACAAGACTTGTCTGCACCTTGTGCAGAATAGACATTTAGACTGGCCTCACACAGCCATTGGTATACTTTTTTTTTAATATGTCTCAATATTTGGGGGCTACCCCAATTAGAAAAAACAAACAAAAAACAGTGTTGGCTACCTCCTCCTCCTCCACCGCCACTTCCACCTGCACTGCCACAGTCACCGCCTCCTCAACCTCTATTCTCCTACTCCACATCCACCTCCTCCTCCATTTTTTTTTTTATGTGATTTTAAGTTATTTCCCTATCCACATTTGTTTGCAGGGCACTTGTCCTACTCTTACCCCCATTTTGCTTCCTTTTGCAGCCCTCTAGTCCTTTCCAGGACTTTTTTAGAGCCATTTTTGTGCCCAAAAGTTCGGGTCACCGTTGACTTCAATGGGGTTCGGGAACCCGCTGAACCCGAACATCCAGGTGTCCGCTCAACTCTATCCGCCACCGCAGCCCAATCAGTGCCCACCACCACAGCCCAATTAGTGCTCATGGGATGTGGGGGTCATCTGGTGTGTCAGGATCTGCTCACCTTAGCCTTGATTGAACGACCTCTTGGGGGGGGGGGGTGATGCCAACTTCCTCCAAGCTGCCTCTGCTCTTGTTGCTCAAAACGACTGTGCTGTGATGCTCTGTCACGTCTCCCTCTCTCTCTCTCTTACATACATTTTCATTTTCTTTCCTGCGTTTTCCAAAAGCTTGTGTCAAAAAAATAAAATTTTCAAAAGATTTACTAATACCTTGCAGTGTTTGCTTTTCAATTTTTTTTTGTGGGTGGTTGCATTGTCCTGTTGTTCTAGGGCCTCCAAAAATTGGATAGGCTGTGAGGAAATTGGATGCATAATGTATGCCCCTGGAATGCCTGAAGGTGCTCTTTGAAGTGTGGGTCCCTATATGCATCTTAGTTGTGAAAAAGTTTCACAAATATGGTAATCCCATACTCAGAAGGCATATCAGAATGTGTTTTAGGGTGTAATTTTAATTATGCTCATGTTGTGTGTGAGAAATACATTTCTTAAGTTTCCAAACAATTGTGACAAAAAAAATACAACTTCAAAACACTCACCATGCCTCTTAATAAATACTTTGGACTGTCTACTTGCCAAAAATGGGCCATTTGGGGTTTTTTGTATTATCCTAGCATTTTAGGGCCTCAAGAAATAAGATACATCAGGACTGATCAATTTTAATTTATACCATGGCTTGTAGCTAGCAGATTACATTTTGGTCTATGTTTATGAAGAAAGTTTATTTATTTGCTACAGTTCATAACAAAAACTAAGAGAACACATTTTTCTCAAAATTTCTGTACTTTTTCACTTACAGTATTTCACAAGTGAGTACACCCCTCACATTTTTGTAAATATTTAATTATATCTTTTCATGTGACAACTCTAAAGAAATTACACTTTGCTACAATTTAAATTAGTGAGTGTACAGCGTGAGTGTACTATCTCCTCAAAATAATTCAATACACAGTCATTAATGTCTAAATGGCTGGCAACAAAAGTGAGTGCACCACTAAGTGAAAATGAGTATGGCCTGAGCTCATTTGGCCATACTTCTCCTATGGGTCACAGGAGTGCAATTCGCTTTTCTAAAGTCCGCTCATGTCACAGGAGTTGGGACAGTCACTGCGTCATCACGACTCCAAGAGTCGGGATCCGCCAGGTGCCTGGACCGACAGCCTTCTCAGCCTCTCAGCGAGCCGCTGAGAGCCTGAGATGGCCGCTCCCCTCCCCTCCACAGCTCAGCACTCCAGTGAGCATGGAGGGAGATTGACAGCCAGCAGCTCTCCTCTCGGGAAACTGTGAGAACCGCGCCATCGGCGGTGTTTGGTGGCTTAGTTCTCAGTGTACAGACGCCGGGGGACAGATGCAGCATTGGACCGCTGCTGCATCCATCTAGTTAAGTGCAAAGGGGGGCTACCGCGCCAAGAGTGTCAAAGGGCTCTCCTCTCGACGACCGACAGTTAGAGGGAGGTACGAGTGACCTCACGACTCGACACCTCCCCTCCCCTCGCCGGTAGAGTCCGAGAGTCGCCGAGCGACTCTCCGACTCTTCCGACAGCCAGGTCCGTGGACCGCCTAGGGCTGAGAACCTCAGCACTACTGCGTCACTGACAGGGTTGAGGACACTGTACTCGCCTGAAATCTTTTCGCTTAACGTGAGGACACTGGGTATCCTCTTCATACCGGTTTACTCGAGTCCGGTATGAGTAAAAGTGAATCACCACGTGAGTGAAAACAACGGTCGGTAAATCTGTAATT
>BLSH010287620.1:105809-127217 GCA_018402905.1 Glandirana rugosa | reverse complement strand
CGGTCGTGAACCCCCGCTGTCAAGTAACTCCCTTGGTACTTACGGATGTACACGACACTGTATGACTTCGTCTTGTACTAGGGGAGGGAAGTCTCTGACCCGGTGTCCCGCCATAAGGTTGTACTATTGTTGGGGTTTGTGTGGAATCTGCTGGTGACGAAACGATTTATTCGACCCCTATTTCCACTACCCGACCGGTTCGCCCAGAGGTCTGGATTTGGGTTAACTCGTAGACACCCCGTAGGAGTTTGCCTTCCACCTCCTGGAGTCCTCTTCCCCTCCTCCATGACAACATCACAGAGTTGGTGGATGTTAGAGACCTTGCACTCCTCCACCTTCCGTTTGAGGATGCCCCACAGATGCTCAATTGGGTTTAGGTCTGGAGACCCGCTTGGCCAGCCCATCACCTTTATCCCCAGCTTATTTAGCAAAGCAGTGGTCGTCTAAGGTGTGTTTGGGGTTGTTATCATGTTGGAATACCGCCCTGTGGCCCAGTCTCTGAAGGGAGGGGATCATGTTCTGCTTCAGTATGTCACAGCACATGTAGGCATTCATGGTTCCCTCAATGAACTGTCGCCCCCAAGTGCTGGCAGCACACATGCAGCCCCAGACTATGGCACTCCCACCACCATCCTCACCTAGTTGCCACCACACATGCATGACACCATCTGAACCAAATAAGTTCATCTTGGTCTTCTCAGACCACAGGACATGGTTCCAGTAATCTGTGTCCTTAGTCTGCTTGTCTTCAGCAAACAGTTTGTGGGCTTTCTTGTGCATCATCTTTAGAAGAGGCTTCCTTCTGGGACGACAGCCATGCAGACCAATTTGATGCAGTGCACGTATGGTTTGAGCACTGACAGGCTGACCCCCCACCCCTTTAACCTATGCTGAAATACTGAGAGCACTCATATGTCTATTTCCCAAGGACAACCTCTAGATATGATGCTGAGCACATGCACTAAACTTATTTGGTCAACCATGGCAAGGCCTGTTCTGAGTTGAACCTGTCCTGTTAAACTGCTGTATGATCTTGGCCACTGAGCTGCAGCTCTGTTTCAATGTCTTGGCAATCTTCTTATAGCCTAGGCCATCTTTATGTAGAGCAACAATTCTTTTTTCAGACCCTCAGAGAGTTCTTTTCCATGAGGTGCCATGTTGAACTTCCAGTGACCAGTATGAGAGAGTGAGAGCAGGGGGCGCATGCGCCGAGTCTAGCTGTTCGGACATGTTCTGCTAGAGCTCTGCATCATGGGAGCACACAGGTTCCCCTGCAGCAAGGCGTGCACTGCAACTTGGCCTGCAACCTCCCGACATCCCGAGAACCTGGCAGAACGCCCGTTATGGTGCTAGGAGGCACCCGCGCCAAATATAAGACCACCTCCATTAAAGAGGCCTTGGCCTGCGCACCAGCCAAAATGGCGGCGGCACACACTTCGTCTAGCAGCCGGACAAAAGCATGTAAGCAATTGCTAGATCCACTCCCAGATTTGCCTTAGGACTCAAATGGTGAATCCAACCAACCCCCCCCCCCCCCTTCGGGCACAGGCTCAGATCAGGACGCATCTCCAGCTCTACTATACCAGATAGAAAAAATGCTCCACAGAGCCCTAAAACATCAGAGAACATTACCAGGAGTCTCACTGGGCTACCGCACTGTAGCCTTAGAGGAAAGAGCAGACGAGTTGGCAGCTACAGCTCATGATCATCAGACAGAACTTGAAAACTTAAAAGAGGAAAACTTAACCTTACAACCAGGCTGGAGGACTATGAAAACAGAGCAAGAAGGTCAAATATCAGAATCAGAGGCATCCCAGAAGCAGTTCTTGACCTACAATCCACCATGACAGCCCCCTTTCAGGAACTCCAACTTGTTATCCCAATAGAACTCCTTGAGATGGACAGAGTCCACAGAGCACTTACACCCAAGAAATCTGATGGTCCGCCTTGCAATATAATCGCAAAGTTTCATTATTACCGCACTAAGGAGCAACTTCTTGCGGCAGCATGGGAAAAAGGAGATCTCACCTTCCGAGGTCACAAATACCAACTATTCTCAGATCTTTCTCAACTGACCATCACAAAGCGATGAGCTATGAAACCCCTCCTTATGGAACTTAAACAACGCCACATTACATACCAGTGGGGTTTCCCCTTCTCGGTCAGCTTCACCCACCAGGGGACCAAATTCAGATGCAAGACCCCGGAAGAGCTGCATCAAACTCTACAAAATCTTCATCTGATAGACAACCCCTCCAATGCTGGCCCCTCTCGTCGGAGATCTGCAACAACTTCCCCACACAAGTCAACAACGTCTCCTGGAAAACAAGAGAACTCTCACTTTCACAAAAGAAGTCGCCTTACTCCATCAATTCAGGACCATGAAGACTCAATGGACTGAAATCCATCCCACAGATGACCATATCTACTTTTTCTCCCATGATATGAGAGCTTCTCCCCATGAGTCACGCTGTGGCCACATGCGACTTTCTGTATGCAAGTAGCCCCCATATTATGACCTGTACCATGGGCTATACCCCTAGTTTACTACCGACTAACAGTATACTATACAACTTCCTGAGTTTGCTATGTTATTGAGTTAATATCCTGTCTCTGTTGGACAAGGTTGGTTACCAGCAACTCCAGGCCCCCCTTGCCACTCCGCCTAGTAGGCTCAACTATTCATGTGTACCCTCACCCTATATCAACAAGCACATTATAACTAGTTGGAGCACGCAAAAACTCCCACTCCCCACGCTCCTATCCCTCTATGGGGTTATCATAATGCCACTTGAGTCTTTATCATCTGTGCTTCAGCCTACTGGAGTAGAACTGTTCCATCTTAAATTAGCGCCTACTAAGACTCATAACTCCACAGAACTACTAACAAAACGGCTGTCTATAGCCCAGGGGAGGGCTGGGCCAGGGGGCAGGGGGGCAATTGCCCCCCAGGCCACCCTTACTTACATTCAAAATGGCAGCTCACACTTTTTTCTTCTTGTGGAGGAAGGAAGCAGGGGTGCAGCCACCAACTAACTGCAGGCAAAGAGAGGGGGGGGGGCTTCCAGGGCCGACTGTGCTGATGGGCACTGGTGAGCCTGCATTTATGGGCACTGATCAGGTTGCATTTGATAGGTACTGGTGAGGCTGCATTGATGGGCACTGGTGAGGCTGTATTGATGTGCACTGATGAGGCTAAGCTGATGGGCACTGATGAGGCTGCATTGGTGGGCACTGATGAGCTGCATTGATGCATTATTTTTGATAAACCTCTTTTGTTGCCATTAACATTAAATTGTGTTACCACATTGTATCATATTTGTCTTGCTTCATAACATCAATATCCGTTCTAAAACCAGGTGGGCATGGACGGTGAGCTGATTCGGTGGTTCAATGGGCCACTTGACTGGACTTTCCCCCCAGGCCTAAGGCTGTCAGCCCTCCCCTGCTATAGCCCCACCAGCATGATAACTTTAAAACTGGAACTACTAATAGCATTTTTTCACTCATATAAAGTACTTGTTGTCTGTTCCGATCAAAATTTCCAAGTATCCAAAAAATAGGCCTGTGGTACACTGTTTGCTTTTCCCATATCCGCCGCCTCCACTCTGATATTGCTTGGGAATGCGCCTTAAGTCACTGATACCTCTACCAATCCCCCATTGTAGTATCCTAGGCACTACTAACCAAAGCCTATAATATGCTGCAGAGTATTAATCTTCTATATTACTAATTGCATAGGTCTGTGCTCCTGTGTAGCAGACCCGTGTACTCCACCCCACGCTCCTCGCTCGCCCCCCAACAATAATATGTGGGCCCTCAAGGATGGCAACCCATCCCCTGACAGGGAATATTCTTCCCTCTCATGGGTTTCATGCATTTTTTGGATCTGTTGTTATTACATGTTGTACTGTTTTAACACCTGTATACCTTTCTCCCCTTACTTTTCTGCTCCTCTCTACCCTACCCTTCTCACAAACTGCTCCCCCCCATCCTCTTCCTCTACATGTCCACATTGGAGATTCCTGTCCGTTCAGTTTTCACACACTGGTAAGTTCTATCTAACACCACCTATGCCATGGCCCCCTTAAATATCTCCCTGAATGTTCAGGGTTTCAACATACCTCAGAAATGCACTAAAGCATTCAAATATTTCAAATCCCAGAAAGCCCACATGGTCTGTTTGCAAGAAACACACTTCACCACAACCCACACCCCAAAACACTTCAGCCCGCACTACCCACAAGTTTACACAGCCTCAGCCACAACTAAGCGAAGAGGCATGTTAATAGCCTTTCATCGCTCCGTGCCTTTTATCCCCAAAACAATACTTCAAGACTCAGAAGGTCGTTACCTGATCCTCAATGGCCATTTAATGGATATAGCAATTATGGTGGTCTCATATTACCCCCCAAACAGACAACCTAACCCCTTCCTTTCTCATCTCCTACAAGTAGTATCCATAATAGAATGAGCACCTAATTATATGCGGGGACTCCAACCAGGTCCCTTTCCCATTCTACGACAAATCCCCATATAACCCTTCCCCTATGCCGACAAAGCTCCTTTTCTCACAACTACTCTCACAACACAACCTAGTAGATATGTGGAGAGAATTAAACCCAAAGAAAAAATACTTCACCTATTACTCCCACCCACACAGAGTATTCTCCCGTATTGCCCACATATTCGTTACCACTGGCATGGTCCCAGAGATCCTACTCTCATCTATTCTCCGGATAGCCTGGTTGGACCATAGTGCGGTCCTCACCACCCTTGCCTCATCGGTTCCAAGAGCACAAGATCCCACTTGGTGTCTTCCAGAACATATTCTGAAACATCCTTTCCACCATTTCAATGTAGAACAGGCCCTAAAAGAATACCTGGAGCTTAACAACACCCCAGACATATCCCCCCTCACTTTGTGGGAAGCTCACAAACCGGTTCTACGTGGAGTTTTCCAATGACAATCAGCCCTGTTCAACCGAGAAAGCAAACACCTGGAACAAAAACTAGCAGCATACTTCTGTGCTAAAAATACTGAATTTAATCTAAACCCAACCCATCCACAAAAACCAAACTGGACAATGCTCGCCTAGAATACGACTTATTTTTTAATGAAAATGCTGACAAAACTCTACGGCGCTCTAGACATGTATATTACATGAAAGCCAATAAGCCGGACACCCTTCTAGCGCGAACCCTCAAATCCCTGAACAATCCAACCAAACCCATACGTCTCAAATTATCTAAAGATACTCTAACCTGCAACCCAACCAAAATAACCCATAAATTTAGGTCACACCTCGCCTGCCTATACTCCTCTGACAAATGTTTCAACCCATCAGAAGCTGACGCTTTATTCTCTCAAATAAACCTTCCTTAGTTAACATCCTCTGACCTGGATCACCTAGAAGACACCATATCCGCCCAAGAAGTCTCCTTAGCTATCAAAAACCTCAAACTAAACAAACGACCGGCCCGGATGGATATTCCGCTACATATTACTGAACCTTCTCGGAGATCCTTCCCCCATCCTAGCTAACGCATTCAATTGCATTCTCAGGGACCGCTCAATCACACAAGAATCCTTAACAGCAATAATCTGATCCCCCAAACCCCACACAGATGACACCTCATGTATCACTTATCGGCCAATCTCGTTACTAAACCTTGACTTTAAAATTCTAGCCAAAGTAATAGTCACTCGACTAAACAAAATTATAGGCAGACTCATCCATCGTGCTCAAACAGGTTTTATACCAAAACGCCAAGCGGGTGATAATATCCAATGAGCAGCTCTTTTGGCACACTCCGCCAAAACACGTCATATTGCTGCATGCTTTCTTTCTCTGTTTATAAAGAAAACCTTTGACACTGTATCTTGGCCCTACTTACACTACACTCTCCAAAAATGGGGATTTGGCCCCCATTTTATGCGATGGATCACTGCCCTATATGACATGCCTCGCGTTTATGTCAAATACGCTTGCTAAAAATTGGAATTCTTTAATATAGAAAGAGGAACACGTCAAGGATGCCCACTTTCTCCTCTTCTTTTTGCCCTCCTCATAGAACCCCTTGCCCAATTAGTTAGATCCAACCCAACAATAAGAGGTATAGAACTAGGGGGACACCAGCATAAAATATGTCTCTTTGCGGACGACATTCTACTATTTTTGTCCTCCTATCTAACTTCAGGCCCTAACCTATTACCCATCTTCAATAAGTTTGCAGCCATCTCAGGACTCATGGTAAATCCGAAGAAATCCCTAGCTTAGAACATTTCACTCCCCCGAGCTGACCTGGAAGCTGCGCAAGCAGCTCTCACATTCTTGTGGTCCACCTCTTCAATACCCTATCTGGGATCATACGCAACTTTTCTCTAATAACTACCCGACCATCCTGAGACAGGTTACAAACGTAATGAAGCAATGGTCACGCCTCCCATCTCCTGGCTAGGGAAAATCACTGTGGTGAAAATGACAAACTACCATACCTGTTTAGGGTTCTACCCATCCCTGTCCCAACCTATTATTTACGACTCATGCAACAGAGATCAGCTACATTTATCTGGGGCGCACTTAAGCCCAGAGTAGCAAAACAGACACTATACCTGCCAAAACTTCAAGGCAGTCTAGGTGTTCCCAACTTTACCAATTACTATAGAGCAGCTCAGATGACTAGCCTTACTAAATATCATGCCACACACGAAATCCCACTCTGGGTAGCCATAGAATCCATTGACTGCGACCCGCTCTCAATTTAAAATCTACTATGGCTCTCCTTGAAAGACTGCACGAACTTGCACAACCCTATCACCAAGCACTTTATTAACCTATGTGGCACGCTGAAATCAAAGCACAAACTACAGTATGCCCAAAACACCCTCCTCTCTTTCCTTAAAAACCCAGCCTTTTACCCAGCCTGGGAGTCCCCCTTTGCATTCTGCCACTAGGCCTCCCTAGGCTTATTAAGACTGCACAAGCTCGTCACCCCTACCACCCTCATACCTTTTTTTTCCAAATGATTTTTATTGGATTTTGCACATAACAGAAAGAGGAGTGCAGATATATAGAATTGACATACAGTGGAGTAATCAGAGATTATACTATATGTAACATTTTAACAGATATGAAAACATACCAGTTGACAGGCTCAATGCAGTACAAACGGTCACGTCAAGCATTACTTATGGGTAGAGAGACTGCTGTGCCACTCCCCCAGACACCCCTACTGGGAACATAATGTGTTAAGGGAGAGGGGGGCAGACAGACCCACCCCATTTCATTGAAGTAGTTACAATGAGCTAGAACTGTAAGAAAAGGGAAAGTCAGGAATACTAATTTGTAGATATCAGATATTGTTCCTCTAAAAGACATTTTCAGGGATAGCACACTTTTCATGGTATTTTCCCGTCTTTATCTAACCATGCAGACCATTTTTTGTTATATTTGGACAGATTGTGTTCAGATAGTGCGAACATACGTTCATACGAGCTGTGTAGGTGGACTAGTGTGATTACTTCTTTGATGGAGGGTGGTTCTAACTTTTTCCAGCATTTGGTGATCGTCAATTTGGTTGCCAGGAGTATGTGGGTTATGATTAGTTGGTATTGATGGGGGATTTGGTCAATGCCTATATGGAGCAGGGCTAGCTCTGGAGTTGTAGATATGGGAATGTTGGTAATTTGATGTATAAGCATGAATACTTCTGCCCAGAGTTGGGTAAGCTTGTCACACTTCCACATTATGTGTAGTAGATTGCCCTCTTTCCCACATTGCCTCCAGCAAGTGGGATCAGTACTAGGGGAAAATTTAGTAATTTGTGCAGGAGTTATGTACCATCTTAGATTCACTTTCAGGCTAAGTTCCCATAGATTTGTGGCTCTAGATGCCCGGTATGTGGTTCTGATGGCTGTTATCCATTGAGAAGGGGAAAAGGTTATGCCCAAGTCCCTTTCCCAATTTAAAAGTGGCTTAAGCTTAGAGAAGGAATTTTTATTCCCTATAAGACTGTAGAATAACGAGATGCCTTTAATTTTGCTAGCCCGTTTGGTTAGGTAATTTACAATGTCCCCGTGAAGGTATAGATGAAGGTAAGGATTCCTCATTAAACAGTAGGCTAGCTGGGTGTATCTGAAATAGTCCTTCTTAGATATGTTGTAGGCTTGGGTAAGGGTCATGAAGGGTTTGATGGAGTCCCATACATACAAGTCTGAAATGTGTAAGATGCCTTTTTCTGACCAGGATTTCACCGGGAATCCTGGAATCAGGAAGGGCACTATAGTAAAGGGCACAGGTACTATTGCGGGAGATGAACCTCTAGGTACTTTTTTCTTGCATATATTAAAGGCCTCCACAGTCGCACATATAGATGGGGAGAGTTGTGTTTTATTGGTCCTTAGGGATGGTTTGCTGAAGAGCCATGCTACCAGGTTATTACCTGGGATCTGGAGAGCTTCCATGTCCCGCCATAGGCTAGTTATGTTGGTTATGAACCAGGGTTTGATTTGGGCTAGAATGGCAGCATAATAATAGTCTTTTATGAGGGGGTATCCTGCTCCTCCTGTCATTTTGTGATTGGATAAGTTTGCTAATGAACTTCTAGCTCTGGATGCTTGCCAAACATGTTTACCTATTATTTTTTGTATGGTTGTAAAGAAGGATGATGGTACTGGAATGGGTAGGGATCTAAAGATGCATACAATTTGGGGTAGCACAACCATTTTAAATGCAGATAATCTACCCAACCATGTAAAGTATGGTTTGTGGATGTTGTTGATATCTACCGGTAGATTGTGAAGGAGAGGTACGCATCTCTCCTGGTAGAGGGAGGAGGTCGTTTTGGTTAGTTTGATTCCTGAGTACGAAATTGAGCGCTCTGCCCAAGTATATGGGTGTTGAGCTGCCAACGTTTCTCGTTGGGAATTTGGGATGCCCATAGGCAGAATTACAGATTTAGTGGTTTACTTTATAATAAGATATTTTGCCAAATGAATCCAATATGTGTTCCACCGAAGCCAGGGAAGTTGAGGGGTTAGTAAGGCTAAGAATGACATCGTCCACAAATAGGTTTATTCTGTGGTGCTGGTGACCCAGTGACACACCTGAAATGTTTGGGGCTGATCTAATTTTTTCTGCCAATGGTTCCATTAGTATGTTAAAAATGAATGGTGATAGGGGACAGCCCTGTCTCGTACCATTTGTGATTTTGAAAGGAGTAGAGAGCATGGATGAGCAGAGGACTTGGGCTGAGGGGTTAGAATATAGTGCTAGGATTGCAGACAGGATGTATCCCTGGAAGCAAAATTTTTGCAAGGTCGCTTTCATGTATCACCAGTGGACCCTATTGAACGCCTTCTCTGCATCCAAGGACAGAAGCAGAGAAGGCACTCCCGTCATCTCAGCTTGGTGTATGATATTAATCATTCTGCGGGTTGCGTCTGATGATTGGCGGCCTTTGGTAAATCCCGACTGGTCAGGGTGGATTAAACTGGGGAGAAGGTCGAGTAATCTGAGGGCTATCATTTTTGTGAACAGTTTGGTGTCATGGTTGAGCAGGGAAATTGGACGGAAGTTTTGGGGGGTATTAGGATCTTTCCTCGGCTTCGGCAGAGTAATTATCGTTGCTTTCAACATTTCTGCTGGCAGGGAGGCTGAGGAGGCAGCAGTATTGATCATTCGGCTTAGGTGCCCTGAGAGAAAGTGTTTAAATTGTTTGTAGTATTCCCCTACAAACCCATCTGGTCCAGGAGCTTTTGTTCGGGAGAGAGTCTATGGCTTTCTCTATTTCGGGTGTGGTGAAAGGAGCATTGAGATTGTCTAATTGGTCAGTTGTTAAGTGTGGGAGCTTTACTGAATCAAGGAATGCTTTAATGGAATCATCCTCTGGTTGGGGAGTGTCTGACTCATTACTCAGGTTGTATAAGTTATAGTAGAATGTGCTGAAGGCGTTTGCGATTTCTTGTGGGTCAGTGAGTTTGCGTTTGGTCGTGGGGTGAAGCGCGTAGGGTATGTGGGTTTTGGATTGCTGGCCTCTGATTTGTGACGCTAGTAATTTACTTGGCTTGTTACCGTAAGCATAGAAATTCATTTTGAATCTCTTTTGTGTTTTTTCAAAGTCCTCAATCAGTAAGGATCTCAATTTTAGTCTTAAATTGAAGATTTTTGTTTTGAGGGTTTCAGATGGGAATCGTACGTTGTCAAGGTCACATTTTTGTATTTCTTCCAAGATTGCCTCAACCTGCTGCCTCCTTAGCCTCTTGTAGCTAGCCCCTTGTTGTATACACAATCCCCGTACTACTGCCTTGTGTGCTGCCCATACTACATGTGGGTCCGGTACAGAGTCTGTGTTAGTAACAAAAAAGTGTTTAAGTTCATCGGCTAGGGTGGATACCAGTGGTTCATTTTGGAGTAAGCGTGTGTTCATCCTCCAGATGTAGGGAGTTGCGGAATTCGTTTGATCTTCGATTGTGATTGTGATGGGGGAATGATCAGACCATGTAGCTGGAAGTATAGAAGTCGCTGATACCTTTTGTAGTGTCCACTAGTCCAGCAGGAAAAAGTCGATGCGAGAGTACGTATTGTGTCTTGGTGACAGAAAAGTGAAGTCTTTTTCACAGGCGTGTTGGCATCGCCAAGCGTCGTAAAGTTGTGCTTTACAAAGCCAAGGACTAAGTGCAGCCTTGCCCCTGATAGGGGTGAATGTGGTATCAATTTGGAGGTCCGGAGTTATGTTGAAGTCTCCACACCAAATTGTCGTTCCCTGCTGGGCCTTTAGAACCTTTTTGTGAAGCCTCCGAATAAATTTCAGCTGATGTGTGTTGGGTGCGTAGAGTGAGACGATTGTATATACCACTCGGTTTATGCTACCTATCACAATCAGATAACGGCCTTCAGGATCCTTAATGCAGTGCTGTAATTGGAAGTCCAGTGAGTCCTTTATTGCTATTAAGATGCCTTTCTTTTTTTGTGGAGCGTTAGCCATCAGCATTGCGTTGTAACTCTTGTTGGCGCACACAACGGTGTCTCCTGAGTACATATAATGTCGCATTTTGTTTCCTCCGCTAATTTCCATAGGGGTTTCCTTTTGGCAGGATGGTTCAGCCCATTGGTGTTGATCAACACTATCTTGATTACCATGGGGAGTGGCGGACAATTTTATCAGGTAATTTGAAAGTTAGTCTTAGATTTGTACGGTAGATATAGGAGATTGGTTAGGTAATTAACAGAACTATGTTGGCTGGAGCTTTGAAAGTTGTCTTTCCTTGATGGAGTAGATTTTCACGCTCGTTGATAGCTTGTCTCTGAAGAAACAGGGGTGATTGAACCTGCAGCTTCTCAACAACAATAGAAACTGCTTGAACAGTCAAATAACAGAAAGAAAAGGAGAGAACAAGGAGTTAAGCCAAACTCAAAAGTATTCTTTTGTGACAGGCACACCTGGTGCCTAGGAATGAGAGGTTGGGGGAAGAAAGTTCACTGGGCCGAGCAATGCAAGCATCTGCATGATCGCCTTAGTGGTCGGGTTCCAGCGGTTGCTTCGTATTGTCAGTGTTGATTGTTGTTCTTTCGATGGCGGGAGAATGAGTGCCTGAAGCTAACTCGGGGTGCTGTCAGCACTGTCTGGGATAATGCCCCATTCCTGGAGAAGGTCTAGGCCACTTTGTTCTGAGGTCACAATGTGTTTCCGTCTGTTGTAAGCAATTGAAATTTTGGATGGTGCTATCCATTGGTATTGGATACTGTTATTACACAAGGATTTTGTGATGTTATTCAGTTGCCGGTGTCTGGTAAGAGTGTGCCGAGATAGATCGGCTAAGATTTGTAGGTTGTTGTACGGTTGTCGGTAGACTTCCCATGGAGCGTGTTTTTTGCATGAATAGCTCCTTAACATGGAAAAAATGGATCCTTAAAATCACATCTCTGGGTACATTGTCCGGGAGGAAGCTGGGTTTGGGTAGCCTGTGTATACGGTCTATGACCAGTTCTATGTTCTTGGTGTCGGGTAATATGGATTTGATTAGGCTGCGGGCATACGAGGACAGATCGGGTGGTTGCACGTCTCTGGAATTCCACGGATCTTGATGTTGTTGCGCCTCGATCTGTCCTCGATGTCCGCAACTTTGTCTCTCAGCCAAGTGATCTCATTGGCTTGATCTGACTGAGTGTCAATAATGTCATTGATAGTAGTGGTCATGGTCCCCATATTGGTCTCCATTTGGGAAACCTTGTTATCTAGTACGTCCATGCAATGTCCAAATTTATGCATCATAGTTATCATGTCACTTTGTATGGAGCTCCTGAGGGACATTAGCATCTCCTTTAAGGTGGAATCTAACACAGGTTGCTGTAGGAAACAAAGAAATTGCATCTGGAACGATCGGTTGTTCGGAAAGGTCGTTCGCTTGCAACGATAGTTCGTTCTGGTATGACGAAGGATCGTTCGTTTGTGACAAGGGATCGTTTGGAGGAACCATTCAGTGGCCTACCTCTTCTGGCGCGGGAGAATCCAGACGGACTCTTGCCTTGGCCGGGCTTCCAGTGGTCGGCGTGCCTGTCAGGGAGGAGATCAGAGGGGAGCTGTTAGGAGAGTCGCTGTGGCTTCTTGTAATGATGCGGCACCATCTTGGCCTCTCCTCATGGACGTCTGGTACATGAAAGCTGTCAGTTTTCTGGGCATCCTGTGGTCTTTGCGCTTCATGGCCATTGTTCCCCTCGTGTTCGGGATTGTCTGGACGATTTTGGGTGATATTTTGTGGGACTGGAAAGCTAGCAGAAGCTTAGTGTGGCGAGTCATGGATGGAACTCTGCTACTATGCGGCCATCACAGTCGCTCGCTGGCCACGCCCCCACCCTCATACCTTTTTCAACACTTCAGGAAACATTGCACCTACCCTCCTCAGAGATATTTTGATACCTCCAAATTAAAAATTTCTACACTCCATACATACTTAACAACTCTCCCCTCAACCACTTTTCCGGTTTCAAACATTTTGTAAGCAGGATTCACATGCTAGATGCTTAATATCCTCCCTATACACCCAACTTTCAACCAAGCCTGACGTCGACAAGCCTCGCTATGCTCTAAAATGGGAAAAGGACATAGGACATACCCTTGACACAACTGACTGGGAAGCGATTTGGGCTGCAACCAAATCATCCTCATCAAACATACAGGCTATAGAAGCTACTTACAAAGTACTTACCTGCTAGTACTTAGTACCCTTGAGGATAGCCAAATTTGCTCCCTCGCACCCGACCCAGAGCTTTAGAGGCTGCTCAGACCCAGAGAGGTTACCCCTGCATAAGTCAGACTCCACAACCAGGTAGGTGACAGTAATGAACAGCCATGTCTGAGTCTGCACAGGGGACCTCTCCTATGGACGATCTTTGCTGCTACTAGATGTCATTGCTTCTCCCCTGTTTCCAATCATCCTCGGCTTACCATGGCTACAAGCTCATCAACTGGGCTACCGGGAAAACCAAATTGCTCCCACCTTACTGCCTCCAGCACTGCTTCTCAGGAACTAAAGGACCTAACCCCACTCTGCTTAGCCTGGATACTGGCCCTGACCCGGAAACCCACCGGTCGGTTCCATCCATCTATCACCGCTTCCTGAACGTGTTCAGTAAGAAGGGGGCTGAACAACTACCATCTCATAGGCCATATGACTGTCCTATTGAGCTCCTCCCTGGAGCCAAGGTCCCCTTTGGGAGGATCTTTCCCCAGACTGAGCTGGAGTTAGCGGCCCTCAAGACCTAACTGTATGAGAACCTAAAGAAGGGCTTCATCTGGCCCTCTACGTCGCCAGTCGGAGCTGGAACCTTCTTCGTGGAAAAGAAAGACCACACCTTGAGGCCTTGTATAGATTACACGGAGTTAAACAAAATAATGGTCAATAACCATTACCTCCTGCCTTTGGTCCCGGAACTCTTCCAGAGACTAGGAATGGTAACAGTGTTCACGAAACTGGATCTCCGCGGGGCTTATAATCTGGTCCGTATCCAGAAAGGATGAGTGGAAGACTGCCTTCTGCACCCGTTTCGGGCACTTTGTGTATTTGGTGATGCCCTTTGGACTTTGTAATGCCCTAGCTACATTTCAGCATTTTTGTGAACAATGTGTTCAAGGACTATCTAGATCTCTTTGTCATCGTCTACTTAGATGACATTTTGATGTTCTCTCCCACCTAGGAAGAACACCGTGAACATGTTGCCTGTGTCCTGAGTTGCCTTCGGCAGCATGGACTCTATGCCAAAGCCAAGAAGTGCGAATTTGAACGCTCCAGTATTCCCTTCCTGGGACTTATCATCTCAGTCACAGGCATTACCATGGATCCCCAAAAGGTCTCTGCTGTTCTTGAGTGGCCTGCTCCTACGGACAAGAAGGGAATCCAGCGTTTTGTTGGCTTCGCCAACTTCTACAGGCAGTTCATCCGAGGATTTTCAATGATTATTGCGTCAATTACGCAGCTCACCAAGTCCAGCACACGGTTCTTGTGGACCAAGGAGGCCCAAGAAGCCTTTGAGACCTTGAAAGGTCTATTCACGTCAGCACTAGAGTTAATCAAACCTCTGGAAGTTCGGGTTCTGCAGGTTCGGCCGAACTTCGGGAAAAAGTCCTGGTTCGGGACTGAACCCCATTGAAATCAATAGGGACCCGTACTTTTAGGCACAAAAATGGTTGTAACAAAGTCCTGGCAAGTCCTATAGGTCTGCAAAAGGAAGGAAAATGGGGGTAAGAGTTGGACAAGTGCCCTACAAAGAAATGGGGATAAGGAAATAACTTAAAATAATTTTTAAGCTAAAATCACATAAAAAAATCAAAAATGGAGGTGGATGTGGAGTTGGAGGTTGAGGAGGCAGTGAAAGTGGCGGTGGAGGAGGAGGAGGTAGCCAACACTGCTTTTTTTATTTAAGCAACAGCAGGAACCTCTCCCTATAGAACTAGGAGATGATTTTAGAACAACAATCTGTCCCTCTAAGCAACAGCTGGAAGAAACTTTCCCTATAGAACTTGGAGATGATTTTAGAACAATAATATGGCTCTCTATGCGGATGGAATAAACTTTCCCTATAGAACTTGGAGATGATTTTAGAACAATAATATGGCTCTCTATGTGGCTGGAATAAACTTTCCCTATAGAACTTGGAGATGATTTTAGAACAATAATATGGCTTTCTATGCGGCTGGAAGAAACTTTCCCTATGGAACTTGGAGATGATTTTAGAACAATAATATGGCTCTCTATGCGGCAGGAATAAACTTTCCCTATAGAACTTGGAGATGATTTTAGAACAATAATATGGCTCTCTAAGCAACGGCTGGAATAAACTTTCCCTATAGAACTTGGAGATGATTTTAGAACAATAATCTTTCCCCTAAAGCAACAGCTGGAACCTTTCCCTAAAGAACTTGGAGATGATTTTAGAACAATAATCTTTCCCTTAAAGCAACAGGTGGAACCTTTCCCTATAGAACTTGGAGATGATTTTAGAACAATAATGCAAGGCAGCCAATCAACAAGCGTTTCACTCGTTTGCCCTTAGAAGCCATCACAGCCATGCCTACTAATGGCATGGCTGTGATAGGCTAGTGCATCATGTGAGCTGGAGTCACGTATGCCATATGTCACATTGTCTCAGGCTAGTGTAGAGAGAGCATGCTGCCGGCGCTGTGAGGGACAGATTACCAATCTAATATCATTTCATCCTCCATTACAGACAGGTTCCTGGTGGTGCTGTGAGGGGAAAGCTTAGCATTCTAAAACCATCTGATACTGGACTAGGTAGAGTTTACTGGTGCTGTGAGGGATAGATTACCGATCTAATATCATCTCATCCTCCATTACAGACAGGTTCCTGACAGTGCTGTGAGGGGAAAGCTTAGCGTTCTAAAACCATCTGATACTGTATTAGGTACAGTTTACTAGTGCTGTGAGGGACATATTATTGTTCTAAAATCATCTCCTAGTGCTATAGGGAGAGGTTCCTGCTGGTGCTGTGAGGGACAGATTATTATTCTAAAATCATCTTCTAGTACTATAGGGAGAGGTTCCTGCTGGTGCTGTGAGGGACATATTATTGTTCTAAAATCATCTCCTAGTGCTATAGGGAGAGGTTCCTGCTGGTGCTGTGAGGGACAGATTATTGTTCTAAAATCATCTCTTACTGCTATAGGGAGAGGTTCCTACTGGTGCTGTGAGGGACAGATTATTGTTCTAAAATCATCACCTAGTGCTATAGGGAGAGGTTTCTGCTGGTGCTGTGAGGGACAGATTATTGTTCTAAAATCATCACATACTGCTAGAGTGAGAGATTCCTGCTGGTGCTGTGAGGGACAGATTATTGTTCTAAAAACATCTGCTACTGCTATAGGGAGGGGTTCCTGCTGGTGCTGTAAGGGACAGATTATTGTTCCGATTCTCCCATCGGAGACTTGGGTTTGCTTTTGTTGAACAGTAGGGTCTCGAATCTGGGAGTCGTCAATGCCTCCTTTCCCTACTCTCTCACCACCTTTGGGTGCTCCGTCTTTAGGTTGTTCTTGATTTACTCGGGAGTATCCCTGTTCATTCTATGCCTTTTTTTTTTTTTTTTGCCTCTCGTCCCTCATGTTGTTGTTGGCTGGTTGTGCTTTCCTCCCAGTAATATTTATCATATACATGTCTGTGAAGAGTTTTTTATTATAGTACTTCCCCTTCTGGGGATGTCCATCACTGAGCTGCTGGGGGATCCCCGTGGTCTGGGGGCCCGACCTCTGAAGTGCCCTACCTCCTCCCCCGCTAGGCCCTAGCTGCCCACTCCGGCAGTAGTTCTCCAACGGGAGATTTAGTCGGCTTCCCCCTTCTTTCAATTTTTTTTTTCTATTTATCCTTTTATTTTTATCTCTGCTTTTCTTTTTTTTCTTTTCTCTCTTTTTCTCTTGTTTGGCTCTCTTTCATTGTTTCTTCCCATCTTGTCTATCTCTTTACTTATCTCATATCTCTTTAGCGAGGTTCGATGAAGGTGACCTCTTTATCTGCAATGTCGTTGAGGGTTCTGTCCTGGAATGTGAAGGGGCTGAACGTTCCCGAGAAGAGGTCTAGTTGCCTTGCTGATTTGTGGAGACAACGCCCGCAGGTGGTTCTCTTGCAGGAGACCCACTTTCGGGCGGGAAAAATACCCAAATTGCACAGTAAACATTTCCCAATGGCTTATCATAGTGCTTCACCCTCTTCTAAATCCAAAGATACAAGCATCCTACTGGCCAAAAATTTACCTTGGCAATTTTTGGACCTTCGGTCTGATCAAGAGGGGAGATACCTCTTTCTAAAAGGGAAAATCCAATCACAGACGTTCACCTTGGCAAACATTTACCTCCCTAATGTGGATCAGATATCGGCGCTGGAAGGGTGTTTATCCTCTCTGGCTACTTTCGCAGAAGGGACACTAATAATTGGGGGGATTTTAATTTCACAATCGATCCAAGCAAGGATTCCACGACAGGGACCTCTGCCCTTTCTAGGAGGTCCAGAACACGAATGAAAGATTTGTTGCACGATCATCAGCTTGTGGATATATGGCGTATCCTCCATCCATTAGAGAGGGACTACTCTTTTTTCTCGCCCGTACATAGCTCTTATTCCAGAATAGACCTTTTCTTGGTCTCACACGCTACGATCCCAAGAGTCTCTAGGGCAGACATAGGCCACGTCGCTCTGTCAGATCACGCTCCGATCACACTAGAACTAACAATACAACACCTGACTCCTGGATCCTCTGGTTGGCGACTGAATGAGTCGCTTATACAGGATCCTGAGGTCAAAGCAGATATCTTGAGGGAGTTGGGCCTCTTTTTTGAGACAAATAGGGACTCAGTCTCCAACCCTCTAGCCTTATGGGCTACACACACATGTTACATTAGAGGGGTGCTTATTAAGCATGGCCACAGGCTTAAAAAGGCAAGAGCAAAGAAACTTTCGGACTTACTGTCTAAATTATATGAATGTGAAAAACGACATAAGAGCCACCTTGATGCGAACACTGAGGCAGAACTAGCCCGAATACGGGAACAGATCAGAGAACATTCACATTTTCAGGCAAGGACTGGACTGCTTGCATCTCGTAGGGTTTTTTACGAGCATGGGGACAAGTGCAGCAGAGCATTGGCTAATGCATCCCGGCCTTGACTGCCTCAGGAGGCTCCAAAGTCCATACCTCTAAGGAAATGGCAGAGCTATTCCGAGAATTTTATTCTTCTCTTTACAACTTGCATCCTTCCCCCGCTGCAGTTCAGACCCCAGACAGGTTAGAAAAGATAGATGACTATCTGCCGAATGCTAACCTGCCTAGGCTAACGGAGGAGGAAATTGCCCAATTATCCCAACCCATTACTACAGAGGAACTATCCAACGCAGAAGGCTTCACCGTTGGGTACTTTAAAACCTTTTATGACCAGCTGGCAACGCAGTTCATTGCCGCTTTCAATGCTATCTTAAAGGGTCATGCAGTACCCCCTGATCTCCTGAGAGCAAGCATCTCGGTCATTCCCAAACCTGGGAAGGATCCGCTCCTCTGTGCCAGCTACAGACCCATCTCTCTCCTAAACTGCGACCTCTAGCTGTTCACAAAAATTTTGGCAGAGAGATTGGGCGCGATAATACAGCGTATCATTCCCCTTGATCAGGTCGGCTTCATTTGTAATAGAGAGGCTCGGGATAACACAACCCGGACAGTGGAAGTAATAGCCAGAGTCAAACACCTTAATACTCCGTTTATCCTGTTATCAACCGACGCTGAAAAAGCGTTTGACAGGGTAAACTGGTCCTTTCTTCTAACTACGCTGAGACACATAGGCATGCCCACTCCGTTTCTGTCCTGGATAGCGTCACTCTACTCGTCCCCCACTGCCACGGTGAGAGTCAATGGGGTGTCCTCGGAGTCCTTCGCTTTAGGGAACGGAACGCGTCAGAGTTGTCCGCTTTCCCCACTCCTATTTATTTTGTCATTAGAACCTCTTTTGCAGAATATTAGACTCAACCCAGACATCAGGGGATTGGAGACTGGACCTTACCATCACAAAGTTGCCGCTTACGCGCACGACCTCCTATTTTATATAGCAGACCCTGTAATCTCCCTACCTGTCCTATTATCTGAATTGCGGATGTATGGAGAACTATCAGACTTTAAAGTCAACCTGCAAAAGTCGGAAGCTCTTAACGTCAATCTAGTGCCGGAAGCCCTCGCTCGCATCAGTAGTAACTTCCCATTTCGCTGGGCTGCTCAGTACATTCAATACCTGGGTACCAAAATACCAGCTAACCTTCACCTTATTTATCAATTCAACTTCCAGCCATTGCTGAACACTATTTCAGCCGATCTAGACAAATGGAAAAATCTAGCAGTCTCATGGTTCGGCCGTTGTAATGTTCTGAAGATGAACGTAATGCCAAGGCTGCTGTATCTTCTGCAAGCCCTACCAGTAAAAATCCAGAGGAGCTTCTTTAGTAGGCTCAGATCCCTCTTTATCAATTATGTATAGCGGGGCAAATCTTCCCGGCTCAAGAGATCTCTGCTACAACGGTGGAAGATTAGTGGTGGAGTGGGTCTTTCAGATCCTTTACTATATTGCACGGCAGTTCACATGTCTAGAGTGGTAGACTGGCGCAGACACTCATCACACAAGCTATGGGTTTCACTAGAACAGGAATCAGTACCAATCCCAATAGCCGGCCTTCCTTGGGCTGGAATTACCTGCTCTCGACTTTCCCTCTCACATCCATTGAAAGAGACCACTATGCTCGAAATTCGCAGATATTACCGTCTGGCTGAGATGTCTAGCTTCCCCTCACCATTGACACCTATAATTGGACACCCTGATTTTGAGCCAGGCTTAACTGTTAAAGCATTTATGCCCCAAAAGGAACAGAACCTGTTGAGAGCAGCTTCATTCCTCGGGTCTACTGATTGGGTAAGTCCTGCTGTGGCTTTACCCACCTTGAATTCTTCAGTTTTGGGTAGGTGGAGGATGCTGCAGCTGACACATTTTCTTCGCTCCCTCCCAAACCCTGCTACTTTCCGTAGACAACCAAATTCGTTCGAGGACCTCTGCCTGGGAGATGATCCCCTGCGGAGGGCTCTTTCCCTCTCTTATGGCATTTTGCTTGCTGCTTCTTCCCATCTTGACCCCCCCTTATCTGTGTAAGTGGGAGAGAGATCTCAACACTACCTTCTCAGAAGATCAGAAGAACCGCATACTTTTCTTTGCTCACAAGTCCTCCTTGTGTAGCAAATACCAGGAGATCACTTTTAAAATTCTATCACGCTGGTACAGGACACCGGCGGTGTTGGCATCTATTTACCCTGGCCATAGTCCATTCTGCTGGAGATGTGGTACCCAAGTGGGCACTCTACTCCACATTTTCTGGGACTGCTCGAAGATTACACTATTCTGGCAGCAGGTACTGAAGATCATTCACGAACTTACAGGGTTTTCTCTGGTGGACAATTAAGCTGCCGTTCTTCTCAATTTAACCCCCATGTATAGCAAGAGATACAGGAAATCCTTGTTGAAACACCTGTTGAACGGCCAGGGCGTGCATTCCGAGCATGTGGAACAATCCCTGCCTTCGGTGGGGCAGTGGTTTGCCAGGGTGAACGACATTCAACAGAAGGAGGCTTTGACAGCAGCCCTCAGAGATAAGACGGAGGAGCATAACACACAATGGCTTTATTGGGACATGTTCCGATATTCAGAGGACTATTTGACTTATACATAGACAGTTCCCTCCGTGAGAGATTATAGTTTTTCGCTGCCGACCCTCCTGAAGTCTCTTTTTCCTACTTTCTCTACACTTTCTCTTTTATTCTTTTCCCCTGTGTTTTGTTTTTTCTCCTCTTTGGCACAGTAGGTGTCGTTTTGCGTTTATCCCCCAAAATAAAAGACTTAAAGAGAAAACTACCGGTATGCCTAATCACTAGGAGTGACTGCTGTGGGGAGGAGGTAAGGTAACTCAACTTGAACAAGAGAAGTGATTGGTTCCCCGCCATACAGTGGTTTACTTTCGTTTTGTTTGTAGTTTACCCTATATTTGGGCTTGTGCATGACCAAGAAGTTCCTTTATTTTCTGTTCACCTTATTGAGTATACATATTCAGGATATATTTGTTGCAGAGGCGGAAGCCCGCAGGTATTTTAAAAATGTATTTGCTTCCAGAGGGATTTTTTCTACTGTTTGTCTCTTTATGATTCACATATATACATTGCAAAGGTTTTATGTCTGTATGCTGACTTGTGTAAAGGAGACTGGTCATGTCATGCTGTATGTTTCATTGCATACCATAAATAAAGAATTAAAAAAAAAAAAAAGAAATCATGGGGCCCCGTAGAGCCAACCTAACGGGCCCCCCCCCCCCCCCCCCCCCCC
>BLSH010287620.1:87084-103873 GCA_018402905.1 Glandirana rugosa | reverse complement strand
TGACTGCAGCACTGTGACTCCAGCTTATAAAGAGGCTGGGTCACATGATGCACCGGCCAATCACAGCCATGCCATTAGTAGGCATGGCTGTGATGGCTTCTAAGGGCAAACCAGTGAAACGCTTGTTGATTGGCTGCCCTGCAGCTTCTCAACACGTGGAGTAAAATAGCAGAACCCCGGACCGAACCCGAACGATTTTTGAAATGTCCGGGTCCGTGCCACGGACACCCTAAAGTTCGGTACGGACCCGAACGTTACAGTCCGGGTTCGCTCAACACTAGTCTAGAGTGGTAGACTGGTGCAGACACTCATCACACAAACTATGGGTTTCACTAGAACAGGAATCAGTACCAATCCCAATAGCCGGCCTTCCTTGGGCTGGAAGTACCTGCTCTCGACTTTCCCTCTCACATCCATTGATGGAGACCACTATGCTCAGATATTACCGTTTGGCTGAGATGTCTAGCTTCCCCTCACCATTGACACCTATAATTGGACACCCTGATTTTGTGCCAGGCTTAACTTTTAAAGCGTTTATGCCCCAAAAGGAACAGAACCTGATGAGAGCAGCTTCATTCCTCGTTTCTACTGATTGGGTAAGTCCTTCTGTGGCTTTACCCGCCTTGAATTCTTCAGTTTTGGGTAGGTGGAGGACGCTGCAGCTGACACATTTTCTTCGCTCCCTCCCAAACCCTGCTACTTTCCGTAGACAACCAAATTCGCTTGAGGACCTCTGCCTGGCAGATGATCCCCTGCGGAGGGCTCTTTCCCTCTCTTATGGCATTTTGCTTGCTGCTTCTTCCCATCTTGACCCCCCTTATCTGTGTAAGTGGGAGAGAGATCTTAACACTACCTTCTCAGAAGATCAGAAGAACCGCATACTTTTCTTTGCTCACAAGTCCTCCTTGTGTAGCAAATACCAGGAGATCACCTTTAAAATTCTATCAAGCTGGTACAGGACACCGGCGGTGTTGGCAGCTATTTACCCTGGCCATAGTCCATTCTGCTGGAGATGTGGTACCCAAGTGGGCACTCTACTCCACATTTTCTGGGACTGCTCGAAGATTACACTATTCTGGCAGCAGGTACTGAAGATCATTTGTGAACTTACAGGGTTTTCTCTGGTGGACAACCCAGCTGCCGTTCTTCTCAATTTAACACCCATGTCCAGCAAGAGATACAGGAAATCCTTGTTGAAACATCTGTTGAACGCAGCCAGGGCGTGCATTCCGAGCATGTGGAAACAACAATCCCCGCCTTCGGTGGGGCAGTGGTTTGCCAGGGTGAATGACATTCAACAAATGGAGGCTTTGACAGCAGCCCTCAGAGATAAGATGGAGGAGCATAACACACGATGGCTTCATTGGGACATGTTCCGATATTCAGAGGATTATTTGACTTATACATAGACAGTTCCCTCCGTGAGAGAATATAGTTTTTCACTGCCGACCCTCCTGAAGTCTCTTTTTCCTACTTTCCCTACACTTTCTCTTTTATTCTTTTCCCCTGTGTTTTGGTTATTTCTCCTCTTTGGCACAGTAGGTGTCGTTTTGCGTTTATCCCCCAAAATAAAAGACTTAAAGAGAAAACTACCGGTATGCCTAATCACTAGGAGTGATTAGCTGTGGGGAGGAGGTAAGGTAACTCAACTTGAACAAGAGAAGTGATTGGTCCCCCGCCATACAGTGGTTTACTTTCGTTTTGCTTGTAGTTTACCCTATATTTGGGCTTGTGCATGACCAAGAAGTTCCTTTATTTTCTGTACACCTTATTGAGTATACATATTCAGGATATATTTGTTGCAGAGGCGGAAGCCCGCAAGTATTTTTTTTTTTTTCCTTAAAAATGTATTTGCTTCCAGTGGTATTTTTTCTACTGTTTGTCTCTTTATGATTCACATATATACATTGCAAAGGTTTTATGTCTGTATGCTGACTTGTGTATAGGAGACTGGTCATGTCATGCTGTATGTTTCATTGCATACCATAAATAAAGTATTAAGAAGGGCAATTGACATTATCTCTCTTCTGCAGTCCGGTTGGGACAGCGGACCTCATCAGGATGGTCTGCTCCTGTCACTAGGCCTTCGACTCAGTCTCTTGGCCATATTTATTTCAGGTCCTTCAGCACTGGGGTTTTGGTCAAACCTTCCTGAACATAATAAGCACCCTTTACTCTTTCCCCGAAGCTAAAATTAAATTGCAGGGATTCCACTCCTCATCTTTTCCAATCAGGTCAGGCACGCGGCAAGGATGCCCGCTATCTCCCCTGATATTTGCTCTGGTCATTGAGGTCTTAGCTATTTCCCTCAGAAATAACCCGGACTTCCATGGGGTCAGTTGTGGAAACCAGACTCATAAATGTGCCCTTTATGCGGATGATGTCCTGCTTTTTATCACTGACCCACATACCTCTTTACCAGTCATTTGCAGGGCCTTGGAGGCCTTTGGCAAGGCCTTGGGGCTGTTTGTGAATTTCTCCAAATTGGTGGCCCTTAACATTAACCTACCAGATCACTTAGTTTGCTCACTTAAAAATAATTTTCGCTTCCGCTGGGACACTGCCTCGCTTTCGTACTTGGGGGTACATTTAACTCCTTCCATATCTAATCTATATGCGGCAAACTTCCCTCCCATGTTTAGTAGATTGTCCTCGGAACTGAAGGACTGGGGGAAGCTAGGGATCTCATGGCTGGGGAGAATCAATTCCATCAAAATGAATTTTCTTCCCAGACTCCTCTACCTTTTTCAGTCTCTGCCCATCCCGATCCCCAGGGACCCCCTAAAGAGGTTTCAATCGAAGATCATCCGATTTATCTGGGGTAATAAGGGGCATAGACTAAATAAAGGCACACTGTTTCGGCCCAGAGAGCAGGGGGGACTAAATCTACCAAATCTCCTTTGGTACTACCAAGCGGCTCAATTGTCCCAACTTTTGACTGTTTACTTCAAGAACCCTCACCCCGACTGGGTTCGGATGGAAAGGCTAGCCATTCCCAATCATACCATTGATTTTCTATTGTTGCGTCCCGCAAAGACGAGACCTTCAATCATGGCCCCTACTCTGTCACACTCGTTTGCCCTCTGGGATAGCGTTAAATCCTTGCCCTCTCTGGTATCTTCTTGGCAACCGCTCTCCCACCTATTCCACAACACGCTTTTTGCCCCTGGGATGAATATCGCGGCATTCCGCTGGTGGTTGGATAAAGGCCTCTACAGGATCGGTCACTTTGTAAATTCTAGGGGTCCCCTCTCCGTAGCGCATTGCATTAGTAAACTAGACATGCCTAGATCTGAGAGCTTCAGGCTCCAACAAATTACCCACTTCATTAGGTCCCTTTGTAGGGGCAATCCCACCCCTCTATCGCTATCATCTTATGAACAGTGGTGTGGTCAGCCCATGGAGCAGAGGGGGGGCATCTCGGTGATATATCGCTCCCTGGCATCCTCGTCTGATAAAACCAGGTATATGAGGGATTGGGAGGAGGAGCTCGGTATAGATTTGACCCAGGAAGCTTGACATAGAGCCTTTATGGGCTCCTTGAAGGGCCTCTGCAATATCGCTATTGTTGAAGCTAACTTAAAGGTACTCACACGATGGTACCTAGTGCCCCTTAGGAACGCCAGGATTTTTCCAGGCTCTTCTCCCCTATGTTTCCGCCATTGCGGCTCAATTGGTCACATGCTGCATATCTGGTGGGAGTGCCCCAGGATTAGGGGCTTATGGAACAAAATCTTTCAATTGATTAGGAAAATCACGGGCCTATCAATTCCAAACACCCCTCAGTTAGCTTTACTAAATATGATGGGCCCTGAAATTGTCCAAATGCCTTATATCTTTCATTTTGACGGGCACCAAGGTATCCACTGCCAGAGCTTGGAAACGGCCCTACGTCTCTTTCTCCCAGACAAAGGAAAACATATCCTGGATTATGACACAAGAAAAGACAGCTAGTATATTCCTGGACACAGTAGAGAAACACAATGCAACCTGGGATCCCTGGCTATCCTACGTGGCTCGAGCTTAAGTTTGCTATCAACCATTGGGACTTTCAAAAAGTCTTGGGCCCTCCACATCTCTGACACCACAAATCCTCCTGTTCTTCCCCCCTCTTCTCTCTCTCCCTTCCCCCCCTCTTCCTTCTGTACTGAGCTACTCTTTTCTCTTTGCTTACTTTCCTCTCGTATATTCAGTGTAGTCTATTTACGGATCACAGTAATTTTCTACTTCTTAGATAATAGACACATATTACAGTATGTCAACTTATCGAAGGAGGTTGGGCCTCAAGGGCGTCTCCTTCATATATGTCTAAGGTACCTCCTTTATGTTTTATTATCTATTCTAGGATATATGTCCCCAATGCATTCAACCTCATCTTTTTTGCATATATAGTCGAGGAATCTCATAGTCAGCTCTTTACAGCCAGAGGGGCTCAGGCTCTCTTATTTGGAGGTCGCCTCCCTTCCGGGGGAGTAGCGATTTGGGGAGGGCCTCGTGATTAATTTCTTGCCTGCTTCCTCCGTGGTTGGACCTCTGGGTGGGGAGGTGGGGCAGCTCTGTCTCTCGGGCCACGGCACAGCATGCTCCCAGTAGGGGTGCCGCCCAGGGGAACCGGAGCTTTGCTTCCTGCTTCCTCCTCCGCGGGGTCTAGCCGGGGAGGTGGCTGACGGGGATGGTCGGTTTAGTTTAACTTTTTGAGGCAGAGACCTCACTTGATGTTGATTCTGGGTCCTCCCATGCTTGGGTTTATGACTCTGCACTGTTACTGTTATGTATTGGATTTACAATTTGTCAATAAAAACTATTGAATGAAAAGATTGTGCTGAGGACGTGTTTGTATTTTGTTGTTGTTTCCTCTAGCCCCCCGAGGAAGCGGTGTCGGGCAGCTCTATTTAAACTGTGTGCTTCCTGTAAGCAAGTGCTGTCTGTTCTACAGCGTTTAGTGTGAGTTCCTGGCTTCCTGACTATCTGATACCTGTTCCTGTGACCCGGCCTGCTTTTACCCTGCTCTGAACTCTGCCTGCACCGACCCCGGCTTCCACGACCATTCTTTTGCCTCCTCCCTTGTACCTTGCTGCCTGAACGTTGCCGACCCACCATCCATCTGCCTGAACCCTTGTACTGCACTGCCCGCCAGTTACCGACCCGTACTGCCTCACGACCCTTCTGCCTGCATGAGCTCCAATGGACATATACCTTGCACCAGAGACTGTCCAGCCCTCGTGCCCCCCGTGCTCCTGTCTGCACTACCAGGGACTCACGAACCGGGGCCGCAAGAGAGGTACCCACTGCATAAGCCAGACTCCATCACCAGGTACGTGACAGTAACGGACAGCCATGCCTGAGTCTGCGCAGGGGGCCTCTCCTGTGAACGAACTTTGCTCTCACCTGGCCGGGCTGACCCAAGCCGAAATCCTTGCAGGAGGACTACTACCGGTTAGAAAGACGGCTCCAGGAGCTCACTACGGGCAAATCTACAGCCTGCACCACAGTGACCATGACCTCTGAACCTCAAGTACCCCTACCGGAACGGTTCTCAGGCGACCGCACCAAGTTCCGGGCCTTCCGGATCTCTTGTGAACTCTATCTTGCTCTCCAACCCAGCACCTACTCCTTGGAGACTACGAAAGTGGGTCTTGTGATCTCCTTGTTGCTGGAAGAACCCCAGTCTTGGGCACACCGCCTGCTGGAACAGAGGGCTCCGGAAGTCTCTAACCTGACCGCCTTATTCAAGGCTATGGCCTGCCTCTATGAGGACCCACATCAGGCCGCATGGCGGAAGCTGCACTCCATGCACTCCAGCAGGGCCGCCGCATGGCGGAGGACTATGTGGCCGAGTTTAGGCGCTGGAGTGCCGACACGGAGTGGAACAATGCTGCACTCCATCATCAGTTCCGTTTGGGTCTCTCTGACCCCCTGAAGGATGAACTGGCTCGAGTTGGGGTACCCCCGACTCTGGACGCATTAATCAAGCTCTCGATCCAGATTGACAGGCATCTCAGAGAACGGGGAGCTGAGCGGTCAGCCGGGTCTTCACGACTTACTGGGAGGCAACCCCGGGCTCCCACGGTCGCTACAGTAGCTTCAGCTCAGCCCGAGCCTAAGAAATCAGGTATACTCCGTTCTCCCTTCACCCAGGAGGATCGGCAATACCGCCTGAATCACCGCCTGGGCCTGTACTGTGGAGAACCAGGACAAGTAGTGGGGTCTTGCTCTGCCAAGCTTGGTCAACGCCCACCACCTGTCATTGGCAATGCACCAGCCTCATCTAATGCCTCCTCTCACCTGACCCTTTCTCTCTTCCTTCAGCTCCCTGACAAGACTATCCGGATTGCTGCCATCATCGACTCGGGTGCCTGCAGTGGGTTCATCGACCGGTCCTTCATGGCCCAGCATCAGATTCCTCTACGGCCAAAGTCTCATGGACTGGTGGTACGCCTGGCACCAACAGCAAATCTGGTGTGGTCACCCACGAGACCTGTCCCCTGCTTGCTACAACCTTGGATGGTCACCAGGAGTTCCTCTGCTTGGATGTCATTGCATCCCCGCGTTCCCTATTATCCTGGGTATACCCTGGCTGCAGGCCCATAGCCCCAGCATCAACTGGGCTACAGGCGAAACCAAGTTCCAGTCACCCTATTGCCGCCAGGACTGGTTCCCAGTGACTAAGGAAGCTGTTCCTACGCTGCTCAGTCTGGACACAGATGCTGACCTAGACGTCCATCAGTTGGTGCCCTTGTTGTACCACAGTTACCTAGATGTGTTCAGCAAGAAGGGCACGGAACAGTTGCCGGCCCACAGGGCATATGACTGCCCTATCAAGCTCCTCCCCGGAGCCGAAGTCCCTTTTGGAAGGATTTTCCCTTTAACGAAGCTGAAACTGGTGGCCCTCAAGGCCTATATAGATGAGAACCTACAGAAGGGAAAAAATCTTACTCCTGGAGGGGGAAGCACCCCTTCGAAGAGCATGACACAAAAAAGATGGGACTTTGCTGGTACTGAGAAACCCTCTCTGAATGATCAGACGTAGGCATAGAATATTCTAGGTATAACAAAGTTTAATGAATTAATAACATGTACATCATAAAATCACCTATAAAAGGCGAAAAAACAAACATATAAATATAAATCATAATAGACCGAACTTGACAAAACATGACCCAGAGGGTCTAAATACTCCCAGTCAGTGGAGAGGACGTGATGTGGCTCAGATGACTGGTTGTTGAAAATGGAGGATATATGTTTCTTTTCCCTACGCGTTTCGCCAGTTAGGCTTCTTCAGGGGAAGCATAGATACACAGCACATAAGGGTATATATATCCTAAATAGATAGAGAATAGTCCGGTAAAACGTAGAAAATATACATAATGGCAGATATTACACAAGTGAAGTCCCGCTTCCGGGATAAATTACCAATTTATATAAATCTGATCATTGCGTCTAGTTAGATAAACATACTATTCAACCAAACATTAAGGTGGAATAGAAAAATAATAACAAAGAGAGAATAATATACATACACATTGCATATATCGAATCTAGCAACAGAAGTTGCAATTACCTTGGAAGTTAGAAATTAGAAAGAAACACTCCATATAATGATATGTCTTACCTGTCCTTATTTCTGAAATAGTGTAAGTATTTAGAGGGAGACTCAAGATTAACTTTTCATGGCTAGTCCCTATTATCAACTCAAGAGGGAAAAGCGAAAAAGCTTATAGAGAATTATAAAGATGTAATCCTTCTGGGGTGAACCGGAGAGCGTCCTATGAGGCGTATCCAGGTGAAGCCATACAACAACATATAGGTGCACTGGGGAAACAGATGGTGCGACTACCCACAGGCGACATCTAATGGTCATAAAAAAAAAAAAAAATTAATATTTTGCATCTCATGTATCTGTCTTATAAAACCCAAAAGCAAGAGAGGGATGTATGGAATAGGGTGGATAGACCCAAATAAACAAACACTAACAAAAAAAAAAAAATATTAAATATAAATGGTATGTCACCTACACATTGTAGGGAAAAGCAATAATGTATTGGAAGATGGAATATCACAAATGATACGTTGAAAATAGAGTGCTGAAGTCTACGCAATGTATCGCTGAGATGGACACATCTACAGGGAAAACAAAGGCTGATAAAGATATGATCAATGGCAGCCTATAACAGACAGCACATCAACCTGTGCTTGGGAAGTCATCTAGGTAGTCCAAAATTACCTTAATGGCCTCTGATGTAGAGCGTCCCCTCTCCTCACTAGGCATACTTGCTGTGTGCACTTGTGTATAGGGTTTAAATAGTCTGTGTTTTGGCGCCAAAAAGTAGCGCTGGGCGCACCGGAAGTGACATACAGGAAGCCCACACACAAAAAAAAATAAAAATAAATAAAAATAAAAAATAAATTACCATCCGGGTGTCCAGAGGTCAACACCATGGGTTTTTGTGATAAACACAGGAAAGCTCCCCATGGATATTGACCCATAAATGCATCGGGCAACCGTTTCCGGTGCTTAAAAAGATAGATTGCTATTCTCCGCATCCCAATGCATTCATGATAGCACTAGTGCGGGGATAGTCAGTCAGTCACCATGAATGACAGTCCTTGCCTCTTCTGTAAAACCCGTGCATCAGGCGTTATTAGGCAGACCCCGTAAACCCCTATTATCCTATGGGAAGGGGTCATATTCAAAACGAGGAACGCCCAGTGGTGGGATGGAGATGGCTAGGAGGAAGTCCCGCTGGAGGCAACCAGTTGAAAAGTTACCTATTTCCTATAAAAAAAAAAAAAAAAAGGAAAAAGGAAGGGGATAAGCCAAACCAGAAAAGGACAACTCCATATAGATGCCTCCCCGTCCCACCACGGTTAGCAGTAGTGTAACGCTTTATAATAAGGCATCCTTCCATAAAAAGTATGGATGGAAAGTTCAAAAGCCCCCCTAAATTGTCTGTTGCTGAAGAGCATTAGACAAGGGAGGAAGACATACATATGTAAATGTAGATCCAGTATAACACAGCAATACAACTCCTGGCGGCATCAACCAGGGGTGCTATGTACACTGGGGCCACTAAAGCTACTGTACTGATAACCAATAACAGCCATGCATGTAAAATGCACATTGTTGGACGGCAGACCCGGAACCCCAGGACGCAATATAGGACCCCCAGAAAGAAACATATCATATATTGGGACAGGGAAATGAGACAGTATACACATGGAGTGACATGGAGTGAATACCTTATGATAATATACATAAATGATTCTAGATCACAGAATATATATCATTCATTAATGTACAACATGACCTATGGTGGTTTTAGAGGAAAGGCTTAAAGCTGATGTTCTCATTGAGGCCAGGTGCTTTAGTAGCCTCCAATTGGAAAATCCATTTTGTTTCCAATTGTAAGAGGCGTTTGTCGATGCTACCTCCACGAGGGGGGGCTTCGACATGTTCCAATGCAAAGAATTTAATTTGATTCAAATCATAATTGTGATAAAGGCCGACATGGCGACTAATGGCAGATTCCAATTTTCCATTGGAAATTTCATATACGTAGTCTCGGATTCTATTAAAAAAGGGACGCTTGGTCTTGCCTACATAGAAGGCCTGGCAACGGCATTCCATATAGTAGACCACTTCGATGGTTTTACAGTCTACCAAGTATTTCGGAGTCCAATGGGTGCCATCTGGAAGGAGTACCTTTTTGGCTTGCCATATCCAAGTACAGAAATTGCATTGTCCACATTTTTTGGTACCTCTTCGAGGTTTCACCCAGGGTATTGATTCCCTGGGGGTAGCCAAATGGCTATGAGTCAGGTGATCACGGAGATTTTTTGCCCGTCTATATGTGACCATAGGTCTCGGGGGCACATATTTGCTGACCACCGGCTCATCCAGAAGAAGATGCCACTGTTGGTCCAAGATGCTTCTAATTTGACTCGACTCAGCTGTAAACTGAGTAATAATGCGTGTGGGTCCTTGTTCACTCTTTTTCGGACGAGAAAATAGCAGGGACTCCCGGGATCTACTTTTAGTTTTGTTAAACGCTTTTTTTAGGCACTTGTGACTATATCCCCTTTTTAAAAGCCTTTGTCTAAGGGATTCGGCTTGTCTCAAAAAGACCTGATGGTCGCTGCAGTTGCGTTTTAAACGTAAATATTGTCCATAAGGGATACTGTTTTTAAGGAACTGTGGATGTGAACTTTTTGCATGTAAAATAGTGTTCGCCGCTGTGGACTTGCGGTAAAGATCCGTGCTAATCCTGCCATCAGGATCCTTATGGATCTGAACTTCCAAAAAGGTCACCGTAGCAAGGTCACATTCCATAGTGAATTTTAAGTTGTAGGAATTGGTATTCAACCACAGCATAAATTCACCAAGTAGTGCCCTGGACCCCGTCCAGATCATGAGTACATCATCAATATACCTGTGCCATGTAAGTACATGGCACAGGTATATGGAGGAAGACTCAGTGAAGAAGACAGAGCGTTCCCACCCCCCCAGGTACAGGTTCGCATACGACGGGGCACATCGTGTCCCCATTGCTACGCCCTGCACCTGGAGGTAGTGGGACCCATTGAATAGAAAAATATTCCGGGAAAGGATATATCTGAGAAGGTCCAGGATGAAAATATTTAAATGGGCAAAATTTGTATCCCTCGTCCCAAGGAATTCCGCTATGCATTCAATTCCTTTGGTGTGTGGGATAGACGAGTATAGTGCTTCCATGTCAATAGTGACGAGCCAGGCACTTTCAGGAATGGTGATGCCCTCCAGGACCCTAAGGAGGTCCGCTGTATCTTTAATGTAGGAGGGCAAGGCTGTGACCAGCGGTCTAAGATGTTCGTCTACCATGAGACTTGCCTTCTCCGATATGCAGCCAATACCTGAGACGATCGGTCTGCCTGGTGGATCCCTTTGGTTTTTATGTATTTTCGGGAGCGCATAGAATGTAGGTATGATGGGATCCACTACATTCAAGAACTCATAAGTATTCTATTCTTATTAATGGTTCCTCTATTATAGGCATCACTGATTAACTCCCTATATTCCTGGTAGAATCTGTCTACCTTGTTTGCTGATATTTTCAAATACCATTCAGTATTTTTTAGGATATTGAGGCACATCGTCACATAGTCTCGTCTGTTTTGGATTACAATATTGCCCCCTTTGTCGGAAGGTTTTATTACAATCTGGTCATTCTGTTTGAGATTCTGGAGAGCTATACGTTGCTCATCATCTAGGTTGGTATCATTATAAGGCCCCATCGTGACTTCTTTAAGGCCATGGAGTACTTTTTGTACAAATGACCAGATATGTAAGTTCCACTGCAGAGGGGGGAAATATTGTGATTTGGCTCTATAGTTCAAAGCTCGGGGTTGATCTTCCTCAATGGACGTGCCCTGTGCTCCTAGGAGTAAGGGAGTATCACTTTGGTAGGTGTCAACTCCTGGATTGCTTTCCTCCCATAGCTGCATTAAATCTTTAAGTGCTCTAAAGTCGTTAATAGTGAAATCTTGCCATAGTGCCATGTCGCGTGCCTTTATCTCTCTAGGGGTGAGGGTTTTATCAAAAATTATATGTAACGTTAATTTGCGTGCGAAAAGAATAATGTCTTTCGCCAGTACGAATTTATCCAGTTCTTGAGCCAGGCAAAAGCTAAGTCCTAAGGACAATAGGGATTCTTCCCTTTGGGTAAGTTTATATGATGACAAATTAATAATTTGTAAATCATCTATGTCTTTTTTACCAGATGCGGCTGAAGGCTGCTCTGTTTTTTGGCTTCCCCCAAAGGGAATGGAGTATGACTCGGGAGTAGACCTTCGGATCTGGTTTTTGGGCGAGTTGCTTGCTTACCTTGGCCTTGAGTATCCCCTCCCGCGATCACACCCGTAGCTTCACTAGTGTGTGTACGTGAAGAAAGCCCTTCACCAGAGAGAGGAAATAAAGACAATGGTTTAAATTGTGCAAAGGAAAAATTAGAAGAGCCGGGTGTAGGTTTGCCCGACGCTGAAAAATCACCCTTGGTGGTGTTTTGACGCTTGGATTGTGATCCTGATTTACCCCTGCTTCCAAATTTCGTCTTCACAGGTTTGACCTTTCCCGAGGAGTCCGAAACAATAGATCCTGCCTGTGTAGAGGAGGCAGAGGATGATGAACAGAGTGAATAAACTTCAGCATCCCCATCCTCCCTGGGTTGTCCCCTGGGCATAGGGTTTGTATGGGTTCTTTCCGGGCGTGTAGACTTCTGTCTATGGCTCTGTGACCATCTATATGCTTTCTTTGTATCATATGCAGCTATATCCCTCATCAACTTTTTGTTCTTAGTAAGCACTAATTTCTTATTGAACCTGTTCATAAAGTCCACAAGATCTTTTTGTTTCTCCTCGAAAGTTGGATTAGAGGTTATATGGGGATTGTCTTGCTGCAAGGATAATAGGATTTCATCCAATCCGGAAATCTCCTTTTCATAATGGCTGTTCAGAATGTCCATCATGCGATAAGAGCATGTCTGGAGATTCTCCTCCCATAATGTTCACATTTCCATGCTCACTAGTTGCAGAGTGGGGAATATTTGGATCCGGAGTCCAAAGGGGACACATTTGTGTTCTTTATATATGTCAAAGTATTGTTTGTGCCAATACAGTGATGATTTTTTGATAAGCAGTTGTTTAACCCGTTGGTTTGGATGTCCTGTTGGCCTGCATTCGCCCCCAAGGCCTCATTTCTAATCTGCGTGATGAAGCCTTCCCACTTATCACCACAGAATTCCGCCATTGTTCAAAAATATCAAAAGTATAGTCAAACAAATGGCAAACTTTCCAATTTAGCAGTAAGAGGAAATGTACGCTCTGGTACTCGCCTCTTATAAAAAACCTTAGATATGTCCAAGGTAGTTGATTCAATGCAAAAGAAGCCTCTCAATTAAATCCTAAATATCCCTTGAAGATATATAATAAGGGAATTTGAGTCTAACGAGTAGATACAAGGTACTCAACACTATCATAAATGAATGAGAAAACAGAGGGGGCGGCAGTGCTGATAATGAGAAAAATGGGTATTTGCTACCCCAATTGACAAAATGAAAACATTTAATATCACCTACTGCCAAGGTCAGTACCACATCCCTAAAGAAACTAGAGAAAAAATCTTACTCCTGGAGGGGGAAGCACCCCTTCGAAGAGCATGACACAAAAAAGATGGGACTTTGCTGGTACTGAGAAACCCTCTCTGAATGATCAGACGTAGGCATAGAATATTCTAGGTATAACAAAGTTTAATGAATTAATAACATGTACATCATAAAATCACCTATAAAAGGCGAAAAAACAAACATATAAATATAAATCATAATAAAACGAACTTGACAAAACATGACCCAGAGGGTCTAAATACTCCCAATCAGTGGAGAGGACGTGATGTGGCTCAGATGACTGGTTGTTGAAAATGGAGGATATATGTTTCTTTTCCCTACGCGTTTCGCCAGTTAGGCTTCTTCAGGGGAAGCATAGATACACAGCCCATAAGGGTATATATATCCTAAATAGATAGAGAATAGTCTGGTAAAATGTAGAAAATATACATAATGGCAGATATTACACAGGTGAAGTCCCACTTCCGGGATAAATTACCAATTTATATAAATCTGATCATTGCGTCTAGTTAGATAAACATACTATTCAACCAAACATTAAGGTGGAATAGAAAAATAATAACAAAGAGAGAATAATATACATACACATTGCATATATCGAATCTAGCAACAGAAGTTGCAATTACCTTGGAAGTTAGAAATTAGAAAGAAACACTCCATATAATGATATCTCTTACCTGTCCTTATTTCTGAAATTGTGTAAGTATTTAGAGGGAGACTCAAGATTAACTTTTCATGGCTAGTCCCTATTATCAACTCAAGAGGGAAAAGCAAAAAAGCTTATAGAGAATTATAAAGATGTAATCCTTCTGGGGTGAACCGGAGACCGTCCTATGAGGCGTATCCAGGTGAAGCCATACAACAACATATAGGTGCACTGGGGAAACATATTCCATACGTCCCTCTCTTGCTTTTGGGTTTTATAAGACAGATACATGAGATACAAAATATTTTTTTTTTTTTTATGACCATTAGATGTCGCCTGTGGGTAGTCGCACCATCTGTTTCCCCAGTGCACCTATATGTTGTTGTATGGCTTCACCTGGATACGCCTCATAGGACGCTCTCCGGTTCACCCCAGAAGGATTACATCTTTATAATTCTCTATAAGCTTTTTTGCTTTTCCCTCTTGAGTTGATAATAGGGACTAGCCATGAAAAGTTAATCTTGAGTCTCCCTCTAAATACTTACACAATTTCAGAAATAAGGACAGGTAAGACATATCATTATATGGAGTGTTTCTTTCTAATTTCTAACTTCCAAGGTAATTGCAACTTCTGTTGCTAGATTCGATATATGCAATGTGTATGTATATTATTCTCTCTTTGTTATTATTTTTTCTATTCCACCTTAATGTTTGGTTGAATAGTATGTTTATCTAACTAGACGCAATGATCAGATTTATATAAATTGGTAATTTATCCCGGAAGCGGGACTTCACTTGTGTAATATCTGCCATTATGTATTCTTTCTTCGTTTTACCGGACTATTCTCTATCTATTTAGGATATATAAACCCTTATGTGCTGTGTATCTATGCTTCCCCTGAAGAAGCCTAACTGGGAAAAGGGAAAAGAAACATATATCCTCCATTTTCAACAACCAGTCATCTGAGCCACATCACATCCTCTTCACTGACTGGGAGTATTTAGACCCTCTGGGTCATGTTTTGTCAAGTTCGGTCTATTATGATTTATATTTATATGTTTGTTTTTTCGCCTTTTATAGGTGATTTTATGATGTACATGTTATTAATTCATTAAACTTTGTTATACCTAGAATATTCTATGCCTACGTCTGATCATTCAGAGAGGGTTTCTCAGTACCAGCAAAGTCCCATCTTTTTTGTGTCATGCTCTTCGAAGGGGTGCTTCCCCCTCCAGGAGTAAGATTTTTTCTCTAGTTTCTTTAGGGATGTGGTACTGACCTTGGCAGTAGCTGATATTAAATGTTTTCAACCTACAGAAGGGGTTCATCCAACCCTCTACGTCGCCTGCATGAGCGGGAATATTCTTTGTAGACAAGAAGGATCACACGCTGAGACCTTGCATTGACTACCGCAAACTAAACAGGATAACGGTGAAAAAACGCTATCCTCTCCCCCTGGTCCCAGAGCATTTCCAGAGGTTAGGAGCGGTGAGAGTGTTCACCAAGCTGGACCTCAGGCATGTGGCTAGTGTCCTGAGCCGCCTTCGACAACATGGGCTCTATGCCAAGGCGGAGAAATGCGACTTTGAACAGTCAAGTATCCCCTTCCTGGGTACTTATCATCTCCATCACCGGCATTACCATGGACCCACAGAAGGTCACGGCTATCCTGGATTGGCCGGCCCCTACAGACAAGAAGGGAGTTCAGCGGTTCATTGGCTTTGCCAATTTTTATAGAAAATTGATAAAGGGGTTCTCAGCCATTATTGCCCCAATTACCCAGCTGACCAAGCTGAACACACGATTCATGTGGACCACGGAAGCCCAGGAAGCCTTTGTGACCCTTAAGAAATTCTTCACATCT
Organism: Glandirana rugosa; assembly: GCA_018402905.1. Taxonomy (NCBI): domain Eukaryota; kingdom Metazoa; phylum Chordata; class Amphibia; order Anura; family Ranidae; genus Glandirana; species Glandirana rugosa. The sequence continues at coordinate 88,205 of BLSH010287620.1, read as the reverse complement.
GCACCCATCCTCAGGCACCCTGACCCCGCCTTGCCATTTGTCTTGGAGGTAGATGCCTCTGAAGTAGCCATGGGGGCGGTGCTATCTCAAAGGCATGGAGTCAAGGCTGCCCTACACCCTGTGGCGTTCTTCTCCCACAAACTGACCACCCCAGAAAGGAATTACGACGTGGGAGATAGGGAGCTTCTGGCAATTAAATCGGCCTTGGAAGAGTGGCACTATCTGTTAGAGGGGGCCAGGCACCCCATTTTGATCTTCACGGATCACAAAAATTTGGAATACTTTAGAGCAGCCAAGAGACTGAGACCTTGCCAAGCCCGGTGGGCACTCTTCTTCTCACGCTTCCTCTTCCACGTAACATACAGGCCAGGGTCGAAGAACGTCAAGCCTGACGCCCTATCAAGGATGTTCTGTAAACCTGGTGAGCCGGCGGTCCCTGATACGGTCCTGCACCCCCGAAACTTCCTGTTAACCCAAGGGGACCTGTTGTCCCGAATCAGACAGTCCCTAGCCAGGACTCCCGGACCGACAGACCCCAACCTACTAACCAGAGATGGCCTACTGTGGCATGGCAATGGACTTTTTGTCCCAGTGGATCAATCTATCTAACCTATCAGTTCTGGCATCCTGTCACGACAGTAAATTGGCGGAACACTTTGGTGCTCGCAAAACTACCGAACTGCTGCTGCGATCATTCTGGTGGCCACGAGCAGACGAGGACTGTAGGAAATACGTCAGCTTATGCCTTATCTGTGCCCAGAACAAGAGCAGCAAGACCAAGGCCTGGGGCTTACTCAAGCCACTTCCGGTGCCCGAGAGGGCCTTTCGGGGTCCGGAACCAGAACGACGAGAACAAGACCCGTGTCTATTCCGTATTCGACTGCATAAAGGATGTCAGGAGCAGACGAGCACCGGTGGTCTTACTAGCGTCGTCGTCAAGCCATCAAAACGCTCGTGGTTTCACAAGGCGGTTAAATGACAGCACTGTCCTACGGTCTTGACTATCCAATCTATCTAACTAGGTGACCCTGTTTTTCAGGTAACGGTACGGTGTCATCCGGTAGAGACCAATCATCCAACCCCAGACAGCCAGGCCCTCAGGACCGATCCCTGACAGACTA
>BLSH010287620.1:60567-71349 GCA_018402905.1 Glandirana rugosa | reverse complement strand
CTGCAAAAAAAAAAAAAGCAAACGACAGATGAAAAAAAAAACAAAAAAAAAAAGAAATGACTAAAAAATAAAAACGGCTGGAGAAAAAAAAAAAAGATAACACACTCTACAGCCAACTCGTATCAGAGTAATTTCATGCACGCTATAACCAATTCATATTGGTCAAATCATTCACCCCCACAATCGATTCGTATCAAGTTCATTGCATGCTTACCACTGTCTGGTTCGAACCTAGTTGCGTCGGCGGCACATCGGTTCGTATCGGATACATTACACACACCGATTCACATCGGGCCATGTCACTTACTCTGTTCATACTATTACCCTATTTACCGATTCGTATCGGTTCATGCCTTTCCCTTCAACCGATTTCGATCGGTTCATGTCATTTACTCTTTTCATGTCATTTCCCTGCCTACTGATCCGCATCCGTGCATGTCCTACCCCACAACCGATTCGTATCAGATACTTACTACAGTCCGGTTAGAACCTACTAATCAATTCATAACGGTCATGTTGTTTAGCTGGTCCATGCTATTCTCTCTATTGGTCACCCTTCCTACCGGCTCGTATCAGTTCATACCATTTCCCACTACAGATTTGCATCGATTCACGTAATTTCCCTACCACCGATTCGCATCTGTTCAGGCCAGTCCCTACTACCGTTTCAAATCAATTCGTGTCATTTCTCTGTTCATCATTACCCTACCTAATTGGTTCATGTTATTTCCCCATTACCGGTTTGCATCGGTTCATGTTATTTCCTACTACCAATTCGTGTTGGTTCATGTCATTTCCCTACCACAGAGTTGCATTCGTTCAGGTCAGTCCCTACTACCGTTTCAAATGGGTTCATGTCATTTCTCTGTTCATCCTTACCCTATCTAACGATACACATTCATGTCATTTTCATACCACCGATTTGCATCGGTTCATGTTATTTCCTACTACTGATTCGCATCTGTTCATGTTATTTCCTACTACCGTTTCGCATCGGTTCATGTCAGTTCCTACTACCAGTTCGTATTGGTTCATTTCATCCCCCCGCCTACCGATTCATATTGGTCCAGGTTCTACTCCAAAGACAATTACGAAAAGTCACGGTAACAATGAATTCCTGCACATTCAATTTCTGCTATCCTCATGTTCGCCTATCAGTAGGTGACTTTTTTGCAACCCTGCAAACTCGCCTTCAGCTGCACAGACCCATGCAATCGGTGCAAGCACATCTTTGACAGCACTACACCCTGCAATCACGGCAAGCAGAAACAGATATTACTATCTTTCACATTCACCATAAACACACCTTCAGCGACAACCACCTTTTCACAAACACAACTAAGCACAACTTCTCGCAATCGCTGTGAGCACGCATGAACTTGAAAATTGCAGCAAGCAAGCATACACGCACAACGTCTTACAATCGCTGCAAGCATGAGTACAAGCACGCGTTTACGATAAGCATGCACATGCATAACTCTTTGCAAATCTCTGCCAACACACATTTACATAAACCACTCGCAATCACTGCGAGCACGCACAAATGCAAACTTCTTGCAATTGCTGCAAAGCACATATTTACATAAACTCTTTGCAATCGCTGCGAGTATGCATCAACATAGACCCCTTCGCAGTCGCTACAAGCACGCATAAACGAAACTTCTTGCAATCGCTGCAAGCACGTATTTACATTAATTCCTTGCAATCACTGTGAGCATGCATCAACCGAAATCCCTTGCAATCGCTGCAAGCACGCATAAACAAAACTTCTTGCAGTCACTACAAGCATGTATTTACATAAACTCCTAGCAATTGCTGCGAGCACACATACAAACTTCTTGCAATCGCTGCAAGCACGTATTTACCTTAACTCTTCACAGTCGCTGCGAACACGCATCAACACAAATCCCTCGCAATCACTGTGAGCATGCATACCAAGCTTCTTGCAAACGCTGCAAGCACCTACTTACATTAACTCCTCGTAAGTGCTGCGAGCATGCATCTACACAATCTCTCTGATGGGTTTGTTTTGTTTTTTCAGTCTAATGATGGCTTGCTTCACTGATAGTGACAGCTCTTTGGATCTCATATTGAGAGTTGACAGCAACAGATTCCAAATGCAAATAGCACACTTGAAATGAACTCTGGACATTTTATCTGCTCCTTGTAAATGGGATAATGAGGGAACAACACACACCTGGCCATGGAACAACTGAGCAGCCAATTGTCCCATTACGTTTGATCCTTTAAAAAGTGGTAGGCACATATACAAACTGTTGTAATTCCTACGCCGTTCACCTGATTTGGATGTAAATACCCTCAAATTAAAGCTGAAGGTCTGCAGTTAAAGCACATCTTGTTTGTTTCATTTCAAATCCATTGTGGTGGTGTATAGAGCCAAAAAGATTAGAATTGTGTCAATGTCACAATATTTATGGACCTGACTGTATATTGATGAAAACCTTGAGAAGGGATTAATTCGTCCTTCCAAGTCCCCAACTGGAGCAGGGATATTCTTTGTTACCAAAAAGAATCAATAACTCAGGCCTTGTGTGGACTATAGGGAGCTGAATAAAGTCACAATTAAGAATCGTTACCCCCTGCCTCTGATGACTGAATAATTCCAGAGACTAAGATCTGCTCACATCTTTACCAAACTGGACTTAAGTGGGGCCTACAACCTGGTGCGCATAAGAGAAGGGGATGAATGGAAGACTGCTTTTCGCACCAGATTTGGTCACTGTGAATACCTGGTAATACCCTTCGGTCTTTCCAACGCTGATTTTCTCCGGGTCCCTAGACCAGCATTGTATGCATGTCAATCAGGTGCTGCAAAGACTCCGTCAACACAGACTCTTTGCTAAGCCAGAAAAATTTGAATTCGAGAGGGAGAGTATCCAATTCCTGGGCTTGATTATTTCACAGTTGGGAGTTGAAATGGACCCACAGAAGGTGTCTGCTGTAATTGACTGGCCTGTACCCACAGACAAGAAGGGGGTACAGTGTTTTGTGGGTTTCGCAAACTTCTATAGGAATTTCATCAGGGGATTTTCTATCATCATTTCCCCTATTACACAGCTTACCAAGCAAGACTCCCGATTCCGCTGGAATCCTGAGGTCCAGGATGCTTTTGAAACCCTGAAGAGACGCTTCACTTCTGCCCCAATCCTGAGCCATCCGGATCCGGCACTTCCCTACGTCCTTGAAGTTGACGCTTTGGAAATTGCAGTAGGGGCAGTCATATCCCAGCATCAGGGAGTCAAGGACACCTTACACCCTGTGGCCTTCTTTTCACAGAAGCTCTCTCCGTCCGAAAAGAATTATGATGTCAGCGATTGGGAACTTTTGGCCATCAAAGCCGCCCTGGAAGAATGGAGGTATCTGCTGGAAGGTGCAACCCATCCGATTCTTATTTACACCGATCATAAGAATTTTGAGTACCTACGATCAGCCAGACTCTTGAGACCACGGCAGGCCAGATGGGCCTTGTTCTTTTCCCGTTTCAACTTCCATATCATGTACCATCTTGGGTCAAAGAACACCAAGCCTGATGCCTTGTCCCGGATGTACAACGGCCCCAGAGACTCCTCTGTTCCCGATACCATCTTGCCAATGGGTAGTTTTCTTCTTCTACAAGCAGATCTTTTGTCTCAGATTAAATAGGCCTCCATGTCCCTGTCCAGTCCCGCCGGATTAACCCTCACTTGCCGGGACAATCTGCTTTGGAGAGGAGATCGAAACTTTGTACCAGAGAATGTTCGGGTACAAGTTCTTTAGTCTGCATGACCATCCCCTGGCAGGTCACAAGACCGCAGAACTGGTGCAGCGTACTTTCTGGTGGCCCAAGTTGCAGGGAATACGTAAATTCTTTTCCTATCTGTATCCAGAACATGACAGCAAGAAGCCGAGCCTGGGGCCTACTCAAACCTTTGCCCATCACAGACAGACCCTTGCAGATGATCTCCATGGACTTTGTTGTTGAGTTACCACCTTCTGAGGGCTGTACGGCAATATTTGTGATTGTCGATCTTCTGTCCAAGATGGCTCATTTTATACCCTTGAAGAGCACTTCCTCTGCTGTAGAGACAGCTCAAGTCTTCATTAAGGAAATTGTCAGATTAAATGGAGTACCAGCAAATATCCTGTCTGACCGAGGGGTCCAGTTCCCTTCCCACTTTTGGAAAGCCCTGTGCGAGCTACTACAGATCAAGTTGGCATTTTGCTCGGCCTATCATCCGCAGACCAATGGGCAAACGGAACGCACCAATCAAACTTTGGAACAGTACCTCCGCTGTTCTACATCTTTCTCCCAGGATGATTGGGTACCCCTGCTGCCACTTGCAGAGATTGCTTATAACAGCAAACTCATTCGGCCACGGGGCAATCCCCGTTTTTCGCAAATTATGGCTTCAACTTGTCCTTCTTGCCTGATTTTACTCCTGGATCTGCAGTCCCAGAGGTACAGAGTACAGCGGATTTCTTGAGTCGGAACAACAAGGTTCTCCAGGAAGCAATCGCCAAGGCACAGGCAGACAACAAAAGGGCTTTTGACAAAAAGAGAAGGGGGAGCTGAAGTTGCAGCCTGGTGAGCGGGTGTGGCTTTCTACAGCAAATCTTCAGTTGGCTTGTTCCTCCAAGAAGCTGGCACCCAAGTTCATCGGCCCCTTGAAAAGAGTCATTAATGAGGTGTCTTATGAACTTTCATTACCTGACTCTTTGAAAATCATCCGGTATTCCATGTTGCCCTGCTAAAGCCTGCTGTGACTGACCCCTTTCCTGATAGAGGGTCCAGACCACCAGAACCAGTCCTCAATGGTGGAAGCGAGGAGTATGAGGTGGAGGCTATTCTGGACTGCAGGAAAAGACAAGGTCAGACCCAATTCCTGATTAAATGGAAGGGCTATGGGCCAGAAGACAACTCCTGGGAACCTGAATCAAATATTCATGCAAAAAGACTGATTAAAGCCTTTTTCCAGTCTCACCCAGAGAAAAGAACATCGATGGGCATCCGGAGGCTGCCCCTTGAGGGGGGGGCAATGTCTGGGATCCAGACGAGCGTTGTGATCGCGCACGCACGCACGGATTCAAACAAAGGTTCCCACTACCGTTCGGAGGTGTGCACATGTACGCATGCGCAGGGATGTTGTCAGGACACCAATAGCAGGAGGACTCTAGGACCCGGAATCCGTCAGAGCAGGAGGGCGCTAGGACCCAGCATCTCTGTCAGCACATCACATGGGCCTTTATAAGGAAGCCAGACTTGGACTTAAGTGCTGTCTGATCTGCAGCTTGTCAGTACCTGTACCTGCTTGCCTGTTATCTGCTACCTGATCCGTTACCTGATTGACCCGGTTTGTTTGGACCACCCTGCCTTCTCCTACCCTGACCCAGCTTGTTTTGGACCCTGCTTACCTCTGCCTGCCTGATACCGGTTGCCAAACCCAGCTTGCCTCTGACCATTCCCCGTCTACCGATTCTGCTGCTCTGTTCATTTGTGATTGACCCGGCTTGTCCGACCATCCTCCTGCCTGCTTCATCAGTCAGCTATCTGCTGTCCTGTGCTGGTTCCTGTTTCCAGCTGTCTGCTGTTCCAGTGTTACCAGCTCCACTCCAGCATCCAGTCTCCTGCTGTTTGCCAGAGGCACTCCTACCTCGCTGTACTCACAAGACCACTGTTGCCATTCCAGTAGGCTCTGAGTCAGAGCTGTATGAGAGGTCTCCTCCTACAAGAGACAGGCTCCACTCTCTCAGGTACATGGTTCATTATACTGGCCTTCCTGTTTTTGAGGCTCACTAATGGTTTACATCTCCTGGTGAACTCTCTGTATTCACTCTGGTGAAGTCTTCTCTTGATTGTTGACGTTGACACACATACACCTACCCCCTGGAGAGTGTTCTTGATCTGGCCAACTGTTGTGAAGAGTGTTTTCTTCACCAGGGAAAGAATTCTTCGGTCATCTACCACAGCTATTTTCCGTGGTCTTCCGGGTCTTTTGGTGTTGCTGAGCACACCGGTGTGTTCTTTCTTTTTAAGGATGTTCCAAACAGTTGATTTGGCTGCACCTAATGTTTTTGCTATCTCTCTGATGGGTTTGTTTTGTTTTTTCAGCCTTATGATGGCTTGCTTCACTGATAGTGACAGCTCTTTGGATCTCATATTGAGAGTTTTTTGGTTTTTTTCTCTTTCCCCCCGGATCAGTATCGCCTCAGGTCTTATTCAGTGCTGACCTCTTATCTCCACTTGTGATTTCACTTTCAGCTTATCATCGTGGGATAACTTCACATCATTTCCGGGCTCCCATGTTCTTATTTAATTTATTCTCAGTTCTTTGCCTCCCACTCATTTGGGCTACTGAAATTATTTTCCTTTAATCTTCTCTCTCATATTGAGAGTTGACAGCAACAGATTCCAAATGCAAATAGCACACTTGAAATGAACTCTGGACATTTTATCTGCTCCTTGTAAATGGGATAATGAGGGAACAACACACACCTGGCCATGTAACAGCTGAGCAGCCAATTGTCCCATTACTTTTGGTCCCTTAACCACTTCCGTACCGGCGGATGTCATATGACGTCCTTGGGTTTGAGTGGTGATATCTGAATGGTGCCTGCAGCTGCAGGCACCATTCAGATTCCGTTTTTTTCAGCAGGCGATTCCCTGCAAGATAAAAGTAGTCTTAGCGGCGGATTCGCCACAAGATCACTTTTATCAGCGGCGGGAGAGGTGCCCCCCCGCTGCTTTCCGGTCATCTCCGCCGCCTACCGGACCCGCCGGCAGCGGCGGAGATGACCCGATCCTCTCCCCCCAGGGTCTGTGAGCCGACTGAGCGGCTGAAGCCGCTCACTCGGCTCCATAACACGGCCGGCGGAAATGACGTCAGAGATGACGTCTGCCCAACGGTCTTAAAGGGCCCGTTTTTTTTTTTTCTGTCACTTTTTTCAGATTTTTTTTTTTTTTTTTGCATTTGAGTGTAAATATGAGATCTGAGGACTTTTTGACCCCGGATCTCATATTTAAGAGGACCTGTCATGCTTTTTTCTATTACAAGGAATGTTTACATTTCTTGTAATAGGAATAAAAGTGATCAATTTTTTTTAAAAGAACAGTGTAAAAATAAAAAGTAAAAAGCAAAATAAATAATTAAAAAAAAAAAAAATTAAAGCGATCCGTCCCGCCGAGCTCGCACGCAGAAGCGAACGCATACGTAAGTCCCGCCCACAAATGAAAACAGTGTTCAAACCACACATGTGAGATATTGCCGCGATCATTAGAGCGAGAGCAACAATTATAGCACTAGACCTCCTCTGTAACGCAAAACTGCTAACCTGTAGAATTTTATTAATGTCGCCAATGGAGATTTTTAATTTGCAAAGTTTATCGCCGTTCCGCGAGCGGACGCAATTTTGAAGCATGACATGTTGGGTATCATTTTACTCGACGTAACATTATCTTTCACAATATGGAAAAAAATTGGCCTTTACTGTTTTCTTATTTTTTAACTAAAAAAACTGAATTTATTAAAAAAAAAAAGCACACTTGTAAGACCTTTCAATGACCGCCATTTTATTCTCTAGGGTGTTAGGAAAAAAAATATATAATGTTTGGGGGTTCCAAGTAATTTTATAGCAAAAAAAACTGTTTTTAACTGGTAAGCACAGAATTCAAGAAACAGGCTTGGTGGGTAAGTGGTTAAAAAGTGGGAGGCACATATACAAACTGTTGTAATTCCTACACCGTTCACCTGATTTGGATGTAAATATCCTCAAATTAAAGCTGAAAGTCTGCAGTTAAAGCACATCTTGTTCATTTCATTTCAAATCTATTGTGGTGGTGTATAGAGCCAAAAAGATTAGAATTGTGTTGATGTCCCAATATTTATGGACCTGACTGTATGTCATCCCTACAGGTTTCCGGTCAACCAAGTTTTGATCTTTACCAGGATCTCCCTACTAGAGCATCAATCAGGTGTGGTCCACAGGTCTCTCTGTCACATTATTCTGCACTATCATGCTGCTACGACTCCTCTTGACACATGCTCCCCCTTGTTTTGTCTTATAGTCACAGCCATGTCGCGGGCCAGCAGTGCGGACTTCATACCCACCCCTTTATCACCCTCTACGGGCTCAGAGAGCGGCAGCATGCAGTCCCTCAGGGGATTGACCATCCCCAAGCTCACAGCAGAGCTGCGGTGCAGGTGCGCTCACTACCCCACTACAGCCAGGAAGCCTGAGCTTTCCAGGCTGCTCTTCAAACTGGAGTGTCATTGACACAGAGCTTTTCTGCCACCACTTTGCCGATCTACGTTCCCTGTTTTTTGCTATTTGCCAGTCCTCCACCGTATGGCAAACTGGTGCTCTCATACAGTTACTAGACGTCCCTCAACTTTCCCTCCACCTTCGGTACCAGTCAGAGCTTGCGGGCCCCCGCATAACCACACCAGGTGGACAAGTTGGGACAGCCTATCCCGTTGGTGGGGGGGTGTATCAATCTGCATCCCACAGTAACCTTAAATATGTACTAGGAGTGGTATTTGGCAATCCACATGTCCATAGCAGAGCCCTACCTCCCGACCAATTGTCCCGAATCAAGTCGGTCATTCACGACTTTTTTTTTTTTAACAGAAAAGTTTTTATTTTCCTTATACAAAAAGATTATAGTACAGGTATATACTCAATCATTCTCATGTGGTACATACAGGTATACAATACATTGCGTGACCATGCTAGTGTCTCATCCGTGTCAACAAGGGGATATTATACAGGTTTCAACAGTGCTAGTATTCGTTTTCAATCACATAACAGACTCAAAAATCAAAACCTTGCCCCCCAAGGGGTCCAGACTTAACTCAGCCGCCCCAAATTTTCCCAAACTTCTTAGGACACTTGCGGTTCATATAGGTAAGTTTATACAGGGGTAAAACTGTATCAATCAATGACCTCCATTGTGAGAGTGTGGGTGGGTCTGTTTCCCTCCATTTCAGCAGTATTGCCTTCCTGGCATAGTAGGCAGCATAAAATATGAATAATTGCTCATGTACATTCTTAGTGATTATATCAGACACTCCCAACAAAAGGACAACTGGGTCCAGGCCGATGGAGCTACCTATCGTTCATTCACGCCTTTACCCTTTCGCAGGGCGTACTAAGAGACAGCCAAAATCCATATCAGGGATGCTTAACTTTGCCGTAAGGATTATCCCTCGGGGCAGTCCTTCATTTCACGCCTCTTAGTCTTCTCTTAGGTGCAAACCCCGATCAAGTTCTCAGGCTGGACCCAGCAGCAATAACAAATATGACAATGTGGGGCTAAATCCTCGCAAACTGGAACAGCATATCTATGTTTATTCCCTTAGCATCAGCTTTATCACCTCAGGTAGTCACGGATAGCGCAGCCTCCACAGGCGTCACTGCAATTTTAGGCCATCAATAGTTCGCAGGGCCATGGCCACCAGAAATCCTTCAGGTCCCCGGTTTTAGTCAGTCATCCCCCCTTTTGTTAACTCTATCCCATTAGGCAGCAGCTCATGCCCTGGAGCAACGACAGGTGACACAAGGAATGTCTTATCCTTTGTATCGTATTGCCACATGCAGCTGGCTCTTTTTCATAACACTATCAAGCTATACCCAGCTGGCCTCCAGCATTTCCTGTCCTTACAGGACCCCAGAAAGCCGTCTGTGTTTACAGCCCACACAATGAGATCCCCCCATGTGACATCCAGAAACATCAGCCCGTAGCCAATGACAAACACTTACCAATCACAAATGCTATCTTTAGGGACATGTCTAAAATCCTGGCACGTTCCCGTTCAGGGTTCTGCCCAGTCTAATTGTCCATCTATCTGGCTTTCTATGGTTTTCTGTGGCCTAGAGAATTCACCTTTAGTGGCACTAGCAGCCAGATACTATAGAGACGCCACCTGACTAGCATTGAAGGCTATTTTGTCCTTCATCTCAACAATCTGGACCCGGGGGTCGACATCAACCTCTTTCAGACTAACAACACCTGGTGCCCAGTGGTGGTAGTCGACCGGCTGCTGTCTCACCTGCCCAGACAATCTGACTCTAGCCTGTTATTGCCTTTTCCAACCAGCCCTCTGAGTGGCAGCCAATTTATCAGGCACGTTAAGATCCTATGAGCCAACTTAGGCCTTGACCCTGGTCAGTACTCTGGACATTCCTTCCGGATCGGAGCAGCCTCGGCTGCATCTCAGCAAGGAGTACCACACTTAGTGATCAAGGAATTAGGTAGATGGAAATCCAGTTGCTTTGCTAGATACATTCCAAATCCTCAGCTGGAGATGGCATAAACCTTCACTAAACTTGCTCAATGATCACAGTACCAATAAAGGACTACTTCCTTAAAACTGGATATTTTTGCCCCCTTCACTTGGCATACCAAGCAGATGACCAGGGCACACCTCAGGTATATTTATGTTGTAAGTCTTGTCGCGTGTGTATGTGATCCACATCTATCTTCGGTCAGAAGGCCACGACCATAAATAAGAAGGCCAGTATGGTGGCCTGAACTTATGGGAGGAGCCTGGAGGGTATTTAAGCAGCTCACTCCCCCATGCTCTTTGTCGGTCCCAGTGTGCGATAATCTCCCTCCCATCCCCCTTTTTAGGGCACTTCTCAGCACATTCTTCTCCATAATCTCCATTACTTATATAGGGTATGCCCCCTTTGCTTGGCATACCGACCAGATGACCAGGGCACACCTCAGGGTATGACCGGAAGAATAAATACCAGCACCGGAAGACTGGCTTCTATCTACACCTA
>BLSH010287605.1:225314-247555 GCA_018402905.1 Glandirana rugosa | reverse complement strand
TTTTTTTTGAAAGGTGCAGGACATTTTTTACACAAAGCACAGTGTGTTTTTGGCTCCATAGACTTCAGTGGAATTGCATAAACAATCCATGAAAAAGGTATGTTCACATGTTTTTGGTGCTTTTTTGGTGGGTTTTCCTGCATATTAACAGACACTTCCTGCTAGCAACTTCAATCCTTAAAAAAAAATTAAATTGAAATTAAAATTAAAAACACCAATGAAGGGGTACGAATGTCTAATTTATGTTCGTGTTAGCAGTTCTATCAGAGGCTATGTTATCTCAAAATCACTAAACAATAAAGCCTTGGAGGGGAGGAGGTTAAGCTCTCGCCCTCCCGGTTACAGTTTGTTCCCAAGAGGGGTGACCGGGGGGCTTGAGGGCCCTCCTTTAAATGTGATCTATCTTCTTCCTGGCGGTGGTGGTTCACCTTCCAGGAATGTCTGTTCTTCCAGGTTGCTCATGGAAAGTTATATAAACTTGCCTCTCAATTTATGTTTGTACACTCTCTGTTCTGTTACATGATTTCCATGTAACATAAATATGCAGCTATAGTAATGTTTTTATAGTTGGTTATTACAATGCCATCTTGTGGTTCTTTTGGATATTACACCTTTCTATTGTATTTTCTAAGTGTGTACCATCCTCTGTGAGCTATTTCCTCTTCCTAGTTCACTCTACTCTGTAACTTCCGGTTCCTGGTGCACTCTGCTATTCTATTTCCTCTTCCTGTGTCCTCTCTCTCATGAGGAAAAGAATATGGCCACACGCTAGAAGGCCTCACTCAATCTACTCGCATCCTAGGACACATTACTATGTTTTGACCTGCAGTTACCATCTTTCGACCATCTGTCACATTTGTTGTATGCTGTACCTGCTATTCCAATGAATAAATGCTCGTGGAAGAAATCGGTAATTGGTGAGTCACTATCTGATAAGAACTGTCTGCGGTGATCATATCTGCTTATACAGGCCAGGCATAGAGGTCTCAACAAGGGATAAGTCGCCATTACAACAGTTAGGAGTCAGAATAATATATGTGATCAAGGTCTCCTGGGTAGGGAGCACGCTTACGTGTCGCAGGTGGTTTAGCCCAACAGCGGCTAAAGACTGACTCGATGGCCGCCGGGACCTACCGATCATCCAGCAGAGGCAGAACAGCGGTTTGCCTTTGTAAAAGGCAGATTGTCTTTCTGATATGAGAGAAGGCATAGATCCTGTGTTCCTGCATAGCAGGGACTAGGATCCAAGTCTTCCCCTAGTAAAAGAACCTCCCACAGTTTAGAAAAACACTGGCTAGGAACACAGTTAACCCTTTAATCGCCCCTGATGTTTAACCCTTTCCCAGCCAGTGTCATTATTACAGTGACAGTGCATATTTTTAGCACGGATCACTGTATTAGTGTCACTGGTCCCCAAAAAAGTGTCAAAAGGGTCAGTTAATGTCATAAGGTCCACCACAATATCGCAGTCCCGCTATAAGTTGCTAATTGTCACCATTACTAGTGAGAAAATGAATAACTAAAAATATCCCATAGTTTGTAGACGCTATAACTTTTGCGCAAACCAATCAATATACACTTAGGCCCCTTTCACACTGGGGTGGGCAGGCGGTAGCGGTAAATCTCCGCTAGTCTCAGCAGGGATTTAGCGTTGTTATAGAGGCGCTACGGCGCCGCTATGCAGGCTGGTGCGGGGCACTTTTAACCCCCCACAAGGGGTTAAGACGGGGTTAAAAGTGCCGGCGCGCCGCGCTACCGAGGCGATGTGCAGCCGCTTCGGAAGCGCTGCCCATTGTTTTCAATGGGCAGGGGCGGTGGAGGAGTGGTGTATCACCGCTCACCGCACCGCCCCAAAGATGCTGCTTGCAGGACTTTTTGTAACGTCCGGCAAGCGCACTGCACCAGTGTGAAAGCACTCCGGCTTTCACATTGGGGTGGGTGGGGAGGGATTTTTGAGGCGCTTTACAGGCGCTATTTTTAGCTAAATAGCGCCTGTAAAACACCTCAGTGTGAAAGGGGCCTTATTGTGATTTTTTTTTACCAAAAATATGTAGCAGAATATATATGGGCTTAAATTTATGAAGCAATTCGATTTTTTTACATTTTTTTATTGGATGTGTGTTAGAGCAGAAAGTAAAAAATATTGTTTTGTTTTTTTTTTTTCAAAATTGTCACTCTTTTTTTGTTTATAGCGCAAAATATAAAAAATGCAGAGGTGATCAAATAGCACCAAAAAAGCTCTATTTGTGGGAAAAAGGGACATGCATTTTATTTGGGTGCAGCGTCACATGACCGCCCAATTGTCAGTTAACCGCTACCGCCCGGCAGATATACTGCAGCAGGGTGGCTTGGCTGCACAAAATCACGTGCCTGTACGTACACCACAGTGCCACTCCTGTTGTGATTGGACACAGTGGGAGCCAATCAGCTGATCAATTGGAGGAAAGGCAGACCGGTGGTCTGCCAATGTAAGCAAGGCAGACTGTTGTTCTGTCAGAAAGTGTGGTGATCTTGAGGGTGACTGCACTGATAAACGTTTAGCGCAGCCCCCACCCCCATCAGGAGAGCAGCTGATCGGCTCTCCACTACTCAGGTCTGCAGACCTGAGTAGAGGAAAAGCCGATAAACAGCTCTTCCTGTTTACACTGTGATTAGCTGTGATTGGTCACAGCTGATCACATGGTCATTTATACAGTAACAGTGCATTTTTTTAGCACTGTATTGGTGTCACTGGTCCCCAAAAAGTGTCACTTGTGCGACGTGATTTTACCACGATTTTGCAGTGATTTTTTGCCACGATTTTACCATGATTTTGCCTCGATTTTACTGCGATTTCAGATCAGCATGACTTTGGCACGACTTTGTTGCAACTTTGGCACAATGAAAACATATTACAAAGTCGTACATAAATAGTACAGAAATCACCTCTATATTATTCAGGTGCGATTTGCATGCAACTTTGAGGGTTTAACATTGAAGTCTATGGACCTCAAGTTGCATCAAAGTTGGGCCAAAGTAATGTAGGGACTACTTTGATGTCGGTATGACTTGAAGTCATACAGATACGAACGGTACTCATTGGAAATAATGGGGAACAACTTGTCATGCAACTTTGCAGTCACAAGTCACATGACAACTCGCATAAGTGTGAAAGGGGTCTTAGCAGGGCTGCTGATAGGGGGGGACCACCAGCCCTGTTGTACGGGCCCGAGCACACAGGGGGGAGATTAGTGACAGACGACAATTGTGCCTCTTTTCCTCCAGCAGATGAAAGCTGCTCTCCTCCCCTCTCCCTGCTGCTAGCTTTTATCTGCTAAGAATGAGACAGTCATCCTTCACTAATACCCCTCCCTGTGTGGGCTCCCCCTCAGCACTGGCTCTAAGGTTATTTCTGCTCCTGAGTTTATCTCTCTAACTTAGGCTCCATGCACACTGGCTTAAAAATCTCTGCTTCTACAGGAGTTTTGTGTTCTGCCTGTAGAAGCAGCTCAGTGTTATCCTATTTGCGCATGCACATTAGGACGATTACAGGCGTATTTTGAGCTCAGCATTTAGAGGCAGGAAAAAAACGTTCTGGTTTGCGTTTCTGATTGGAGCTTACTGGCAGAAAAAAAAGGTTAAACTCATCTAAACTTTGTACAAAAAATGTTCTATATGAGCGTTTTTTTTCTGCCAGGTGAACTGGAGTTTTTTTTAAGCCCAGTGTGCATGGAGCCTCACTTTGTTTCCGTCCCTCTGATCCCGGAGTCTGTATATATTTTTTTTTATCTCATCTTCATTTTTATTTATTAACTCCTTTTTATCTTTTATATTTAGCAGGAATTCTCAGAGTTATGTTGTTTTTGTGTCTGCTAAGAGTTTTATTGTATTTTTAGTGAAATATAGCTGTAATATTTTCTTGAGGGGGGGGGGGGGGCCCTGTCAGGTAGTCTGTACGGGGCCCCGCGATTTCTATCAGCAGCCCTGGGTCTTAGTGTCAGATTTGTCTTCCACAGTGTCGCAGTCCAGATAAAAACCACTGGCCGCTGCCATTACTAGCGAAAAATATTTAAAAAGATTAAAAGTCCCTTAATCGACGCTATAACTTTTGCGCAAACCAATCAATATACGCTTATAGGGAAGTTTTTTTACCAAAAATATGTAGCAGAATACATATTGGTCTAAATAGATGAAGAAATTAGATTTTTTTTTTTTTTTGTATTGTGAATGTTTTATAGAAGTAAAAAAATATTTTTGTTTCAAAATTGTTGCTCTTTTTTTGTTTATAGCGCAAAAATAAAAAATGCAGAGGTGATCAAATACCACCAAAAAAGCTCTATTTGTGGGAAAAAAAGAGACATAAATTTCATTTGGGTACAGCGCCGCACGGCCGCGCAAATTGTCAATTCAAATAATGCAATGCCGTATCACAAAAAATGGCCTGGTCATGAAGAGGGGGTAAATCTTCTGGAGGTCAAGTGGTTAAGGTTGGGCATCTTTGCACCGGCAACTACCAGATCTGATATTCTAGCACCAGAATCTAACTTATTTCCATTATAAAAAATTTTAAAAATGAATAAGTGTAGTCTCTGTGGAGAAAGGTATTATTAATTATTCATACAAAAATAGAAGCCAAGATTTATGAACCTTTAGACCTCCCTTGTAGATATGTATATGTGCGAAGACTAATACCGGCATGCAGCAAAACAGAAGTAAATTTAATTTTTATTTTTTTATTTTTTTAGTAAATGGACAAAGTCAGAAAAACAACGGCACAAGAATAAATAAACAGAAGTGCCGCAGACTGAATAAGAAATATTGCTCTGGAAGTCAATGGACTATAACAGATTTGGGTCAGAGGTTGTCTTTTCGTATTGAATATTTTTTGGTTCACAGTCAGAACTGAAAAGCATTCACTACAGCTTCTGACATGTGTCAGGTGTAAATAATAATACAAAATAACTTTCAGCAAATGAGTCAAAGTTTTGACAAATGGATCGGCCCTTGAAAGAAGCATTCCAACAAAGTTTAACTATTTCCCTCGTTTATTTAACCACTTCAGCCCCGGAAGGATTTCCCCCTTTAGGACCAGAGCCCTTTTTGCGATTCGGCACTGCGTCGTTTTTAACTGACAATTGCGCGGTCGTGCGACTTTGTACCCAAACGAAATTTGCGTCCTTTTTTTCCCACAAATAGAGCTTTCTTTTGGTGGTATTTGATCACCTTTGTGTCATTTCTGATCGCCGCTATAAACAAAAAAAAAGCGACAATTTTGCAAAAAAAACCCAAATTTCTTACTTTTTGCTAAAATACAAATCCAAAAAAAAAATATAAAAAAACATTTTTTTTCATCAGTTTTGGCCGATTTATATTCTTCCTCATATTTGTGATAAAAATAATCGCAATTGGTGTCATTGATTAGTTTGCGCAAAAGTGGTCGCATTTACGGATGATGAGAATTAATTTCTGGGGTTTTTATTTTTTTTTTATTGTTTACTAGTAATGGCGGCGATCTGCGATTTTTATCGGTACTGCGATATTTCAGCGGACATGTCGGACCATTTTGACACTTTTTTGGGACCATTGGCATTTATACAGCGATCAGTGCTATAAAAATGCACTGATTACTGTGTAAATGTCATTGGCAGTGAAGGGGTTAACCTGCAGGGGGTGCTCTAAGGGTTAACTGTGTTCCCTGGGCGTGTTCTAACTGTGGGGGGACTGCCCTAGCTGGGGAAGGGAAGTGATCACAGCTTCCATGTAGAGGAAGGCTGTGATCACAGCCCTTCCCCCTCTCACAGAACGGAGGTCCGTGTTTACTTACACACACCTCCGTTCTTTCATTCCGGGGGGGCATCGCGGGTGGCTGGCGGAGATCGAATCCACCGCACCCGCTCCCTGGCCCTCCCCGGACACAGTGAGTGCACAGGCACGCGCGCGCTCGCTAGACTCGATCTCGCAGCCGTCGTCATATGACTTCGATTCGCGCAATAGAGCCACCTTGTCGCCGTCAAATGTAGAAACAATGGTACTCGTTTTATTGACGTGAATTCTTTTAACCACTTAAGTAAATAGCCTGTTTTTGAGATTCGGTGTTTACAAGTTAAAATCAGGTTTTTTTGCTATAAAAAACATTATATATTTTTTTCCAACACCCTAGAGAATAAAACTGCGGTCGTTACAATACTTTATGTCACACCGTATTCGCGCAGCGGTCTTACGCAATTTTTTTAAAAATTCTCTTTTTAGTTGAAAAAAAGAACTATTTTTAGTTGAAAAATAAGACAACAGTAAAGTTAGCCCAATTTTTTTCCATATTGTGAAAGATAATGTTACGCCGAGTAAATTGATACCCAACATGTCACGCTTCAAAATTGCGCCCGCTCACAGAATGGCGACAAACTTTGGCACTTAAAAATCTCCATTTGTTTAAATATTATGTTTAAATATGATGTTTAAATATTTGTACAGGTTACCAGTTTTAAGTTACAGAGTAGATCTAGTGCTAAAATTATTCCTCTTGCTCTAACGATCGCAGCGATACCTCACATGTGTGGTTTGAACACCGTTTTCATGTGCGGGCGTGACTTACATATGCATTCGCTTCTGCGCGCGAGCTCCGCTGGACGGGGCGCTTAAAATTTTTTTTTTATTATTTATTTTACTTTTTATTTTTTTATTTTTACATCATCCTTATAAAAAAAAAAAATGATCACTTTTATTTCTATTACAAGAAATGTAAACAATTCCTTGTAATAGTAAAAAGCATGCCAGGACCTCTTAAATATGAGATCTGGGATCAAAAAGACCTCACATCTCATATTTACACTTAAATGCAAAAAAAAAAAAAAAAAATGACACTTGAAAAAAATATGTCTTCCTTTAAGAGCTATGGGCTTCCACCCTGCAATGCTATGGAGCCGAGTGGGCGGCATCTTCTGCTCACTCGACTCACAGGCTCAGAGGAGAGCAGACCCGATCGCCTCCTTTGCTACCGGTGGGTCCATTGATTGGCGGAGATGACGGGAAAGTGGTGGGGGGAGCACCTCTCCCGCTCCCAATAAAAACGGTGAATCCGCTGCAGAGAACCCTTTTATCTGAAAGCCAGCCGCCCGCTGTTTTCAATAATACTGGGGTTATGGAAGCTATCTGCTACCATAGACATGGTATTCAACGGCAAGTATCAATATAATCGTATAATAACGGCAGGCAGTCCGGAAATGGAAAAGCAAACCCGTCACAAAGCTGGGCAATAGGGATGGGCTGAACACCCTCCGATTGCAGAAGATGCGAACAGACAAAAAATGTGTCCAAACATTCAAACACCACTAAAGTCGATGGGATCCGAACATGAGGCTTATATGCAAGTTATTGCCATAAAAAGTGTATGGGGACCCGGGTCCTGCCCTAGGGGACATGTATCGCTGAAAGAAAAGTTTTTAAATCGATCATTTTTTCAGGAGCAGTGATTTTAATAATGCTTAAAGTGAAACAATAAAAATGAAATATTCCTTTAAATATTGTGCCCGGGGGGGGTCCCCTTAGTCTGCCTGTAAAAGGGCGCACATCTGTGATGTTTAGAACATAGCCAGAGCAAAATTACATTTGTAAAGGTAAAACTGTAATTTATTATCGTGGCTGTAATGTATATTGCTGGCTCCCGGTAATATACAGAAAAATCACTGAAAAAATGTGCGTAGGGTCCCCCCTCATGTCCATATCAGGCCCTTGGGGTCTGGTTTGGATTTTAAAGGGAACTCCACGCAAAATTTAAAAAAAAATTGACGTGGAGTCTCCCCTAAAATCCAAACCAGACCCTTATCCGAGCATGCAACATGGCCGGCCAGGATAGGGGGGAACGAGCGAGCGCCCCCCCCCCCCTCCTGAACTGTACCAGGCTACATGCCCTCAACATGGGGAGTATGGGTGCTTTAAGGCAAGGGGGGCACTTCCCCACAACCCTTGGCTGTGGTTGTGGGGGTCTGCAGGTGGTGGGCTTATTGAAATCTGGAAGCCCCCTTTAATAGATCCTTCCCCCCGATGTGAATAAGTAGGGGTACATCGTACCCCTACTAATTCACCAAAAAGTGTTAAAAAAGAAAAAGAAACACAGGAGACTATTAGGGACAAGTCCTTTATTAAAAAAGAAAAAAAAAAAAAGGGTCCCCATGTTGTAATCCATCATCAATCACGGCGAGCGATGGACCCGGAAAAAAAACGCAACAGCTCCTCCTCCGTGGGAGGGCTCCACCAACTGAGCTTGCTTTGTTAGGACAGTCAGTTTATTTATAGTGAAGGGCGGTGCCACCCGGTGACGTAATTGAGTGACCCGCCCCTCTGATGTCACATGATGTCAGAAGGGGACGGGGTCACCCATAAGTCATCGTATGGCCTCGCCCTTTACTATAAATAAACTGTCAAAACAAAGCGAGCTTAGTCGGCGGGAGCCCTCTCACGGAGCAGGAGCTGTGTGCGCCATCTGCGCACTATACATTATGGGGTGTTCGGCGATGCTTGGGCCGAACTGTTTTCCATCCCCACTGGGCAATACAAACTGACCATATGAAAAAAATACACAAAGACCTCCAGCATATCAGTGTTAATTTTGTCAACGCAAACGTTTTCGTCAAAGATTTTGTCAGCTGCATTTTCACACTGACGAAAACTATGACGAAAATCAATTCGGTTTGCGTAAACGAATGAAAATGGGACAAAAATGTGAGGCAGGGATATTTACCCTCATGAACTAACTTCCGCGAAGCTCTGCATGCTTCCACATTCCGCTCCCAGCAAGCCGCGACGAGACGACTGCCAGAGACCAGAGAGTGAGAGTGAGAGCAGCACTGTGCAGTACAGGCCAGCCAGGCTGAGGTCTCCCGAGTCCCGACTCCTGAGAAGACGACCGCCGCCAGGCTCCCAGAACAGAGCAGACTGTGAGTGTACAGTAATAACAGTCGTGGTACATTACAACTACAGCAGGCCTGAGGCCTCCCCTCCCCACAGACCACCGTCCGTCTAGAGCACACTGTGCAACTGTGCATTACAGGCCTCCTCTGACCACTGGCAGTGGCATCCAGGGCACTGTGGATTACAGGCCATCCTTCAGACCACCATCCAGCACTGCGCAGCATTACAGGCCTCCTCAGACCGTCCAGAGCACTCTGCTGCATTACAGGCCTCCTCAGACCACCGTCCTGAGCACTGTGCAGCATTACAGGCCTCCTCAGACCACCATCCAGAGCACTGTGCAGCATTACAGGCCTCCTCAGACCACCATCCAGAGCACTATGCAGCATTACAGGCCTCCTCAGACCACCGTTCAGAGCACTATGCAGCATTACAGGCCTTAGACCATCATCCAGAGCACTGTGCAGCATTACAGGCCTCCTCAGACCACCATGCAGAGCACTGTGCAGCATTACAGGCCTCCTCAGACCACTGTCCAGAGCACTATGCAGCATTACAGGTGTAGCAGTGACCCTTGAGGTTTGCTTAAGATTTAATTTCCCCCTTGACCGTTCCCATTCTGAGAGTCCTCCACCACCCCTGACACTCTGGGTTCACTCATATTGCAAGATTCCATTAAATACCCTTGTAGTAACGGAGACCACACCAAAGTTTAAGTTTGAAGTATTTACTTAACTCTTGCTTTATATGTAAAAGGTGACTTCTGAATAGTAAAAAGTCACAATGCAAGGAACAACAATTAACAGAGTCATTTGAATTAGTAAATCACAAAGTTCACACAAATATGACCTTGATTAGTTTAGTGAATAGGAGGGGCAGTTACTAAACAGTATTCACTACTCCCTGCTACTCACCAGTAATTGTAATCGGACCCACTGGGTCACTTGTGAGTGATATAACTAGGTAGAATTTAAAGAAAATTGGTACAGAAATGGTGATGTTTTCTATAAAGCTAGGTGAACCCAAGGTGAATTTGATATCGCTCAAAATAATGCAAATAAAATGGTAGCACTCAAAGAAATGCAAATAAACAATACCATTCAATATAATACTACTATATTAGAAACTGCAATACTTTAACGAAATCCTCCTGCTCTAATTCTGAGAGTTCTTAGGGGATGTAATAACACCAAGCAGCCCTGAGTATAATGAAGTGGGGGATAGGTTTAGAGTTCTTGTGGTTGTAGGAATCCTGTAAGTTCCGTAAATCTTCTGCCAGCTATTTGTGATTGGAAAGTTAGGTACCTATAAACACTGTGTCCTTCTAATCCTTGGGATGAAGCACAAAATGATGTTTTAAATAACTTCACTAAATCAAACAACCTTCTCAGCAATATCTGTTTTTTTTTTAAAGTAAACTTGTGACTAGCAGTAATCTAGTATATATAGTAACTATACTCCAGGATGCAGTTATGATTAACTTGCAAGACAATGTAAGTTCTCTTATAGGTGGGCCTAGGTCCGCTCACCAAACCAAAAGGGTGACTGCAGATAAATGGTCCGGCTGTTCAGATGATTATGATGATGCTGGAACCGCTGGCACTCCTTGCTCTGTGTTCCTGGAAAAAAACGGCCTCCACTGTACTCTTTACAGCTCTCCTTGATCGATCAAACAGCTGTTACTATGACGGCTGCGATGCTGGAACGAACTCAGATGAGACTAGGCTGGTTCGGCCGATCGCCCTCCAAGAAGCTGTAGCTCCGCAGCCCGCTGGGTCACCCGCAGAACTTTCATCCTGCTGGAATCACTGCACATAGGCTGCAGGCTGCAATCCCTCTCTGAAGGCACACACGGTCTACTGCTGATTGATCACGCTGTCCAAAGAGGCCGCAGTAAGCTGCTCCTCTGTCTTAAATAAGTTCTCCCACAAGGCACTGTTTCTCCCAGGAACTCTCACTGCAGCACAGCCCACTGGGAAACGGAGTCCTTCTTTATCAGAGTCTATAATTGTTTCCATCTTGTCACACTACAAATCCCATAAAGCATCACTCTCCAGGGTCAGGTCCTGTTCAGCAGGTTAACACGAGAGGGAATCCTCTATAATATGTCAAGGGCACAATTGTCTATATGCCAAACGAGCGTTTCTGGACCCCTGGCTACACAGGCCTCCTTAGACCACCGTCCAGAGCACTCTGCAGCATTACAGGCCTCCTCAGACCACTGTCCAGAGCACTCTGCAGCATAGCAGGCCTCCTTGGACCGTCCAGAGCACTGTGCAGCAATACAGGCCTCCTCAGACCACTGTCCAGAGCACTGTGCAGCATTACAGGTCTCCTCAGACCACCATCCAGAGCACTCTGCAGCATTACAGGCCTCCTCAGACCACCATCCAGAGCACTGTGCAGCATTACAGGCCTCCTCAGACCACCATCCAGAGCACTGTGCAGCATTACAGGCCTCCTCAGACCATCCAGAGTGGCTAAATCTGTATCTGTGAGTTTGCTCAAAACTTAAAACCATAAATAATAACATAATATTAGATTTTTATACTCCAGGAGTATATAATGAGCTTGGAAATTCTAGAGAAATGCTTTAAATAATGCATTACAATTTAACTAAACACATTCGATTTTAGTTGACTAAAATTGTTTTATTCAACTAAAATTTACTAGAGATTTTAGTCGACTAAAATACGATGACTAAAATGGGACTAAAACTAAAATGGCATTTTAATCCTAAGACTAAAACTAAATCAAAATTTTCTGCCAAAATTAACATTGCAGCATATATAAAATTTAGTAGATCCACCGCTGAAGGCAACTGAAGTTATATACTGTACAGATCTCTACTTTTCCTATTAACCACTTCCAGACCAACTTCCGTACATTTAATGTGGCAAGGCAACCCAGCTGTGTAAAGCGTTGTACCTGTACATCACTTGATGCAGTAGTCTCTGTGGGGCGTGCGCGACGATTGGTCAGAGCAGGAAGCAATCAGCGGGTCCGCAGATATACTGCGGCAGGGTGGCTCCATTGCACAAAATGACAAAACCTGTACATCATTTCGTGCAATAGACAGTGGAGGTGGCCCGATGTCCACTGGCCACCCGCGATCGTTCCCCAGAGAGGCAGAACTCTGATCTGCTTATGTAAACACGGCAGATCGCCGTTCTGACAGATGAGAACATGGAGATCTTGCAGTCCCGCTAGAAATTGCTGATCGCCGCCATTACTGATAAAAAATATAAAAAAGTCCCTAAATCTATAGCACCATACATATTGGCCTAAATTGATGAAGAAATTGGATTTTTTACTGGATATATATTATAGCAGAAAGTAAAAAATATTGTTCTTTTTTTCAAAATTGTGGCTATTTTTTTGTATATAGCGCCAAAAAATAAAAACCGCAGAGGTGATCAAATACCACCAAAAGAAAGCTCTGTTTGTGGGAACAAAGGGCATTTGTTTCATTTGGGTACAGTGTCGCACGACCGCACAATTGTCAGTTAAAGTAACGCAGTGCCGTATCGCAAAAAATGGCCTGGTCATTGAGTAAAACCTTCCAGGGCTGAAGTGGTTAAAGTTGACTTTTGCTCTCTATCTCCTCCCACCTAATGAGGCCTCCTACTGGCTGTTCAATGTGATGACCAATAGTGGACTCAGGTGGGAAACAAACTAGACTAGATCAGGGCCACTAGGCGGAGTAGGCCCCCGCCTAGGGCGCACTGCCGCCAAGGGCGCCAAGCCCCTGTCCATATACTACCCCAGCCTGTCCATATGCTACCCCAGCCTGTCCATATACCTGTGGACCACGGCTGGCATGTGGAAACTAGCCGGTGTTGCCATTATTTGTCTTTAGGCCGGGTCCAGAGGCAAAGATGTGGAGCTGTGGACCATGGCTAAAGAAATAGGTAGAGAGGCACTGCAAAAATCTCCACCTCCGCCACCTCCATCATATACATGGACAGGTCAAAGGGGGTGGAGTTAGGGGCGGGGCCAAAGGGGGCAGCAAAATGAGGTTTCGCCTAGGGTGTCAAAAATCCTTACACCAGCCCTGCTTGAGATCTACATATAACTTCATCTGCCTATATTTCTAGATCTCCTGCTGGATCAGACATGCAGGATTTTTGCAAGGTGGCCTCTGCTTATTTATTTTTTCTAAGGCTGGGTTCACATATGTGTGGCCGCGGTTCACAGCATGGGGTCCGCTGCATTTGCGCACACTGGTTCAGTGCGATTCAGGTCCGAATTTTTGCCTGAATTTGCACCTGAACTGGACCCAAAGATGCACAGGACCCTTCTGTAATCCAAACCATGACCACCCTGGACCTGTGTGAACCGGCTCCATTGAGTACTCGTACTAGTGAAAATGATGCCAATGCCGAAACTGATATTTTGCGGTGCAATATGCGTCAATATAAAATGAATGGGCACATATCGCACTGCAAAGAATTGCATGCGATGTGATCAGGAATGCAGTTAGATTTCTATACGAAACCCATGCGATTTCCTCCACCACTCCTGTGTGTGTACAGAAAGGGAAAAGTAAAAGCGCCATCTAGTGGGCAGTTTATTAAAGTGGTTGTAAAGTCATGACAACCACTTTAACCTACAGGTAAGCCTTACCTGTAGGTACCCTGCATATCTCCCAAACCTGCACGGTTTAGGAGATATACAGTGTAAATGCATTTGCCAACGTTATCGCCACATGCGTAGTGTAGAAAGGGCCGTTTCTTCACTAAGTGTGCCGTAAATGATGGCTCCCGTGCGCATGCGTGGGAGTGACGTTAGCGCAGCTCCTGCCAATCGCAGCGCTGAAGTCCGCGCTGTGATTGGTCGGCGCCCAGTATCCCGTAAGAAGACGGTCACAGCGGTGCTCGGGGACCGCTGCTACAGCGTCGATCTAAGGTAAGCATTTCATAATGAGCTAGCATGCGATGGCATACTAGCTCATTATGCCTTTCTCTTGCAGGTGTTTTTTTTTTTCTAACTTGACAACCACTTTAAAAAATGTTAGAACTCACATTAAAGTGATTGTAAACGATCACCTTGTAAAACAACCCATTCAGTTTCAAATAGAAATGAAAGGTAAAACATTTGTGTATAGTTGTGAAGGGTTAATTAGAAGAATATATGTTTAAGATAATTATGAATAATATTTTATGCTTGTAGAATGCCTTTTTAAAGTGCTTGTACGTACCCAGTACGGGCCGTTTCTTCACTGCACATGTGCAGATGACGTCAGCACATGCATTTACAGTGTATATCTCCTAGACCAGGGGTAGGCAACCTGCGGCCCTCCAGCTGTTGTGGAACTACAATTTCCATGAGGCACTGCAAGGCTGGCAGTTACAATTACTCCCAGAGGCATGATGGGACTTGTAGTTCTGCAACAGCTGGAGGGTCGCAGGTTGCCTACCCCTGTCCTAGACTGTGCAGGTTTGGGAGATATGCAGGACACCTACAGGTAAGCCTTATTATAGGCTTACCTGCAGGTTAAAGTGGTTGTCATGACTTGACAACCACTTTAACAATTCAGTTTAAAAAACTGTTATAGAAATTTTGCACTAAGCTTGTTTACGGTAAGTTTTAACCCCTTCAATTTGTGTATAGATATAAAAAAACATTATAGATAAATATTTCCCCTTTTTTATAAATGATCACATTCCGTCTGTTCTCAGCTGCACAAGAGCTGGGGAGGAGAAGCAGCAGCACACTGAGCTTCTCAGTGAATGGCTGTGCATGAGGGGTGTGTCAGGACAAGGCTGATCATTGGAGGAGAGCACACTGGGTTCCCAGCACAGCTATAGAACTGACCACAGTGTGCTCTCCTGCTTAGTGTGGTCAGTTTTTAATAGGAAAGCAAGGGGACTAGCAGGAACACCAGGGATTTCACGCAAAGGAAGCAATACAAAGGGAACTGGATACTTTTTTTTTATACAAGTACTTTGTACGGCAGCCACATATCAGGATTATGAATGTCGAGATAACAAACACTTTAAGTACAGTTCAAATTAAAAAACCTGCATAGTGTCCCGCCAATAATAGAAAATCACGGCTGCTGGAGGTGCTCACAGGGCTGGAGGGGATGTAGAGGCTATCCGCCCCCCAGGCTGACATCACTTCCGCCCTATACCCATAGGGGTCCCGAAACTTCACCTCCAGTGCTGTGAGCATCTCCAGCGGCCATGATTTTCTATCATCGGTGGGACCGGGACACCTATGCAAATTGTGCACTTGACCAGATATATATTAATGTGAGTTCTAACATTTTTAATAAACTGCCCACTAGATGGTGCTTTTCCTTTTCTATACACACAGGAGCGATAGGGGAAATCGCATGCGATTCAGAGAGGAATCCCACCGCATCCCTGTTCGAATCGCATGCAATTCTTTGCAGCTTGCATTTATTTTGTGTTGACACAAATCGCACCGCAAAGCATTGCTACCCGGTATCACAGAGACCAAAGGTATCGGTACTTGTACTCACCGATAAAAAAAAACAGTGCAACCCTAAGAATTATCACATATGTATATGGGGGTTGATTTACTAAAGCTTGAAAGTGCAAAATTTGGTGCAGCTCCACACAGAAACCAATCAGCTTCAAGGTTTTATTGTCAAAGCTTGATTGAACAAGCTGAGGTTAGAAGCTGATTGGCTAGCATGCAAAGCTGCACTGGTTTTTGCACTCTCCAGCTTTAGTAAATCAACCCCATAGGGTCGCCATACACGCATAGAGTTCTTTATCCATGCTAAACAGCGCTATTCTGTCCCTCTTAAATGTATTTTTTCTGTGTTTTATTGAACTACATCAGGTTATTATCGTTCTGTAGTATGCAGACATCTAGAGGGGGTTTGAGGTCACTACAACTGGTTCCTTCCTCTGTCCTTCCCTCCTGTTTAGCACTAGTTAGTTCATTCCTAGTTATACCCTCCCTATTTCTTTCATGTTCTCTCAGTCAGTGAGACCCGGTTCACACTGAGGCGACTTGTCAGGCGACCTGAGTCGCCTGACAAGTCGTCTCCATGCAGTGCAATGGAACCGTTCTGATAGGAGCGACTCAGGTTGCTCCAACTTAGAAAAAGGTTCCTGTACTACTTTTGGGGCGACTTCAGGCGACTTGGATTGACTTCTATTACAGAAGTCGTTTGCAAGCCGTGCTGAAGTCGCGCTGTGCGGGGTCGCAATGAGTCGCCCTGCAAGTCGGATCGCCTCAGTGTGAACCGGCTCTTATAGTGCTTCACAGAGATGGGGCTTAGGAAAGTTATTGCCTTCTTACACCTCACTGGAAAAATATCCTCTGTACTGCAATTAGCTGAAGTAAAATTGAGTTGCATTCAATGTCTGTCTTATTGTAGGGTTATGAAGTGCTTAAGCCCACTGACTGCTGCAAAGTACCCCAATTTTCCAGAGGGTTCTGTGGTTACTTTGAAGTGGTCAGTGGGCTTAAGCACTTCATGGCCATTCAGTGTGACCAAACCCCTGTATTGTTGCATTTTTTGCTATATACGTTTAGAAGCTTTTTTGTATGTTGTGGTCCTGACCAGACCTTTTGAGCTGTGAACCCCATCCTCCCTCATTACAACCAATCAGTGTGCACCTGATCCATGGGATGTGTCCTCTGGTCTCCCATAAAGAGGAGCATTGGCTTCCATGGTTTAAGAGATAGGATCATTCACTCTAAGGTCAGTGTAGGAAGCCACTGGAAAATTGGGGTACTTTGAAGCAGTCAGTGGGCTTAAGCACTTCATGGCCATTTAGTGTGACCAAACCCCCATATTGTTGCATTTTTTGCTATATATATTTAGATGTTTTTAAGCAGCTTTGCAGGAGTAAGCTTCATGTGTGCGCTGTAATATGTACTTTATTGTAGGGTTAAGCTGCCTGTGGATGCTGCCAAGTCAGCAAGTGACCATATTGTCTGGACAGGCTGGATTAAGGAGGTGCATCAATCCTAAAAGCATAATTTAAAACAGAACAAACTTGAATAGATGAATGTCCCCTGCCAGCTATTGTATTCTGACAGCTGGCACTTGTGGCTGAATAATGACTACAGCTGATTGGATGCAGTTACTGTTCAGCCAACAATTTCACCCAGGACAAGGCGTGGGCAGAAGGGGAGGCTGCCCATATGGACATAACGTTGACTGGGATATCAATTGTTTTTGGGATAAAAGCTAATTATTATTATTATTATTATTATTATACAGGATTTATATAGCTAATGTCAATTGTTTGCTAGATAACAGTTTTTTTTTACAGCCATTGTCCTTTTGATTCTATGGGAAGAACCTTTTTGATATGTATCAATAGTTTTACGCTTTTGGTGCACAATGTTTGTTTATATTTTGATCATGTAATTCTGATCTCTGCGCTCTAACACTTTAAGGCCCTTTCGCGCTTGTGCGAGTTGTCCTGCGATTTGGGACTGCAAATTCCCATAACAAGTCCTTCCCCATTATTTCCAATGAGTGTCGTCCATATCGGTATGACTTTCAAGTCATGCCGACTTCCAAGTAGTCCCTGCATTACTTTGGTCCAACTTTGATGCAACTTGAGGTCCATAGACTTCAATGTTAAACCCTCAAAGCCTCATGCAAATCGCACCTGAATAATAAAATGCGATTTTTGTACTACTTCTGTACGACTTTGTAATATGTTTTCATTGAGGAGACTACTTGAATATGGACAAAGAATGGGATTTTAAAGACCCTGTATTAATAAATCTATACCCAAGTTATATAAAAAATATAGGTTTAATTTAACCGCTTGCCGACGGCTGATCGGCATTTGATGGCGACAGTGTGGCTCGATTGCGCGGATCGCCGTCATATGACGGCGGCCGTGAGATCAAGCCCAGTGAGCGTGTGCGCCGCCGGAGGCGTGCCCGCGCGCTCACTGTGTCCGGGGAGGGCCAGGGAGCGGGTGCGGCAGAGTCGATCTCACCTGGCCACCCGCGATGCCCCCCCCCGGAGTGAAAGAACGGAGGTCCGTGTAAGTAAACACGGACCTCAATTCTGTGAGAGGGGGAAGGGCTGTGATCACAGCCTTCCTCTACATGGAGGCTGTGATCACTTCCCTTCCCCAGCCAGGGCAGCCCCCATACAGTAAGAACACGCCCAGGGAACACAGTTAACCCTTAGAGCGCCCCCTGCAGGTTAACTCCTTCACTGCCAACGGCATTTACACAGTAATCAGTGCATTTTTATAGCACTGATTGCTGTATAAATGCCAATGGTCCCAAAAAAGTGTCAAAATGTTCCGACATGGCCGCTGAAATATCGCAGTACCGCTAAAAATCGCAGATCACCGCTAGTAAAAAAAAATAAATAAATGAAAACCCCAGAAATTAATTCTCATCATCCGTAAACGCAACCACGTTTGCGCAAACCAATGAATAAATGCCGATTGCAATTTTTTCTATCACATATATGAGGAAGAATATAAATCAGGCAAAACCGATGGAAAAAAAACATTTTTTTATATTTTTTTTGGGGGATTTGTATTTTAGCAAAAAGTAAGAAATTTGGGGGGTTTTTTTGCAAAATTGTCGCTCTTCTTTTGTTTATAGCGGCGATCAGAAATGACGCATCGGTGATCAAATACCACCAAAAGAAAGCTCTATTTGTGGGAAAAAAAGGACGCGAATTTCATTTGGGTACAACGACCGCGCAATTGTCAGTTAAAGTGACGCAGTGCCGAATCGCAAAAAGGGCTCTGGTCCTAAAGTGTGAAATCCTTTCGGGGCTGAAGTGGTTAAACAATTAATTATAAAAACATCATATCATATAAAACATAATTACAATACATACCACCCAGACAAATTGCACAGCAATGGTGGGTCAGGCTGAGACCCCCATCCATCAACCTCCACCCTGCAGAAACCCCCAATCATCTGTTGTGGCATTAAAATAGTATAATAGAAAGATTAGACCAATAAATGTGGTAATAAATTGTGGACAAAAGCCACTTAATTAGGCAAAAAAACAGATAACCAAGGGGGAAAAAAATGGCCCATGCGGGGGACCAGAGGGAAGGGAGTTCCAAACGATGCCCAATGATTGCTTGCAATGGTGCTTGTCTCTACATGTTTCGCGTTGATTGACGCTTCATCAGGAGATCGTAGGGTAGGGTGTGACAATTATTCCTATGAAAATGAACATAGGACACCACATAAGTATACTGTAATACATAAAGCGTTCACAATATTACTATAAAGTGTATGCTCTAAACTGAGCTCATATCTGAGTACATACACTTGCGATAAAAGCTGATGTGCCGCGGGATGAGCCCTGGACAAAAGACCCGGTATAGGCGGACCCCTCTTCCAATGCGGTGGATGTGGGGCATACCTAGGTAATTAATAGAACAAATTATAAAGATAGCTGGGTACTTCTAAAATATATACAAAAATAGGCATTTTGCACGATTATTATGTCCCTATAATACTTAAAGGCAGGGTAGAATATATTTGGTAGACTGCTCTTGTGGGTAATTTAGCTATGCAGGGTTGTATTGGTGAGATACAGACATCAATACTCCTAAGCATGTAGATACTTCCCGCAGTGGCCAAGGGGTACCTATTTACGGCACTTCACGGACGCGCAGCTAGGGGGGCAAGAGCACGTCGCCGGAAGCGCGCTCTCGTGCCACTCTGGAGGAGTGTGCCCGCGGCTCAGGCGGACCCGATGTCCGCCGGCGAGCCACAATGAGCTGCCAGAGGGAAAGAACGGGGAACCGCCGATGTAAACATGGCGGTTCTCCATTCTGATAGGTGGCATCTAAGAGATCTACTGATCCCTGTCACTGATAGCCCAGCCCCCTCACAGTTAGAACACGCCTAGGGAACACAGTTATCCCCTAGATTGCCCCCCCCCCCCCCCCAGGTTAACCCCTACCAGTGACATTTATACAGTAATCAGTGGATATTTAAATTTCTGATCGCTGTATATATGCCATTGGTCCCAAAAAAGTGTCAAAAATATCCGACATGCCCTCCCCAATATCAAGGTCCCAATAAGAAAAAAAAAAGACGCAAATTTAGTTTGGGTACAACGTCGCAAGACCGCGCAATTGTCAGCTAAAGCGACGCAGTGCTGAATCGCAAAAAGTGCTCTGGTCCTACAGTGGGAAATCCTTTCGGGGGTGAAGTGGTTAAGTGGCTTTTGTCCACAATTTATTACCACATTTATTGGTCTAATCTTTCTATTATACTATTTTAATGCCACAACAGGTGATTGGGCGTTTCTGCAGGGTGGAGGTTGATGGATGGGGGTCCCAGCCTGACCCACCATTGCTGTGCAATTTGTCTGGGTAGTATGTATTGTAATCATGTTTTATATGATATGATGTTTTTATAATAATTGTTTAAATAAAACCTATATTTTTTTATACAACTTGGGTATAGAAATGTTAATACAGTGCCTTTAAAATCCCATTCTTTGTCCATATTCAAGTAGTCTCCACAGTTAACCTGGGTGGCGGCACAGAATTATCTCTTACTGTCCACGGTAGTCACACCGTGTGGACAAAGTCTCTTTAATATGTTTTCATTTAGCCAAAGTTGCAACAAAGTCGGACCAAAGTCTTACTGATCTTAAATCGCATCAAAATCGTGATAAAATCACGGCAAAATTGCAGCAAAAAATTGCGGTAAAATCGGGTCTCACAAGTGTGAAAGGGGCATGATTTAATTTTATTTATCATATCATGAGATAGATTGTTTACAAGTATACGGGATTTTTATTTGTTTATGTTTATTTTATATATACTGTCCCTTGGAGGATTTGTCCGAAAATCACAAATAACAATTAGCATTCCAAAGTGAGTGTTTCTTCTTCTTCTTTTTTTTGAATGCAGACATTGTAAGTAGAGTTGAGTGAACCCGAACGGTAAAGTTCGGGTTCGTACCGAACTTTCGGGTGTCCGTGTCCCGAACCTGAACCCGAAAGTTTGAGAAAAACGTTCGGGTTCGGGTTCTGGTATTTTATCATGCATGTTGAATAGCTGCAGGGCAGCCAATCAACAAGCGTTTCACTGGTTTTCCCTAGAAGCCATCACAGCCATGCCTACTAATGGCATGGCTGTGATTGGCCAGTGCATCATGTGACCCAGCCTCTAAATGAGGCTGGAGTCACAGTGCTGCATGTCACATGCTCTCAGGTTAGTGTAGGGAGAGGATGCTGCCGGCGCTGTGAGGGACAGATTGCAGATCTAATAACTAGGTAGAGATTACTACTACTGCTTTGATGGACAGATTGTAGATCTATAATATCTCATCCTGCATTACAGAAAGATCTGATTACAGAACGATCTCTCATCCTGCATTACAGAACAATCTGATTACAGAATGATCTGATAATGAACTAGGTAGAGATTACTACTGCTTTGAGGGACAGATTGCAGATCTAATAACATCTCCCATTTTCTTCCTTTTGCAGCCCTCTAGCACTTTCCAGGACTTTTTTACAGTCATTTTTGTGCCAAAAAGTTCGGGTCCCCATTGACTTCAATTGGGTTCGGGGCAAAGTTCGGATAACGTTCGGTACCGAACCCGAACGTTTCCGCGAAGTTCGGCCAAACCCGCCGAACCCGAACATCCAGGTGTTTGCTCAACTCTAATTGTAAGTCTGCGCTTCTAAAATTACAAAAAAATGGAAGCTTTTGCCAGATATGACATTAGAAACTCCGGGAAAATGGTGCCTTGACTAGATATGACATTCAGTCACCGGGAAAATGGTGCTGTACCTGAAAGTGACACTTTGTCACTGGGAAAATGGTGCCGAACCCAGAAGTGCGCTAATATGCATCGGAAATGGCGTCCTAGCCACCCAGCTGTTACGAATAGACCTCTAAGGTACAGTATATAAGTGGTATACACTCATTAATGGTGTAGGACCCTTTAATAATGAGTAGTGTTGAGCGAACCCGGACTGTAACGTTCGGGTCCGTACCGAACTTTCGGGTGTCCGTGGCACGGACCTGGACCCGGACATTTCAAAAATCGTTCGGGTTCGGTAGTTGTGATGAGTAATAATTTCCCAGGATGTGGTAATTACTCACATATGGTGAATATATGACATGGAATCTCCAGATAAGCATTGTCGACCCACCGATCCTGCGGTAAAGGCTACGTATAATCGCGTGAAGACCCAAGCCGTGGTAAAAGGGTCACTGTTTCACAGTGAAAGTCCATGTCGTGGTAAAAGGGCCACTGACTTACAGTATAGATCAGTTCCGTGGTAAAAGGGCCTCAAAGATTACAGTATAGACCGTTTTCGAAGGTAAAAAAACATTAAAATCTTCGCGTCTGAATGTTAATCTCAACTCGTTTGTGGACCTACAAGCCCAAGC
>BLSH010287605.1:157495-176000 GCA_018402905.1 Glandirana rugosa | reverse complement strand
ATGGCGGCGATCTGCGATTTTTAGCGGTACTGCGATATTTCAGCGGACATGTCGGAACGTTTTGACACTTTTTTGGGACCATTGGCATTTATACAGCGATCAGTGCTATAAAAATGCACTGATTACTGTGTAAATGCCATTGGCAGTGAAGGGGTTAACCTGCAGGGGGCACGCTAAGGGTTAACTATGTTCCCTGGGCGTGTTCTAACTGTATGGGGGCTTGCCTAGCTGGGGAAGGGAAGTGGTCACAGCCTTCATGTACAGGAAGGCTGTGATCACAGCCCTTCCCCCTCACACAGAGCGGAGGTCCGTGTTTACTTACACGGACCTCCGCTCCTTCACTCCGGGGGGGGGGCATCGCGGGTGGCCGGCGGCAATCGAAGCCGCCGCACCCGCTCCCTGGCCCCCCCCGAACACAGTGAGCCTCCGGCGGCGCGCGCGCGCTCACAGTGGCTCTGTATCGCGGCCGCCGTCGTATGACGGCGATTTGCGTTACAGAGCCACTTTGTCGCCGTCAATTGCCGATCAGCGGTCGGCAAGCGGTTAACTAACATGTTCTGGGAAGGCCTTAGGCCTCATACACATGGACGTTTCTTAAAAAATATACAAAACGTTGGGCCCGACGTCAAGGAAAAAAAGCATCGGCGTCAATAGGCGTTTTTAAAAAAAATATCATCCCTCTGCTATTTTTCAACCTAAAAACGCCGGCGTCAAAAAACGGCAGTTAACGCCGGTACGGCGTTAGTTGGCGTTAGTGAGCGTTTTGCAGCGTCGGCGTCAAAAAACGCCAAAACTTTACAGCCTCAGAAGGCGCTGGCCGTGGGTTCTAATTTCAGCTCACTAACGCCGACGCCACCTACAGCTCAAAAAAGTTGGCATTTTTATGGGGCCATTGACTAACATGGAGAGCTGCAAAAAACGCCAGAAAACACCGGCGTCAAAAAACGTCCGTGTGTATGAGGCCTTAAGCCTGTTGGGGAAGTGGACGACCTGTAACATGTACTAGACTTACAAAGAAAAAAAACATTTAAAATCATCCACTCAACGACATTTCCTGGCTGCTTTATTCTGTTTGTTAACAAAGCATCCCAGGATTTCCTTTATCTAAACCAAACCCTTATCTAGATGAAGATCTGCTATGGATTTAAGGGGGGGAGGCATAAAAAAAGCAGCAGGGGGTTCCCTCTAAAAATACATTCGCGGCTAGGAGTCCATTGGGGGAGGATCATTACTGAGGGTCGGCATTACTTTTTTAAGGTGCTTTGCCAAGGAAAGTCTGGTATGGTTCACTCACCCTACTTTCCTGGCCAGCCACACTGCATTTTTAGAAAAGGATCTGGTAAAGGTTTTGGGTGGGAGCCCAAAGTTGTTGTTTTTTTTTTGTGTGGGGTACCTCCTTTAAAATCTACACCAGACCCCTATCTAGGATAAGAATCTGATATGTATTTTGGAGGGGATCCCCACATCATTTTTGCTTTTCTGTTTGTTTGTTTTGCACGGCATCATTGGTTGTTATGATGCCCAATAACAATGAATGACTGTGTGGCCACCTGCATGCTATTGGTTGCTAGGATGCAGGCAGCCAGCCCACACAGTGTCCTTGATTGCTAGGAATCAGGCTGCACAGAAGGAAGTTGTTCTTAAGACCCCTTTTACACCAAAACATTTTTCAGGCGCTTTTGCACTAAAAACAGCGTTAGAAAAGCGCCTGAAAAACTCCCTCCAATACACCCCAGTGTGAAAGCCTGAGTGCTTTCACACTAGGGCGGTGCACTTGCGGGACGGTAAAAAAAGTCCTGCAAGCCACATCTTTGTAGCGGTGTGGGAGCGGTGTATTCACCGCTCCTATACCACCCCTGCCTATTGAAAACAATGGGGCAGTGCTCCCGAAGCGCTGAACACCAATTCGGGAGCGCCGCTAACCGCCACTTTTAACCCCTGTTTTAACCCCGCCGCTATTATGAGCAGTAAAGCGCCGCAAATTAGCGGTGTTTTACAGCTAACGCTCGGGCAGCCCCGGTGTGAAAGGGGTCTTAGTGGTCCTAGTAATATTGCCACTAAATAATGACTTCCTGCTGCACTAGCAGCCAGAGGTTTGGTGGGAACCCTGCGTGGCCGTGAATTTGAGCCTAATTACTTATGATACTCTTTTATTTGATCCTTTGTCAAAGCCTCAAATATATTTGCTACAATAAAAATAAAACTTACACAAATGTGGTCCTTTTAAAGTATGGATACCATATTAAACCTAAAATCAACTGGCACCATGCTAGTTAAAAAATAGAAACAATAGCTTAGATATACCCGATCTCAGCTCTTGGAGGGCTTGGCTTGTAGATGTAGGCTATCTGGTCTAGGCGCTTTATTTATTATCATATTGTGGAATTTATTCTGGACCCTATCAATGTTAGGTCATTCTGCTGCATCTCAAATTGTGCCAATAACATCCTCATGGCTAAACAAAATATTTAACAGCTTGGTATAATCCAAAGGAAAAGGCTTATATATATATTGCGTATGATGCAAAAAATAATGTTCTGCTGCAGGCACATCTCCCTTAATCCTCCAACTCGGGGTGCTTGGTCTAGGAGTAAGCTCCGGATGGAGTGAAATGCATTAGGGCTTTTGTGAACTAGGTGAAATAGTTTGTATTTCGGAGAGCTCAATAAACTCGAACAAGGCTCTTAAATGGTATTCCCTTCTTCTTTGAGATTTTGTAGATGGAATCAAAGAAAAAAGTAATAAACCAATTGTAGAACTACCCCTGAAGGGGTTGCAGATGACAGGGTTCCACACTATTGCACAGCCAGGCACACAACATCTTCAGCTTGCATCCAAACACATTGACCAGTCCTTGAGCTTTGTTTTTATGTTTTATTGGGGGGGGTAATAACTTGAATGGGATGGGAATTATAGGATGCTCAACTTGAGGTTTAACTCCAATTCTTCACTTGTTTATCCTATACAACTATAGATACGATTGATTCTTCTTCTCAGTAATGACAATCTCTAAAAAAATACAAAAGCCCTTTTACTTCCCGTTCCTTGTGGAAGTGGCACAAGAATGGTTGTGGACTGCCTTCTGAAGTACCTTCAGCTCCCCTGTAAATACTGATCCCAGTTCTACCACCTTGCTAGCCCACCTGGCTGACTTTTCACTTCACTGCTCTTCCACCAGTCTAAACTCGACTGACTCTCTTCACCAGTCTGCCTAACTGACTCTCTGGAGACTTCCCAGGGCAAGAAGGGCAGGTTTAAGCACACCACTATCTTCCAGAGAGACCTTCTACCTCCGGCAATCTCTCCTTTTGTATGTCCCTTGTCCCATGCTGCAGTACTCACACTGTCTATCCTGGCTCCCGCTGACACTCAGGAAATCCTCCTCCAACTTCTTCTGCGGAAGGATCCTTTCAAGCCAGGCACCTGAGCCCTGACCCGAGGTAGAGCCCCTCCCCGGCAAGGGTCCCTCGAGGGCCACCAACAGTCACCCTCAGCACTCCATCTTGAAATTCCTCCAGACTCTCATTGCTAGTATGACTCAAACATATTCAAGGGCTCACTTAGTCGCCTGCCAGGCCCACCACCTAAGGATTGGCTAAGTTCCCCTAAATATGCAGGACAACCCTCCTAGCCTCCACCCCCTAATTTGTAGAACATTCTACAACATTCTAGAACCAGGAGGAGCCACCAGAGAACTGCCTGGATGAGTCATCCAGCCCTGAACTGCAGTAACCCTGACCCAGATTCCATGGCTCAGGCTTAGTCCTGAGTCAAACTATATTTTACCTACCCTACTACTAGTAGCACCCTAGATGGTTCTACACAATGATGTCTTCACAGGCAAAAGTTTAATCAGCTTTTGCACATGGTTCAACCCCCAGGGCCACCCCTCCAGCTTATGAGGGTAGTGCTTGGAGGGTTAGAAAGGTACACATTTTTATGACTCTGCAAAATATTTACTAAGTTTGGTTTGCCATTGTCCATAGTATCCAATTCTGAGCTCTAATTTAAAAACATTTTTTTTTTAAAGATTTGTACAAATATTTCAACATACAAAGTTTACATCTTTTTAGACTTTAAGAACAAGGGAGATCACTTCTTATTCTATTCCTATAGCAAAGAGAAGGGAAATACCTTTAACAGGGACAGAAGGACAATGAAAATGATTTTTATTGGTAGGGAGGGGTAAGTGTACTATCTAAACTTTCTATTGTTGTCGGTGTTCTCGCTGTAGAATTTATTTTACTTCCTAATATAGTGACAACATTGTCACCATGAATGAGTGTAGAGGTGTGCATTATAAAAAGGTTGCCTAACCTGTGGCTGTATTTCAGGTGTTTATTGGAATTCTTAGGTCACAAAAAGTAAATGGCAACACGTTACAGGGGAACGCCTCCCTCTTCATCAGGGCTTTGAAGCTGGAGAACAATTGCAAATGTGACCCTTAGTAGTGCTGTGAGTATAGCTGACTGAGGGGAGTTTTAAGGGAGGATGGGGGGGGGATAAAAACAAGAGGCTGGTGGTCCTGGGATGTGCACTTCAGCAGCACTTCGATGAGAGGCAAGCGACTCTCTGGTTGAAACAATAAAGAAAAGCAGTATAAACAAGGTTTTATTGCCTCAAGGAGATAGAAAACTTAAAAGAACCAGTAGCTAAGAAGGCTTATCTGTGTAATAAAAGTCACTGAGTCCCAACCGTATCCAGGAGACATCCAGTGAGTGTCCAGCAGGTTCTGTCCATATGTGGTGTCTTTGTGTCAGTCGGCAGCGCTGATGGAAGATCCTGTGCCAGCCAGAAGGGGAGAACCATGGAAGGTGGAAGCAGGAAGAGAGATCGCCGCTATGAGGACCAGCGTGGAATGCAGGACCCAGAAGTGGCATCAAAAGTGGGCAGGCCAAGTTTCGGAGCGACCTATTGGCTCTTTCATTCTGACAGCATGAAGAGGAAGCCAATAGGTTGCTCCGAAACGCGTCCTGACCACTTTTGACATCACTTCCAGGCCCTGCATTCTACGCTGATCCTCAGAGCGGCGGCATCAGCCCCCAGATCCCGCCCCCCACTTCTGACATGCCGACAGCATGAAGAAGGAGCCAATAGGTCACTCCGAAACACGACCACCTTTGACGTCACTTCCAGGGCCTGTGTTCCATGCTGGTCCTCACAGCGGCGATCTCTCTTGCCATGTTATTGGGACAAAGGCCTCTTCCCCTACAACCCTGGCCGGTGGTTATGGGGGTGTGCGGACGGAGAGGCTTATTGGAATCTGGAGTCCCCCAGATTCCGCCCCCCCCCCCCCCATTTGAATGAGAATTTGAATCGTTCTGAAAGTTTTGAATTTGTTAGAAAATAAAGAAACCAAACAAAACGAAACACATTTGTCCATTCTGCACACGTCTAACGACTTTGTGGAGCACAAAAAAATATCACATTTTATCAATACCCCCAGCTTCAGCATGGAGACACCCCTCTATATATCCTCCTCCTCCACGATCCAAAATCTTATATGGGCCACTTCCCATAAGGGTCTAATTTCCCACATGTACTCTGTCCTTATGTCAACCATCCAAAATCCCTCCTTACTTAAAACAGAGTTCCACTCGTTTTTTAGTTTGTTAAAAGTCAGCAGCTACAAAAAGTGTAGCTGCTGACTTTTAATAAACAGTAACTTACCTGTCTCCCGGTCCAGAGATGGCTGCGCCCGAAGCCTCGCTTGTCTCCCCCTCCTCCCTGCGGCGCCATCATTGCAAATGTGGGCACCGGCCATGGCTTCACGGCTGGGCACGCACTGCGCATTGGGGAGTCGCGCTGCGCGTTCCTAGTGGCCAGGCAATCTTCTGGGACCTGTGACGTGTCCCAGAAGATTGCCAGAAGGGAGGGGGAGCTTAATAGGAGAGGAGGAGTTGCCTAGGCGGCCCACAAACTGAAGGAGGAAGAGGGGCAGGAAGTCCCTCTGAAAACTGGGGACACACTCCCCTCCCCCCCCCCAAAAAAATGACATGCCAAATGTGGCATGTAAGGGGGCGAGGAGTGCTTAAAGCAGAAGTTAAATTTTTGAGTGGGATTCCACTTTGAATGCAGGTCTTCATGGGTCACAGACATAGGAGAGATAGACGATGAGCAGTGGGACATGGCATTAGAATCCCTCCCAGTAGTCTCAGTTTGTGCCTTCCAAAAACATTCTCAACTCTTCATCCTTCATTGGTCATATTGTACTCCAGCCAAAGTCCAGGGGAGGGCTGGGCCAGGGGGCAGGGTGGCAATTGCCCCCCAGGCCATCCCAACTTACATTCGAAATGGCCGGAGGAAGTAGGGACCAGGGGCGTGGCTGCCAACTAACTGCAATCGGGGGGGCGCCCAGGGCCGACCCTACCATGGATGATGTCTATTATAGGAGCCGGTCCAGGAGGCAGGACTTCATATGACAGCGCCTGCGCCCGGTAATCCGGTGGCTCTCCTTTCTCTGCATTGCAGGCTGTATTGAATGGGCACTGGTGAGGCTGCATTGATGGGCACTGATGAGGCTAAGCTGATGTGCACTGAGGCTGCATTGATGGGCACTGATGAGGCTGCAGGGCACTGATGAGGCTGCATTGATGGGCACTGATCAGGCTGCATTGATGGGCATTGATGAGGCTGTATTGATGCATTATTTTTGTTAAACCTCCATTGTGGCTATTAACATTAAATTATGTTACCACATTGTATCATATTTGTCTTGCTTCATAACATCAATATACATTATAAAACAAGATGGGCATGGATGGTGAGCTGATTCGGTGGTTCAATGGGCCACTTGACTGGACTTGCCCCCCAGGCCTAAGGCTGCCAGCCCTCCCCTGGGCCAAACTGTTTGCTTGGGGCAGAAGACACACTCCTCTCTGCCCAAAGTGTGTAGCTCACACGGGTAACTTTATACATATGACCTGGAGATGTCCCAAACTGGCAAGATACTGGGCTGAGGTCATTCAAACCATTAATGAAGTAGCTCAACTTCCTATCCCCTTTAACCCACTGGTGTGCCCGTTGGGAGCTATAGAAGGTTTGATCTTATATGGCAAAACTGGCTATCTAATACCTCCGTAGCCCTCGGTACAACTGGTTAGAGACAGATTGCTGCTGATGTAAGTCTAACAGGAAGTCTTCAGCATGAAAAGGATTTAGGTATCCTAGTAAGCCCGATAATAAACCTAGGTATCTACAAGGTTTATCCACCTTATAATACTTTATGGAAATCCCAGGGAAGGGGGGAAGGAGGAAACAAGCACAGATTGGAAGTCATGTATTATTTTCTTTTATCTTTTCTCATTCCCTAAATGCCGCCATTCTTGAGATGTATTACAATGACCATACCCATTTGATGCATATTACTTTGCTATTCTGGACACATCAATCGCAATGCTGTACACTCTACTATGGATACTGCAATAAGTGCATGTGCATTCCTGTTTGACGGCAATAAAATATTGTTTTGATTTAAAAAAAAAATATCACATTGGTCAAAGCCAAAGTCATAACAAAGTCGCACTCATTCAAAGTCACATCAAAATAGCATCAAAGTTGCATCAAGCCGCAGGGCAAAGTTGCAATGAAAATCGCATGATTTTTAAGTCGCACAAGTGTGAATGCAGCCTAAAGCCTCGTACACACGGGTCGCCAATTGTACGACCGAACGGCTCAAACTGTATGTTGGCTGTTGTATCTCGCATACTGACATGCACTAAGCGATCGTACGACCAAGCTGAACGTAGTGACGTGTTATGAACGTGTAAAGAGAAAGTTCAGGTGAATGTAATTTGTATCCGGGTGTTCCTGACTTCTGAGCATGCGTGTTTTGCACAATACAACTTGTTGGACCAACTTCTCTGTACACACGATGCAACGGTTGTACCACCGCTTGTTGGTACTACCAAATTTTTCTAGTCTGCTCATACAACTTCTGTTGTACGACCGTCGGACATAGGCTGTTCTAATCGCGTGTACTAACGGTCAATTTAGCATACAACGGTCGTTCGTACGACCTGTTGTATACGATTGTCGACCCGTGTGTACGAGGCTTAACACTATGACCTCTTTGGTACAAACTCCATGAAGAACAAACCGCTTGATACCAGACCATACATATGTCCAGCGCTATCACACATATTAAACATTGTCACCAAGAAAGGAATTTAATGGAAAACTCCCCAGGGGGACACAGATGACAAAAAAGTAGAAAGGGTTCTGTTGTTCCCAGTTCTATAAAAAAAAATTTAAAAAAATTAAAAAACGTAGATAAAAATACGCTTTGACATGAAAAGTTCCTATGCCTTCCTGTTCAGCTGTTTCGTAGCCACCTTCTGGCCATAAATATGACATATTAATATGCAATTTTTTAAGTTTACTGATTTGAAAAAAAAATACACTAAATTAATCGATTCAAAATTAGCAATATGCATTTTTTAGAGCTGAATGTATAAAATAAATTCATATATATGACGTGATATTTTTTTTAATGACTGTATTTTTACTAGCAGGAAAATTCACATGTACGGAAAAAATAAAATGGCAGCATTTTTTAAAGAAACCCGTATTAATATAAATAGAGTAGTTAGAGGACTAAAGCTGCAATTAGTAGCTAATTGTTTCACTGCCATATATCTTGTCTCCAGTGTAAGTCTCCCTCTAGATAAGAAGCCTGCAGTAACTCCTTACCATCCCACTATAAAAATCAAAGTAATTAGCCGCAGTAATTTTTAATAGGTAATGACTGCCAAATATAGATTGGAGAGAACACCTGGAAGTCTTTTAGTCGTTAGGTGATTACTGAATGTCCCCAGAGGATGGAGGACTCAGTAATGCGCTGTCTTGGTTCTAAGGGCAAATTCCAAGATCGGTTCTGCCTAATCATAAAGGTGGTATGGTAAGGTCTGATGCAAGTCATTATACACGGGAGTCTAAAGCCTCATACACACGGGACGACGATCGTATACAACAGGACGTATGAATGACCGTTGTATGCTAAATCAATCGTTTGTATGCGCGATTAGAACAGCTGACATACGACGGTCGTACAAGGGGAGTTGTATGAGCAGACTAGAAAACTTGGTCGTACCAACAAGCGGTTGTGCGACCGTTGTATCGTGTGTACAGAGTAGGGTTGCCACCTCATCCCTTTAAACCCGAACACATATGAATTACTCAGGTTCTCTGGCTGATTAAGGTGGTAATTAAATCACTTGGTGCCTTATCTGCATTCAATTAGTCTCAGAACAACCTGTGTAATCCATATGTGTTCGGGTTTAAAGGGATGAGGTGGCAACCCTAGTACAGAGCAGTTGGTACAACAAGTTGTATTGTGCAAAACACGCATGCTCAGAAGTCAGGAACGTCCGGATGCTAATTACATGCACCTGAACGGTCTTTCTGTGGTCGTACGATCGTGTAGTGCAGTCAGTATGCAAGTTACATTATGCAACAAACGATTTGAGAGGATCGTGAGTACGATCGTCGCCCCGTGTGTACGAGGCTTAAAATGTAGAGATTTTGGGAAAAGGTGGGTGCTTCTTAATACATATTTTTAAAAATAATCAATTTCTTATTTTATCTCACAAGAAAGGTTATGGTGTGAAAGGACAAAAAGAACCACAATCCTAGAGTTGCCACCTCATCCCTTTAAAACCGAACACCTATTAATTACTCAGGTTCTGTGGCTGATTAAAGCGGAGTTCCACCCTTTCCTTAGGTTTATTAAAAGTCAGCAGCTACAAAAAGTGTAGCTGCTGACTTTTAATAAACCGACACTTACCTGTCTCCCGGTCCAGCGATGGAGCCGCACGGAGCCTCGCTCCTCTCCCCCTCCCCTCCGCGGCGCCGGCATTGCTTCTGTGGGCACCCGGCCGCGGCTTCACGGCCGGGCGCACACTGCGCATGCGCGAGCGGCGCTGCGCTTTGTGATTGGTCCCGAAGTCTTCTAGGACCTGTCCTGTGTCCCAGAAGACTTCGGGAGGGAGGGGGAAGGAGTCCTTCCACTTCCGATCGCCTAAGGCGACCGGGGCGGAAGTACCCCTAAAAATAGGGTATCCCCACCCCCCCTCCTCCCCAAAAGCTCCGTTTC
Organism: Glandirana rugosa; assembly: GCA_018402905.1. Classification (NCBI taxonomy): domain Eukaryota; kingdom Metazoa; phylum Chordata; class Amphibia; order Anura; family Ranidae; genus Glandirana; species Glandirana rugosa. Next base: position 165,907 of record BLSH010287605.1, on the reverse strand, counting down.
AGCATCTGGAGCTGGGGAGGAGGACTTAAAGCGGAAGTTCCACTTTTTCGGTGGAACTCCGCTTTAAGGTGGTAATTAAACTCACTTAGTGCCTTATGTGCATTAAATTAGCCTCAGAACAACCTGTGTAGTTCATATGTGTTCGGTTTTGAAGGGATAAGGTGGCAACCCTACACAATCCTTCCAATGTGCATAGCACTGCAGAGCCCACTTCTAAGAGGGGTCTACTCTGCAAAGCACTTATTTTATCTCAGTAGCTTTCTTCTAAAAATATTCAGTTCACAAACCAAATATTTCTATGTTTGGAATGGATATTTTCTGGAATAAAATGGACATACACTAGGCTTGCCACATCATCCCTTTAATCCAGGACACATGTGAATTCACAGGTTCTGAGGCTAATTTAATGCAGATAAGGCACCAAGTGAGTTTAATTACCACCTTAATCAGCCACAGAACAACCTGTGTAATTAATATGTGTCCTGGGTTAAAGGGATGATGTGGCAACCCTAACATACACTATATTGCCAAAAGTATTAGGACACCTGCCTTTACATGCACATGAACTTTAATGGCATCCCAATCTTAGTCCGTAGGGTTCAGTATTGAGTTGGCCCACCCTTTGCAGCTATAACAGCTTCAACTCTTCTGGGAAGGCTGTCCAGGACCTCACTTTGTGCACTGGCTCAAATCATTTGGTTGATAGGGGGATTATGGTGTGTGGTTGTTTTTCAGGGGTTGGGCTTGGCCTCTTAAGCCTCGTACACACGGGACGACGATCGCACGTACGACCGTGTTGAATCGTATGTTGGCTGTTGTATGTAGCATACTGACTGCACTACACGATCGTACGACCAAAGAAAGAATGTTCAGGTGCATGTAATTAGCATCCAGCCATTCCTGACTTCTGAGCATGCGTGTTTTGCACAACACAACTTGTTGTACCAACTGCTCTGTACACACGGTACAACGGTCATATGAGAGCTTGTTGGTACGACCAAGTTTTCTAGTCTGCTCATACAACTCCCTTGTACGACCGTCGTATGTTCGACTGTTCAAATCACGCATACGAATGATCAATTTTGCATACAACGGTAGTGAGTACGACCTGTTGAATGCGATCGTCGTCCCGTGTGTACAGGGCATTACTTCCAGTGAAGGGAACTCTTAAGGCGTCAGCATACCAAGACATTTTGGACAATTTCATGCTCCCAACTTTGTAGGAACAGTTTGGGGATGGCCCCTTCCCCATCCAACATGACTGCGCACCACTGCACAAAGTAAGGCCCATAAAGACATAGATGAGGGAGGTTGGTATGGAGGAACTTGACTTCCCATAGACACTCCTAAACCTTGTGGACAGCCTTCCCAGAAGAATTGAAGCTGTTATAGCTGCAAAGGGTGGGCCAACTCAATATTGAACTCTACGGACTAAGACTGGGATGCCATTAAATTTCATGTGCGTGTAAAGGCAGGAGTCCCAATACTTTTGGTAATATAGTGTATATCTTCTATGTTTGGAATGGATATTTTCTGGAATAAAATGGACATATATTTGCAAAAGCCACGTCTTTTATTTTATCTCATGGCATGCCACCTCAATTGACTCTACTTCCAGCTCTCCTCAGTAGACACCTCCTTGAATGCCATTGCTATCACCAACTTAAATCAGTGCAATGGATTTTATACTATGTGGAACATTCAGTCTCCGTCTTCTTTTTAACAATGAGTTATAAATGAGATAATGATTTGAGGAAAATATGAATATTGGTGTATTCTCCTAGTCATTCATCTACTATATGGAAGCCTGAGCCTTTTAACAGTTGCATTGACAGCATGCTATATACGACTTCTCTATAACTCCATAGCCTTGTGCTGTGTCCTTAAGATGGTGGAGATTCACTTGGAGTGGGATTCACGGTGTTACGCTTGGATTTGGACTTATTGTATATACTATTGGAACTTTTACAAGGACTGACGAGTGTGGAAACTTTTGAAGTACAATAATTTTTCTGATATAATTGTTGTTATTATATAGTGCACCTAAGCTTAAGGCCTCATTTACACTGCTGCTGGTAAACGGACGTTTAAAGGCATTTAGGCATTTTTTTCAGCTGCCCCTGAACTTTCCTCTATGTTATCTTATCAGTCCATTTACACAGGGTCGTTTAAGGTCGTTTCCAGGCAGTTGAGTTTAAGGCTCCATGCACACTGTATCTGATAAACGACCGTTTTTGGGCGTTTGGGCTTTTTTTTTAACAGCCCTAAAACGCCCCTCTATGTTATCCTATGTGTCCATGCACACATGGACGTTAATTGTGTTTTATCAGCAGTGACGTTTTTGGGCTGTTAGCGCACCGCCCCAGTGTGAAAGCACTCAGACTTTCACATTGGGATGGATTGGGAGGGATTTTTGAGGCGCTTTACAGACGCTATTTTTAGTTAAATAGTGCCTGTAAAGCGCCTCAGTGTGAAAGTAATCTTAGGCTGGGTTCACACCTATGCGAATTGGATGCGGCTTAACCGGTTCCCCACCGCGCGCCGTGTTTTTACGGCGGCAGTGGGGGAGCGCTGCGCGAATCGCCGTAAATAAGCGGCGATTCGCATTTGTCCACCAGGGGGCGCCCGCGCGCCCGCCGCATTCCTGGGGAGTGTGCCCGCGGCTCGGGCGGACCCGATGTCCGCCGGCGAGCCGCGATGAGCAGCTACAGAGAAAGAACGGGGAACCGCCGATGTAAACACGGTGGTTCCCCGCCCTGTCAGTGGGGCATGAGAGATCTACTGATCTCTGTCCCTGGGATCAGTTAGATCTCTCATGCCCATGTTAGCCCAACCGCCCCACAGTAAGAACACACCCAGGGAACACAGTTAACCCCTTCACTGCCCCCTGCAGGTTAACCCCTTCATTGCCAATGACATTAATACAGTAATCAGTGGACATTTAAATTTCTGATCGCTGAATAAATGTCATTGGTCCCAAAAAAGTGTCAAAATGTTCCGACATGTCCCCCCCAATATCGCATTACCGCTAAAAATCGCAGATCGCCCGCATTACTAGTAAAAATTTAAAAAAAAATAAAAACCCCAAAAATGAATTCTCATCATCCGTAAACGCGGCCACTTTTGCGCAAACCAATCAATAAACGCTGATTGCAATTTTTTTTATCACAAATATGAGGAAGAATATAAATCGGCCAAAAACGGTGAAAAAAAATGTTTTTTTATATTTTTTTTTTGGATTTGAATTTTAGCAAAAAGTAAGAAATGTGGGTTTTTTTGCAAAATGGTCGCTCTTCTTTTGTTTATAGCGGCGATCAGAAATGACGCAGAGGCGATCAAATACCACCAAAAGAAAGCTCTATTTGTGGGAAAAAAAGGACGCAAATTTTGTTTGGGTACAACGTCGCACGACCGCGCAATTGTCAGTTTAAGCGATGCAGCGCCGAATCGCAAAAAGTGCTCTGGTCCTAAAGTGCAAAATTCTTCCGGGGCTGAAGTGGTTAAACCGCATCCAATTCGCAGGACACTTGAAAACACATTGTTTTCAATGTGTCCGGTTCACATATGTCCGGTGCATTCGCACTCCGCATTGCACAAAAACCGCACACGTTTTTTGTGCAATGCGGTGCGAATTCCCAGGCCGTTGAGTCCAGTGGGAGCGGACACGGAGAAGCACTCCGCACTGAACGGGGATATTTCCCCTGCTCGTGGCTCCTCCCACATCTCTCCCCCCGCAGCTGCTGCGCTGTGGGAACGGACAGGAGCCGCCGAATGGCGGCTCCGTCCCTTCCCGGCAGCAGAGAGGCTGGAATTTGCACCACAATGGTGTGAATCCAGCCTGAGTGAACGTAACAAATACAAATTTATCCAAAGTTACGAATTATCCGAAATAACAAATGCTGGAAGCTTTCATTGATATTATTATTATTTATTATTATTAATTCATTATGTTCCATTCGTTTAGATGCGGCATTCATTATTTCGGATAATTCGTAACTTTGGATAAATTTGTATGTGTTAAGTTCACTAACAACCAAATTTGAAAGGAAATTCCAATACCTATTATTTACTAGTTGGTAATAGTTATTATTAATTAGTTAGTTATTATTTCGGATTTTTGGGTTTTCGGATTTTTCGTTATTTTTTTTTTGGATTTTCCTTCCTTTGAATTTTCGGATTTCCGTTCTTATTGTCGAATTTTTGAATCTTCGAATTTCCGAATTTTCAGATTTTCAAATGTCTGAATTTTCGCATTTTTTGATTTTTGCTCTTTCAAATTTACAAATTATCAGAAAAATTCGTTAAACGGGTTTCCATTAATTTGAATATTTCTGAATTAACAAATTTGTCGAATTTCATCGAAAAACGAATTCGGAAAAATAAAACGAATTGCACATGTCTAAGCCCTATCATATAGCTTGACAGGCCACGACACAGAGCTTTCCTTTTATCCCTGCACTCTTTTCTTTCCCATAGAACAGGGATTCAAGTTTCTTAAATGGGTATTATAAAGCTGCCCTTATTATTGGAGAAAACATATTATTTAAAGAGTAACTCCACTTGTGTTGAGAAAAATACAATCCCCTCTGGCTGACTGATGTACATTAAAGGGATTTTGACAAACATTGTTGCAGATTCCTACCTGTTTCTGCTCTGAAGAAATAACTGTTTGCCCTATGGATACTGATTCTAAATGGGAGTGACTGGTTGATTATAATCACCTTGTGCACTTTCAGTGTTCTGATGAGAAAAGTTGAAGTGTCTGCATTCCTTTAGATCTACTTAACCCTTGGGGAGTATCCGACCAAAACGAACATTTCTAAAGCAGGAGATGCCTAAAATCTGACTTGTATCTTAGCATAGACTTCTGGGAAAATCAGTGAGCCAATCACACAAGCAGGAAATGACATTTCTGGAGGCACTCTGTTCATCAATGGTGTATAGAATGTCTCCAGGTTGCTATAGTGTATTGAAGTTTACAGAAAACTATAGAGCTGCAGATTAAAAGTACTAGGCGGTTGGCCTAGGGGAGTCAGAAGCATACGTTTGGCCATGATTAAAAGAGATGACACCAAAAGGAAAAAAGAGATGGGTGCACTTCTGTCAAAAATCTGTCTTTGTCACCCAGAAGCAGTACCGAAATAGTAGTTTACACTTATTAGGTGCACCTGTTCAACTGCTTGGTAACAGAAATTGCTAATCAGCCAATCACATGGCAGCATCTCAATGCATTTAGGCATCTAGACATAGGGAAGACGACTTGCTGAAGTTCAAACCAAGCATCAGACTAGGGATGAAAGGGGATTTAAATGACTTTGAACGTGGCATGGTTGTTGGTGCCAGGCAGGCTGGTCTGAGGATTTCAAAAACTGCTAATCTACTAGGATTTTCACACACAACCATCTCTACAGAGAATGGTGGGTAAAAGAGAAAATATCCAGTGAGTGGCAGTTGTGTGGAGGAAAATGCCTTATTGATGTCAGAGGAGAATGGGCAGACTGGTTCGAGATGATAGAAAGGCAACAGTAACTCATATAACTACTCGTTACAACCAAGGTATGCAAAATGCCATCTCTGAATGCACAACACATCAAACCTTGAAGCAGATGGACTACAGCAGCAGAAGGCCACACCGGGTGCTACTCCTGTCAGCTAAGAACAGGAAACTGAGGCTACAATCTGCACAGGGTCACCAAAATCGGACAATAGAAGATTGGAAAACCGTTGCCTGGTCTGATGAGTCTCATTTTCAGCTACGACATTCAGATGGTGGGGTCAGAATTTGGCGCATGGATCCACCCTGCCTTGTATCAGCGGTTCAGGCTGGTGGTGTAATGGTGGGGGGGATATTTCCTTGGCACTCTTTGAGCCTCTTAGTACCAATTGAGCATCGTTTAAACACCAGGGCCTACCTGAGTATTGTTGCTGATCATGTCCATCAGTGGCGGCTGGTGTTTTTTTTTGGGGGGGGGCGTGGCACTAACACCCCCAACCCCCCCCCCCACTGTCTGCCGGTCAGTCTGGCACTTACCCCATCAAGGTGGCGGGTGACGGGCGGCAGGCTGTGGGCGGCGGCTCCTCTGCTCCTCGGCTCCTGCTCTGTCCTCTACTCCATTGTGGCAGCTCCCATGCATCTTCTCATCCTAGGCGCTAAGCGCCCAATAAGATCACCTGTCCTTTCAGCCAATCCGGTGACGAGTCTTAGACCCGCTTCCTGGTTGGCCAGGAGGAGGATCAGTGTTAGAATAGCAAATATTCATTCTCTATTGTAACACACCTGGGTGGGCTAAGAGCACACTCTCTGCGCCCCGAGCCCATCCTATATTGAAGCCTATTAGAGCCTCTGGCTCTAATCAGTGCTTCAAAAAAAACATCCCCGACATTATAATTCATCGCCCAGCGTCCTGAAAGGGGCTGGATAGGGGGGCAATAGCATGGATAGGGGAGGTTGCACCCATGCGCCCTCAATGGACGGGTCGCCACTGATGTCCATCCCTTTATGACTACAGTGTACCCATCTTCTGATGGCTCCTTTCAGCAGGATAATGCACCATGCCACACAGCTCACTGTGCTCCAATGGCCTCCACAGTCACTAGACCTCCGTCCAATAGAATGGGAGATTCTCATCATGGATGTGCAGCCGACAAATCTGCAGTAACTGCATGATGCTATCATCTCACTATGGACCAAAATCTCTGAGGAACGTTTCTAACACCTTGTTGAATCTATGCCACCAAGAATTAGGGCAGCTCTGAAGGCAAAAGAGGGACCAACCCAGTACTAGCAAGGTGTACCTAATAAAGTGGCTGGAAATGTTGGGGCCCCTTACACACTTTAGGCCTGGGCCCCCCAGGCCTGAGCACCAACATTCCCCAGGGCCCGCCCACTGGTTGTCCCACTGAGTCCTTTAGTGCACCCACTTTTATTTTAACACTCTTACAGCTTAATATATGAAAATGAAAAGTGCATTCCAAGTCATCAGTGCTTTCAAGATTTAACAGCAAAGAATTATATTTTGGCCAAAAAATATGAAGCCTGTCACCTGTTAAGAAAAAGGACTTTCTGGCCGTTTCCGGCCTCCCGTGCGCGTGCACACGCCCGCGCACCCTAATGGCGCCAATAGCGGCCATTTAAGCAGGACAGCACTAGGAAGCAAGTGCTGTCCATTCTACAGCGTTACTGTGTTCCTGAGTGACCCGTTCTAAGTTTCCTGTGACCCGGCCTGAACCCACATTTGCTTGAACTCTGCCTGCACCGACCCCCGGCTTGCCTATGACCATCCGAATTCCTGCTCCTTCTGTACCTCACCTGCCTGCCTGTTAACGACCCTGCCTGCACCCGACCATCCAATTGCCTGCTCCTTCTGTACCACTCTACCCGCAAGTTAATGACCCAGACTGCACCACTACTCTTCAGTCTAGCACGGACTACGGGACAACTTCCTACCACCACCTGTGTCCCATCAAGCCCTCGTGCCCCCCTGTGCTCCAGTGCTCCCTGTCTACTCTACCAGGAGTTCTGGAACCAGGCCCGTAAGAGAGGTTGCCTACTGCATAAGCCAGACTCTACCACCAGGTATGTGACATCACCACAACAAGGTAGACTCTTTTGAGCAGGACCATACACCAACTGCCCTAACTTTTCAAAGAGACAGCCCAGTCCAGCAAATAGACAGCCCCATATACTCACAAAGAGACATCCAAATCCATCAAAGAGACACCCCCATATATCCAGCAAAGAGACAGCTCAATCCAGCAAAGAGACATCCCCATATATCAAGCAAAGAGACATCCCAATCCATCAGAGACATCCCTATATGTATATTGATTCATTCAGTGACCCCCTCATCACTGGACCCCTCATCTGTGGATGAGCCATGGAGCTGTACACCAGGGTTATTGAATTAAAAAGTCCCTTCACAGCCCTTCTTCCTTGCACCCCCATCCTCTTCACAGCCCCCCTTTCTTGCACTCCAGCCCCCTTTACAGCCCCTCTTCTTTGCACCTCCTTCCCCATTCACAGCCCTTCCTTCCTTGCACCCCAGTCCCTTTCACAGCCCCCCTTCTTTACACCCCGTCTCCTTCCCAGCCCCCCTTCTTTGCACCTCCATCCCCTTCATAGCCCCCTCTACCTTGCACCTCCATCCCCTTCACAATCCTCCCCTTCCTTGCACCTCAGTCCCCTTCACAGCCCCATTCTTTGCAGCTCTGTTCCCTTCACAGCCCCCTTCTTTGCCCCTCTGTCCCCTTTACAGCCCCCCTTCTTTGCACTTCTGTCCCTTTTACAGCCCCCTTCTTTGCACTTCTGTCCTCTTTACAGCCCCCCTTCTTTGCACCTCAGTCCCCTTCACAGTCCCCCCTTCTTTGCACCACCAACCCCTTTACCTGACACTTCCCCTGACTCCACGTTTC
>BLSH010287605.1:119202-135496 GCA_018402905.1 Glandirana rugosa | reverse complement strand
AACCCCCCCCCCCCCCCCCCACAGTTAGAACACACCCAGGGGGAACACTTTTAACACCTTCACTGCCCCCTTAGTGTTAACCGCTTCCCTGCCAATGACATTTATACAGTAATCAGTGTCTATTTTTAGATCTGATCGCTGTATAAATGTCATTGGTCTCAAAAAGGTCCAACATGTCCGCCCCAATATCGCAGTACCAATAAAAATCGCAGATCACCGCCATTACCAGTAAAAAAATAAAAATAAATAACAACGCCATAAACCATTGTTGTAGTCGCTATAAATTTTGTGCAACCCAATCAATATACATCGATTGCGATTTTTTTTTTACCAAAAATATGTAGAAGAATATATATATCGGTCTAAACTGATGAATATTTTTATTTTTTTATTTTTGGATATTTATTATAACAAAAAGTAAAAAATATTGTTCTTTTTTCAAAATCGTCACTTTTTATTTGTTTATAGCGCAAAAAATAAAAACTGCAGAGGTGATCAAATACCACCAAAAGAAAGCTCTATTTATGGGGAAAAAAGGACGCCAATTTTGTTTGGGTACAACGTCGCATGACTGCGCAATTGTCATTCAAAGACAGCGCTGAAATCTGAAAATCGGTCCGGGCAGGAGGGGGGTTTAAGTGCCCAATAAGGAAGTGGTTAAAGCCCAGCTACAGCCAAAAACATTTTTCTTTTACATATAACAGGGATGGGTGAATCTAAATCTACCTGTAATCCTAACACTAACCTTCCCTATTAGGGATGAGCTTGAGGTTCAGGCCAAATCTTTCATATTGGCATTTAGATGAACATTTACCCGTTTGGTGGGAGCTGAATGTCATGTATAATAGACAGACTCCTTAACAACCTGCGATGCCACTGGCCTCATTTACTTACATGGCCAGAAATCCCCAGTCATGTGAGCACAGGAGCTGAAGATAGTTATAAAAAAAAAACAAGAAGGAGTTCCTTCATAATGCAATCCAGGTGCTTTAGGTCTGGTATGAATTTTATGGTGAAAAAATTCCCCAGTGGATCCCTGCCCAAAGCTTATTTGCTTGGCACTGACAGTTTAATTCTGGGTTTGGCTGCACAAGGGTTTAAACCAAACCTAGAGCTAAACCCAAGTTCATCCCTACCAACCACAAGCCAAGAATCCAAACCTGAAAAGTGACTGGAACATGTGGATTGTCTATCTACAAGGCCATGGCCATGGGGGTGGTAATGTTATAAATACTTCTGAAATCTTGACAGGTGCATTTGACCTGCAGTTGACATCCTTCTGACCTGCATTTGATTTCCTGCTAAGCGGCATGTAGGCAAAGGGTAGTAGGCGGGTGATGATAGACCTCTCCTCCATGGTTTATCACAGCTTGTGGGGGGGCAAATCTAGGTCACATGAGAGGATTACCCCCGGAATGGATTCTTTTGGGCTACGCTAGGCACCTGTAACACAATCACATTACTACACATGGGTACCTTTACTTATGTGCCATTTTAATCAATGCCCTGGGATAAGGCAGAGGCTGCCATGGGGGAATACTCGACCTTAAGGCAGACCTCTGCTCTTAGAGATGAACGTACACTGTATTCACCTGTACCACCACTGTCCTCCCGTTAACTCTTGGGTCCCTGTGACAATGTACACCTTCAACGTAATTTGCATTTAGGAGGGACATGCTGAACCTTGTCCACATCCACACATCCAGCGTATCACCGCTACCTCACTCCCAGTAAAAGTATGGGACCCCGCCAGCGCAGACTCCATGCGTGCACTAAACTTCACTTGACTTTTCCATACCTGTGTACAGGGCCGGCTCTACCACTAGGCAGAGTAGGCGGCCGTCTAAGGCGCCACTACCACCAGGGGTGGCCCATCCGCTGTTGATCCGTCACTGCTCTGCATCAATCACTCATGTCACTGGAGAGCTGCGGCTGGCAGCACCCCAGGGTAAAATGAGGCAGATTCAGGGGCACAGGAGCGGGCCTGTGGACCACGGCTAAAGAAATGGGTAGAGAGGCTCTACCTCCGCCACCTCCATCGTATAAATTGACAGGGCAAAGGGGGTGGAGTCAGGGGCAGAGCCAAAAGGGGGTGGCAAAATGAGGTTTCCCCTATGGGTGTCAAAAATCCTTGCACCAGCCCTGCCTGTGTACAGGCTGGAGACCTCTGCGGCATAAGTCTACTCCCATTTCTATGGGAGACATAGCACTCACGGAGAGGGCGCCGGCAACAACTATATCCCGCAAAAGGCTGTCCCAGGCAAACACATAATGACATGCTGCTTGTTAACCTTCCATTACCACTTGTGTCTTCACACTGCATTAACTCTTTGTACTGTCTTCATACCCCAAAATATCTTAGTGACCTGAACTGTGGAAAGGTGTCGGTTACTTGCATTACACCCCTTTAGTAACTATAGACCTAGTGGAAGCAAGGTTTCAAAAGCCTAACTTGGAAAGTATTACAAAGTCCAAAGGCAAGAACAATATTTCTTCCTACATTCCAAATCCTAACTAAGGTTATGTGTTGCCCCAGGATACCTGTAAAGGTAGAGTCAATGTGCAATCAGTGGATCCTTGAGTGGCATTTCCCAGTGCTGAAGGTTTTGGGGATGAGCCCCAGGTCCTTATGACCCTTTACATGATGGCAATAGCAGCAGACAACGTTCCTTCACTCCTCATGGGTGCAGCTCACCAATTCTCTCTGCCTTTCTGCTCGGGGGCTCTCTGCTCCGGACCACTGTCCCTCTCTTATAGCTCAGGATCAATGGACCAAAACCAAAGAACCGGGAAAGACATTAACCCTTACCCTCCAATATGGGGCAGCACCTAACTGCCATCATTTCAACCCGCTTACAAGCATCTTCATGCTTCAAGTTTCTTTTGCATTCCCATCCATTTGTCAAAAGGAAAAAAGCAATTCCGACATGAACAAAAGCCCATAAAATGCAGGTCCTAGACCTCTTAGTAACCGCTACCCTATTTCTCTCTTTACCTGCCCCGTAACCCCGACACTAACCCATCCTGAGAAACACAATATCACCGCTAATGTCCCGGTGCCAGAATTTACTGTATACAGTATATTTCTTTCCTTGCTAAACTTGGTTCTGTAAATGCTGATTTAAAGCAACATAAATAAAGTTTTGCAATGCTTTTGAAGTGTACATAACTTTGCACTTATCCAAGGCACTAAAATCACATCTCAATTAACGTTAAACTAGGCTGTGCTCTGAGAAATGCACTGACCCACAAATGTGCTTTCAGCAGAATCAGGCAGCATAATCTGCATATTTCAGAGCCTCGGTAGGAAAATAAATGTTCGTTCTTGTGTAATTATACGTCTCAGATGTACAACTCTTGCTATCTCTGACACCGGCAGTGCTAACAACTACTATACTATCTATTTTGTGTGACTCGTCTTGCAGTTATTGAATATGCATACTTTGCACCTGAAATGTAATATATAGGACAGAAACAAGAATTTCCGTTCAAAGACTTAAAGTGACACTAAACGTTGGTTTTAAAAAATAAAATATTCTATTCAAGTACTATATATATTCTTAACTCAAAAAAGCCCCAAATATTGTTACCACCCTCCTCCAAATCTCTCTCTATATATATCTATATTTATTTTTTTGCTTTTTTAAATGTGTCCTGTATATGCAATAACCCATTGTCTGCTGCTGACATAATAATTACATAAGTGGTTGCTCTGGCATTTTAAACCAAGTCCTGGATACTACCGCAAGTGGGAGTTTTTATATTTTATATATTTATACTTTCACTTATGGCTGCCAGCTATAGGCTCCATGCACATTGGACGCTATAGGGCTCTTTCAGCGTCGGGCAGGAGACACTGCTCACAAAACGTTCTATTTGCAGTGTTTTGTAAGCAGCGTTTAGCGGCATTTTTCGGCGTCTGCGTCTTTGGGCGTTTTTTTTTACTTCATCGGCTTCCATTGAGGACTGCAAAAAACGCCAGACGCCAATAAACGCCGGCGTTTACTGGCGTTTAGTGGCGTTTTTGGGCGTTTTTTCCTTCATTGGCTTCCATTGACTGCAAAAAACGCCAGACACCGATATACCGGCGTTTAGCAGCGTTTAGCGTTTTTTGTGGTCAGGAGAACGACTTTTGAACGCCAATTCAGGGTGTTCAGATAACAGCCCAAAAACGCCACTGCTGATAAAAGACAATAAACGACCATGTGTGCATGGACACATAGGATAACATAAAGTGGCGTTTTTGGGCTGTTAAAAAAAAACACCAAAACTACCAAAAACGGTCGTTTTTGAGATACAGTGTGCATGGAGCCTTATAGTATAATCGATATGAGTGGCTTTAAAGCGGCCCAATCACTTGTCCTTGGCTTATCTGTCCCATCAATCAGAACCTCCAATTCCAATGCAGGTGTCAGGATGGAGAGCAGAAGGAAATCAATGATGATCCCGAAGGTGCCCAACTCTGGGCGCTTCCAATTTCAGAGCTCTCAAACCCCAACCTCTATGGCCAGGGTCGAAGTTAATCAAGCACAGTGTGTGCTCAATCAGTTTCAACAGATTGCAGAGGCTACATTGGGAGCCTAACAGACCAGCAGGAGCTTGCTCCTGAGAAGATCTCTAGGTGCGTGCGCAGGACCATGTACCTGCATGGTGAACAGTCTGCAGGGCACTTCTGACATCATGAACAAGATGCCGATACCCTGCAATGTTCCAAAGGAGTTGTGTCCCACACAGAATTCAGGTTCTTTGGGGCAATGGAAGAGTAAAGCTGGCCGTAGATGGGTTATTTTATTATTTTAAAAAATAAATAAAAATAAACTACTGACACCCATCTCTGCCTTACTAACACTGTCCTCTTCTCTTCGGACATATATATATATATATATATATATATATATATACACAGGAGCTGGATCACACAAAGGTGGATGGGAATGCCCAGAACTACCACGTAGACAGGAAAAGAGATGGGAGCTGTGGCAGGTAGGTCTCCCAGTTGAAGCATTCATAAAAAGCCAGAGACTGACTTAGCTGGCCAGGCTCAACATATCAGTGAAATATCAGGTTTGGCTGGTCCAATTCTTTAAAACCCAACCCTGGGAAACACGAACATTATCCCTTGCAGTAGGGCTGTGCCTGCATGGCAAGGACTAATTGCTTGTTTGGTCTAGGGGAGAGGAAAAGTGCTATTACATACCTGATCCTCCTCTCCCTTGGCAGATGGTGCTCCCCAACACTGCAGGGGTGGAAAGTCCCTGGGCATCATCACATCTAGTAAAGGGCTACAGATTCTGCATTGGTTTTAAGGACCTCAGAACCGTAGATTGAGTGTACAGGGTGGGCCATTTATATGGATACACCTTAATAAAATGGGAATGGGTGGTGATATTAACTTCCTGTTTGTGGCACATTAGTATATGTGAGGGGGGAAACTTTTCAAGAAAGGTGGTGACCATGGCGGCCATTTTGAAGTCGGCCATTTTTAATCCAACTTTTGTTTTTTTCAATAGGAAGAGGGTCATGTGACACATCAAACTTGTTGGGAATTTCACAAGAAAAACAATGATGTGCTTGGTTTTAACATAACTTTATTCTTTCATGAGTTATTTACAAGTTTCTGACCACTTATAAAATGTGTTCAATGTGCTGCCCATTGTGTTGGATTGTCAATGCTACCCTCTTCTCCCACTCTTCACACACTGATAGCAACACCGCAAGAGAAATGCTAGCACAGGCTTTCAGTATCCGTAGTACATCTCATATCTTCACAGCATATGATTTTCATAGTTCCAGCAAGATGGTGCACCACCACATTATGGGTGTCAGGTCCGAGCATTCCTAGATGAACAGTTTCCTGGAAAGTGGATTGGTCGTCGTGGGCCAGTTGAATGGCCCCCAAGGTCTCCCGATCTGACCCCCTTAGACTTTTATCTTTGGGGTCATCTGAAGGCAAGTGTCTATGCTGTGAAGATACGAGATGTGCAGCACCTGAAACTACGGATACTGGAAGCCTGTGCTAGCATTTCTCCTGCAGTGTTGCTATCAGTGTGTGAAGAGTGGGAGAAGAGGGTTGCATTGACAATCCAACACAATGGGCAGCACATTGACCACATTTTATAAGTGGTCAGAAACTTGTAAATGACTCATGGAAGAATAAAGTTACGTTAAAACCAAGCACACCATTGCTTTTCTTGTGAAATTCCCAGTAAGTCTGATGTGTCACATGACCCTCTTCCTATTGAAAAAACAAAAGTTGGATTCAAAATGACCGACTTCCAAATGGCCGCCATGGTCACCACCCATCTTGAAAAGTTTCCCCCCTCACATATACTAATGTGCCACAAACAGGAAGTTAATATCACCAACCATTCCCATTGTGGATCCATATAAATGGCCCACCCTGTAGAATAAAGGTCTGACAAAATAAAGGATTAGAGCAGTGGTTCTCAACTCCGGTCCTCGGGACCCCCCAACAGGCCAGGTTTGCAGGATAACTGAAATACATCACAGGTGATATAATTTGCTGCTCAGTGATTGCAGTGTTCTAGTCTGCATCTCCCCAAGGTAATACCTAAAATCTGGCCTGTTGGTGGGTCCCGAGGACCGGAGTTGAGAACCACTGGATTAGAGGATCAGGTAAGTAAATTTCCTTTAACAAGTCCCATAGATCTAAACAATCAAGTAAGGGGTAAGCACAGCCCCACTACAAGGGGTCATTTTTAATTTTCCCGGAGCTGGGCTTTAACTGTCCCTTTACTCCTTTTTTTGAACATTAAAATTCTTACCTTGGCATCTCATCTTTCAAAGAATTTCTCTCTTTTGTTTGATATATCATCATTATTGCTCCATCCAGTATCAAAGATATGACAGGCATCCTTTGTTGAAAACTGGAAGAAAAAAAAAGTTCTTTGAAAAGAAAACTATTCTGATGCCAGTCTTTCATTTTAATTGTTTATTTTAAAGTAAAATGTCATTATCCTTGAGTCTTCTTCCATCATAAATGTTAATTATTCCCTAACATTTACCCAAAGTGCATAACTGTGCGGTGTATTCATGAGTGATACATTTCTGTTTAGCATTAATAATAACAATTGCATAGGTTTCCTTTGTAAACGTGGTTCTGTTTGCATGAGTAATTTGTTATAAACCTTTAAACGTGAATCTATTGCCATTGTCTCATTAAAATGTCGGTCTTTGAAATGATTTCACTGTGTAATTTGAATTCAAGCTTTTCAGGCTAGCAGCTATTACCTAATGGTTTGACTTAAAGGTCAATGAGTAAGGACCAGGGGAAGTGCATCATAAGCAAATTAATTATCCTGATCAATCTTTTGCATTTTAAAATGTCACTCTTTCCCCTTGCAGCCAAACCACTGTTCATTTAATAATTGTTATTCATTTGTAATTATTTGTGTTGGGAATGGCATAATGACAGCAACATTATTTGACTGGTGCTGGGGAATAAAGCTATTTTTGGCCAATGGAGTTAGAAGGAGATTGTTGAGAACCCAAGTGGATCATATTGCGCTTGAAGCAAACCCATGCTTTTCAGTCCAGGACAAAGCAACAGGTCTGCTTCATTCTCTGACTACATTTTGTAAAAAAAAATGGAGCACGTTTCCTATTATGGGGGCTAAATAAGACAGGAGGTTCTAAGAGATTGGGAAAACACACAATACAGGAGATGGTCAGATACTAGAGACATGCTAGAAGAAAAGGTTAGAGACTGGAGTCATACTACAGGAGATGAGCAGAGACTGGGGACATGCTACAGAAAATGGGCAGGTGGACACATTTTAAAACTATGCAAGAATATGCGACCCTGACAGCTCTGTGCCAGGCCACTTCCTGGTATCTTGGTCTGGGCCCTAGCCCGGACACCCTGTGAACTCAATGGTGGAGACCTACGGAATTTATTTCTCCTTCTTCCCCCTTCCCCTTCTTCTATCCCCTCCCAACCTTACCCTCCCTCCTATATTACCTACTCCGAGCAGACAATCGCCATATATTATCAGACACATCCCCATACAAAATAGGATCCAGCCCACGTATCCCTATGCAGCCTCATCACACCGATTACGGCCCCCCTTACAGGACAGACACCATGCCACTCTTAGGCCGCCCTTCTCCCTAATTAAACACAAAATGCATTAAAACATATAGACTACAGCAGAGCTTATGCTCCAATCCCACACATAAAACTTAAGGGAATACGTCCCACCCTTTTCTTGCTACAGCATGGAGCTCAAAGTAACACCTATAGCCTTTTGATAATGAAAATGGGCAGGGACTAAATATGTAGTAAAGGAGATAGTCTGAGACTGGAGACACATGATAAGAGATTGGGGACATACTACAAAAGATAGTCATAAACTAAAGACATGCTTGAAGAAACAGTCAGAGACTGGGGACATACTACAGGAGATGGTCAGAGACTAGAGACATGCTAGAAGAAAAGGTTAGAGACTGGAGTCATACTACAGGAGATGGACAGAGACTGGGGACATGCTACAGAAAATGGGCAGGTGGACACATTTTAAAACTACGCAAGAATATGTGACCCTGACAGCTCTGTGGTAGGCCACTTCCTGGTATCTTGGTCTGGGCCCTAGCCCGAACGTCTTGGAAACTCAATGGTGGAGACCTACGGAACTTATTTCTCCTTCTTCCCCCTTCCCCTTCCCTCCCTTCCCCTTCTTCTATCCCCTCCCAACCTTACCCTCCCTCCTATATTCCCTACTCCAAGCAGACAGTCGCTATATATTATCAGACACATCCCCATACAAAATAGGATCCAGCCCACGTATCCCTATGCAGCTTCATCACACCGATTATGGCCCCCCTTACAGGGCAGACACCATGCCACTCTTAGGCCGCCCTTCTCCCTAATTAAACACAAAATGCTTTAAAACATATAGACTACAGCAGAGCTTATGCTCCAATCCCACACATAAAACTTAAGGGAATACGTCCCACCCTTTTCTTGCTACAGCATGGAGCTCAAAGTAACACCTATAGCCTTATGATATATCTGATGAGTAACCTGGAAGGACTAGACGGAGACCGTATGCGATATGTAAATTGTAGATGCCACCTGATAATGGCTGTTTACCTGAGTATGCATAACAATGCAAGCAATGTACCACTGTAACTATGTCATGTATTGTCTGATCTCCTTTTGTATGTTACATACCTTTTTTTTTGTTGCGTGTATTGACTCTTTGCAAAATATATATTTTTTTTTTTTCTGAAGGAAAAAAAAAGAAAATGGGCAGGGACTAAATATGTGGTAAAGGAGATAATCTGAGACTGGAGACACATGATAAGAGATAGCCAGAGATTGGGGACATACTACAAAAGATAGTCATAAACTAAAGACATGCTTGAAGAAACAGTCAGAGACTGGGGACATACTAGAGGGGATGGTCAGAGACTGGGGACATACTACAGGAGATGGTCAGAGACTGGAAACATACTAGAGGTAATGGTCAGAGACTGAAGATACAGGAGATAGTCAGAGATTGGGAACATATGACAAGATATAATCAGAGACTGGGGAAATACTACAACAGATGGGTAGAGTCTGGTGACATGCTACAGGAGATGGCCAGAGATTTTGGACATACTACAGAAGCTCAGCAGAGACTGGGGATATATTACAAGAGATAGTCAGTGACCAATGACGTGCTTAAGGAGATAGTCAGAGACTGAGGACATAGGACAGGAAACAGAGACCGGGAACATAGTACAGGAGCTGGCCAGAGACTGAGGGCATATGACAGGAAATGGTCAGAGACTAGGGGCATGCTACAAGAAAAGGTTAGAGACTGGAGTATTTAATCGCCACATGTGGAAGAGCTGTGAAAATGTGGAATAAACTTCCTCAAGTTTTGGGCAACTCTATAAATGTCGTTTTTTTGATACTACACATCATCGGTCATATTGATGTGCAATTTGATCCCATTTGTTTCATACCTCTGATATGTTCTCTATCTTTGTGCCTTATTATCAGTATGTTAATTGTTTACACAGTTGTTTTTGTTTTGTACTTTCTTTGAAATATGACATAAACAGATTGAAATAGAGACTGGAGTAATTCTACAGGAGATGGGGCAGAGACTGGGGACATG
The DNA here is from genome assembly GCA_018402905.1 of Glandirana rugosa. Taxonomy (NCBI): domain Eukaryota; kingdom Metazoa; phylum Chordata; class Amphibia; order Anura; family Ranidae; genus Glandirana; species Glandirana rugosa. The sequence goes on along the minus strand of BLSH010287605.1, from coordinate 125,366 downwards.
TTATAGAAAAAGGTCAGGAAATAAAGATGTGGTAAAGGAGATAGCCGGAGACTAGAGACACATGACAAAAGATTGGGGGCAAAATTCAAGAGATAGTCAGAAACTAAAAATATGCTTGAGGAGATAGTCAGAGATTGCGTACATATGATATAAATAGTCAGAGACTGGAGGCATACTACAGGAGATGGTCAGAGACTGGGGACATACTAGAGGGACGGTCAAAGACTGAAGACATGCTACAGGAAATAGTCAGAGATTGGGACGTATGACAAGATATAGTCAGAGACTGAGGAAATAATACAAGAGAAAGGTAGAGTCTGGGGACATGCTACAGAAGATGGTCAGAGACTTTGAACATACTACAGAAGCTCATCAGAGACTAGGGGCATATTATAAGAGATAGTCAGCAACCAATGACATGCTTGAGGATATTGAGGACATTAGAAAGGAAATAGAAACTGGAGACAAACTACAGGAGATGGTCAGAGACTGGAGCATACTACAGGGGATGGTCAGAGACTGAGGACTTATAACAGGAGATGCTTAGAGACTGGGGAGATACTACAGGAGATGATCAGTAACTGGGGACATACTACAGAGGATGATCAGAGACTGAAGAATGGCTACAGGAGATAGTCAGAAATTAGAAACGCATGGCATGATACAGGCAGCTACTGGGAACATGCTACAAGAGATGAGCAGAGGCTGGCGACATGCTAAAGAAGATGGTCTGTATTTTTGTACATACTACTGAAGCTCATCAGAGACTGGTGATTTACTACATGAGAAGGTCAGAGACTAGACACATACACTATGTTGTTAAAAGTATTGCATGCCTTTACATGCACATGAAGTTGAATGTCATCCCAGTCTTAGTCCGTAGGGTTCAATATTGAGTTGGCCCACCCTTTGCAGCTATAACAGCTTCAACTCTTCTGGGAAGGCTGTCCACAAGGTTTAGGAGTGTCTATGGGAATGTTTGACCATTCTTCCAGAAGCACATTGATGAGGCCACTCACTGATGTGGACAAGAAGGCCTGGCTTGCAGTCTAATTCATCCCAAAAGTGTTCTATCGGGTTGAGGTCAGTCAAGTTCCTCCACCCCAAATTCGCTCAGCCATCTCTTCATGGACCTTGCTTTGTGCACTGGTCCAAATCATTTGGTGGGGAGGGAATTATGGTGTGGGGTTGTTTTTCAGGGGTTGGGCTTGGCCCCTTAGTTCCAGTGAAGGGAACTCCTAAGGCATCAGCATACCAAGGCATTTTGGACAATTTCATGCTCCCAACTTTGTCAGAACAGTTTGGGAATGGCCCCTTCCTGTTCCAACATGATTGCGCACCAGTGCACAAAGCAAGGTTCATAAAGACATGGATGACCAAGTTTGGGGTGGAGGAACTTGACTGGCCTGCAACCTGATAGAACACCTTTGGGGTGAATTAGAACGGAGACTGCGAGCCTGGCCTTCTCGTCCAACATCAGTGCCTGACCTCATGAATGTGGTTCTGGAAGAATGGTCAAACATTCCCATAGACACGCTCCTAAACCTTGTTGACAGCCTTCTCAGAAGAGTTGAAGCTGTTACAGCTGCAAAGGGTGGGCCAACTCAATATTGAAACCTATGGACTAAGACTGGGATGCCATTAAAGTTTATGTGCATGTAAAGGCAGGTGTCCTAATACTTTTGACAATATAGTGTATAGTGAAACTTGAGACATACTACAGGAAATGAACCAAGACTAGGAACATTCTACAGACAATGGCAGGGGAGACAGGGGGTGGTTAGAGAGTGTGGACAAAAAATCAGACAAAAAACATTTATATGTTTACAAGTTCCTGAACCCGAGGAGGAGGAGTGTGTGTGTGTGTGGGGGGGGGAAAAAAAAAAAAAAAAAAATTGTGTGAATTCTCCGGTCATTATTGGATACTGTCAAGCTGGCAAGCTGCTCAGCTGAGGGTTAATTGCCAGTCTCAGCTTTCACTCTGTTTAACCTGTTGTCTATATCTTGCCTCGTTAGCCAGCTCTCCTAGTTATATAAACTGCCTGGATCAGATCTCAGACGCCTTCGCCTGGTCAACATCTCTGGAGAAATTTCTGCTGTGTGTTCATGTGAAAGATTTTGCCTGTTTGACGTTCCCTTCTGGTTCCTGGATTCTAGACCCTGCTCGGCTGACTCTCCTCCTGGCTCCTGACCCTGCATTCCGTTTGTTTGACCTCGCTGATCTCTGGACTCCTGTTTCAATGGCTTGCTCTGACTATCCGTTCCGGTTACTGAACTCTGGCTATGTTTTGACCACGTTTACTCTGCTTATAACATTTTACCTTTTTATTAAAAAGTGTGATTTTACTGCACTTCCGTCTTTGTCTGATCCATGGTCCCTGACAGATACAATGCCTCAATCAGACACCTCACTAGAACATTTTGAGAGCCGAAACTTCTAGTTCCCCAATAAATACTGTACTACTGTATGTCATCACTTGGCCAAGGCATCTACAGTTTGATAGAAAACACAATGTAAAGTCATTCAGGGAATCTTTATAGAAGATGATAACTTCAGGGCACACATGCAATCTCTTAAGCACTTTGGAGTTTCCAATAAATTATTCACGGAGACGGAGGAATTACTTATTGCTGCCAAATCTCCTGAAATAATTACGGCTCCTAACTGTAAACTGATACAGACAGAAACAGATCTGCCTTACATATTCAGCAAACAAAAGCAATATATTCTTGTATCAGTATTGTTTGCTAAAGGATGCCTGTGCCGTATTTTCCATTAAAGCTCAATTACAGCCAAAATGTTTTATTGAGGTTTGGATACAGTGTGAAAGGGTTAAAACTACTGTCATGTGTCCTGGCAAATAACTTCTGTCGAGTCTTCAGGACCGGAAGTGAAGTGTGCAGACAGCAAATGGTGAAGCAACAAAAATAAGAATTGATGAGTCTATCAAGTCTTTATTAAAGAGAAACTTTAGTCCCTTTTTTGTTTGGCCCTGCTGCCCCCACTCCATTGGCACCATTTTGGTATTTTCTGTATGCACAGGTGTGCAGGAGGGCTATGGGATCTGCACATGCATTGGGGAATCTTGTGCATGCCCAAACACAGCAGTTTTGGAACGTCCATAACAGCCCTATCTTCTCTTACATACAGGAAAGCCATGTCATGCACTAATATGCCGCAGGACTCTGCCAGAATCCAAAGCTCTGCAGGATAACTGCACATGCCAGTGCCATTCTCACCTAGGGGAGAAATACAGAAGTAAGTAATGTATTTCAAAGCAGCACAAAATAATATATTGCATTTAAAAAATAATAAAATGAATATCCACATGTGAGAGAGGGAGAAGGGAGAAGGCAGAGCAAAATTAACGTTAATTTAAGGTGAAAGTTTGCTACGAAGATTGATATCCAACACGATTCCGGGGTTACCAAATCCTCCTTCAGGGTTGGAAAGCGTAAATGAAGATAGCCAATGTACTTTAATTGAGGTAACGCATTAAACAAATGTATAACTGTATAGGACAGCACACATAAGAGTGGAGTCACATATGGTTTTCTTTTAAAATTGAACCAGGAGCAATTAACACATTTGCAAATGAATTAAAACAAGGTTAAATTACCTCAAACTTCTAGATCACAGGTCTAGACACAGATCGATAGATAGATAGATAGATAGATAGATAGATAGATAGATAGATAGAATCAAATAGATAGATCAGATAAAGTAGAATTTTTGGAGTAGATAGAACGGATGAGAGACAGATAGATAGATAGATAGATAGATAGATAGATAGATAGATAGATAGATAGATAGATAGAGTACATAGAATGGATGTAAAAATGAAAATAATTAATTCATATAAGGTGAAAGTTTGCCATAAAGGTTGATATCCAACACGTTTCACGGGTTACCAATTCCTCCTTCTTCAGGGCTGTAAAGCGTAAATGGAGATAGTCAATGTACTTTATTTGACGCAACGCATCAAACAAATGTATAAATGTATAGAATTACACACAGAAGAGTGGAGTCACACAGGATTTTCTTTTAAAATTGAACCAGGAGCAATTAACACATTTACACATAATAAATAGTGAGAAAGCCCGCGCTCACAAATAAGTTATTATAAAAGAGAAATATATTAAAAAGGGATAAATATGAAAATTAGTGTCCAAAGAATATTTAAAAGTTAAATGTTAGATATAGGCAGCTCGCAAAGAAACAACTGATCAAATTGTGCAAAACAAGTCTATAAAATATTTGCAGCGCCCCTTGAAAATAATGAAGCAATAATGATAATGGCCACAGGATCCTGTACAGATGGTAAATCCGCTGAAGAGACACATGTAATAGAATATGTCTTATTGATACTTCATTAATCAATGTAAATCCTATAACAGTTCCAAAAACATAGGTCCTGTGAGAATATGACAAGGCAACAGGGTATATGATGAATCCAAATAAAGTATGGGTGTACGCTTAACAGAAGCCCTAAGGCTATGCGCGAATGGTCAAATGGTAGACCCACGGATGGTCATCTGCTGTCATCCGAATCCAATAGGGTAGTATGTTGAGATCAAGTGGTTGGTTCCAAAAGGATGCTAGAAGCGATGTCATCCATCCATGGAGCCCAAGGTATAATGAGATGAATCTTTATCCTGGTGGATGGTCCCGCTGCCTCCAGATAGATCTTCTTCAGGTGATGGGTTGCACTCAAGGTGTTTGGATGAAAAAATGAAAAACGCAATAGTGTAATACTGTATACAAAAGTATTTATTGCGCCAAAAGGGATAAAATAATACTCACAATATAATAAGTAAAAACAGAGCTCTTCAAATAAATGTGACAAAGGGGTCAGGAAACCCGACGCGTTTCGGCTCAGGAAGCCGTCATCTGGGGTATTACCCCAGATGACGGCTTCCTGAGCCGAAACGCGTCGGGTTTCCTGACCCCTTTGTCACATTTATTTGAAGAGCTCTGTTTTTACTTATTATATTGTGAGTATTATTTTATCCCTTTTGGCGCAATAAATACTTTTGTATACAGTATTACACTATTGCGTTTTTCATTTTTTCATCCAAACATTTACACATGTTGGGCGTGACATTCTCCTCCAGGCTGGAAAGCATCAGATCAAAAAAAAAACAAAAAAACGAATGATCTGATGCTTTCGAGCTGAGTCCCCGGCTTTGTTTATTTTTGACGTCACGTCCGGGAGAAACCCCACATCTCTCGATAAAGAGGACCTGTCATGCACTGTTGCCATTAAAAGGGATATTTACATTTCTTGTAAAAGGAATAAAAGTGATAAAAAAAATGTAAAGAGAAAGTGTAAAAATAAAAAAAAAATTAAATAAACAATAAAAAACAATGAATGCACCCCCATTCCCGCGAGCTCGCACGCAGAAGCGAACGCATACATAAGTCATGTCTGCATAGGTAAACGACATTCAAACCACACATGTGAGGTATCACCACGAACGTTAGAGCAAGAGCAATAATTCTAGCCAAAGACCTCCTGTGTCACCTATGGAGACTTTTAAGTATCGAAGTGTGGCACAATTCCACGAATGCGCGCAATTTTAAAGCGTGACATGTGAGGTATCAGTTTTCTTGGCATAACATCATCTGTCACATTATACAAAAAAAAAGTTGGCTAAATGTACTGTTTTAGGTAAGAAAGTCAGGGAGACGAGCGTGAGACAATTATGATCCCTCCAAGATACCATCCCAAAACAGATAATATCCTCAAACTACATTTTGGTGGGACTTTACATGTACCTTGTGGGGTCAAATAAGTGCTAGAGACAATAAACTTAAAAGAATAGACAAAGCTTTATTTCACGCATAGCAGCACTTTTGTTTAAAAAAACACAGAGTTTGTTAAAATCAAAGTTACAATCTGGTGGTCCAGGGTGTGTTGTTAATACTGGAGGAGAAGTCCGATATAGTGGCCTACACGTTTTGCGGGTTGACCCGCTTCATCAGGGCCTCGGAACTTAGCGCAAAACATATACACAGTATCTCACAAAAAGTGAGTACACCCTTCACATTTTTGTAAATATTTTATTCTATCTTTTCATGTGACAACACTAAAGAAATTACACTTTGCTACAATGTAAAGCAGTGAGTGTACAGCTTGTATAACAGTGTAAATTTGCTGTCC
>BLSH010287605.1:103733-114741 GCA_018402905.1 Glandirana rugosa | reverse complement strand
AATCCATCATCCAAAAATGGAAAGAGTATGGCACAACTGCAAACCTACCAAGACATGGCCGTCCACCTAAACTGACCGGCCGGGCAAGGAGAGCATTCATCAGAGAAGCAGCCAAGAGGCCCATGGTAACTCTGGAGGAGCTGCAGAGATCCACAGCTCAGGTGGGAGAATCTGTCCACAGGACAACTATTAGTTGTGCTCTCCACAAATCTGGCCTTTATGGAAGAGAGGCAAGAAGAAAGCCATTGATGAAAGAAAGCCATAAGAAGTCCCATTTGCAATTTTGTGGGCAGCACAGTGGTGTAGTGGGTAGCACTTTCGCCTAGCAGTAAAAGGGTCGCTGGTTCGAATCCCGATCACGACACTACCTGCCTGGAGTTTGCATGTTCTCCCTGTGCCTGCGTGGGTTTCCTCCGGGTACTCCGGTTTCCTCCCACACTCCAAAGACATGCTGTGAGGTTAATTAGATCCTGTCTAAATTGGCCCTAGTATATGTATGAATGTGAGTTAGGGACCTTAGATTGTAAGCTCCTTGAGGGTAGGGACTGATGTGAATGTACAATGTATATGTAAAGCGCTGCGTAAATTGACGGCGCTATATAAGTACCTGAAATAAATAAAATAAAAATAAAATAAAAAATAAAGGTAGTATTCATATGTATATAATGCCCCCCTGAGGTCATATCCACCATCACCTATACTTAATGCTGCCCACTGGGGTGACAAATGGGCATGAAAGTCTCTTGCCTACAACTGTGCGGATTAAGCCTAACATCAGCCTGTTCTGTAAAGGTAAGCAAATTGGGGGGGGGGGGATGCAGAGGTAGGCAGAGAAGGAATTACAGTTTGGGGTGCACAGGTGAGCAGGGAGGGGATGTATAGAAGTAAGGAATGTGGGTGCAAAAATGAGCAGAGGAGGCAGGTAGAGTTAAAGGGTGGAGAGTTGGAGTGGAGAGGATGGAGGAGGTTTGGAGTGCAGAGGTTAGCAGGGGTTTTAGGATGCAAGGTGCACTGACAGGGTGGATAAAATTGTATCGCGCTTGTAGGGCATTCATTTCAATGGGCTGCTCTATGCTATAAAAACGTGAAAGAAATCACACAGTGCCACAGCATGTCAGCAGATGTGTGAGCTTATCATTAACAATTGATTGCACTGCTGTGTATCTGCTAAAGGGCAGCACATTTCTGTGTGAAAGTCCCCCTTATATTAGTGGTCAGTGTGAATGTCCCCCTTACATTGGTGGTCTGTGTAAATCCCTTCTTACATTGGTAGTTACTGTGAATGCTTCTATTACATTAGTGGTCAGGGTATAGCTATATTTTAGTCGGTAAAAAAAATCAGCATTGCCATTGATCACACCCTCCCCTCCGCCCAGCACTACCACTGATCCCAGGAGTTCTAGGATCACAAGGAGTTTTCTGTCTATTGATGGATCCGCTCACCTCCCCAGTCCAATAGGAATTCCCTTCTTTATTCAAAAAGAACAACACAGTCAACGTCCCCTACAACAAGGTTTATCACTCGGTTTTCAGCTCAGCACAAAGAATTACAAGCTTGCCTTCAAAGGCATTGGCATCTACTTAGGGAAGACCCAGTCTTGGAAAAATACGTTAGGGATACCCCAGAAATAATCTACCGTAAGTCAGTGTCAATAGGAAACAAAATCACGACAAGCTTTTACAATCCAACCGCAGATAATATTAATTTACCACATGGTATCTATACATGTGGCCAATGTACTTACTGCCCCTGGGTGAGGACAGGAACTCATTTCACCCTGCCCAACGGGGACAAATTTCGCCCACGGTTCTATGCGGACTGCGTCACGCGTGGGGTAATCTACCTAATGACGTGTCGCTGTGGAGCATATTACGTGGGTAAGACAATTCGTAAATTCAAAAAGAGAATTTATGATCACATTAACTATTCGCAGTTTGCCAAGATGCTCACTCCGGTTAGCCGCCACCTGGGTCTTTACCACAAATTTGATACGACCTACGTACAGTTTGGGGTGTTGGAGGTGGTACCCCAGGACCCACGTGGCGGCAACTGGGACAAGAGGATCCTGCAAAAAGAGACATTATGGATTGAAAGATTGGAGGCCAATAAACCCCCTGGGATTAACGAATTGGTCTCCTATAAACCGTTTTTATAAAGAGTATGCGAATAAAAACTGTATCCATCATAGACAAACGAGATATAGGCCATCACACTGGCCATTATATTGGTTTCCTATTTGGAACAAATACCAATCTCGGTAGGTTTATGTCGGCCAATAACAGGCTCTTCCAAGTATTGGGCTAAAGATTGGTTAATTCAGTTGACTATTGGGAATGATAGAAGGTATAACATTAAGCCCTGAAGTTATTTGCAGGGCATGCCTAATGTTATTATTATAGTGATGGCCTCTTGGTGAGCGCAGTGAGGTCTTCACAGCGTTTTACCAGGAGGGTGATCGCTTGGTATCATTAATACTACATGTGCTTGTTTTTCATGTTTGTTATTGTTTGCGTGCAGAGCTCGCTTGTGCCTGGGGATGGGTGCCGTTCTCCCCTGAGCCGCTGGGAGGCCTCCTCCCCGCCCACGGCTGTAGTTGAATATGCGGCCACCCAGGCCGCGCGCGTGCTCGCGGCGGGCCCGCGATCCAGACCCAACCCAAGTCTTGGTATGGGCAGGGGAACGAGCGTGTCGCGGCGCAGCGCGTCGGCGGTGGGTGACGTCAGTCACCTGCAAGTCTCACCGCCATCCAGCGCGACGTGGTGGATTAACCGCGGCGCGGACATGCGCATGTGCGAAAGAGACCTGGCCGGGCTGAGTGACGTCAGACGCTCTGACGGAGGACCTCAGCCGGGACACATATAAGAGGCATGGACAGACGCTGGTGGCTAGCACCACGGAACAGCAGCTGCCCAGCCTTTGGAAGCAAGCACGTTCAAGCCCTGGATGATCCCCATGATAATCACTAAGGTAGGCCATATATACACGGCAGATGTAATAGTGGGATGCCATTCCTATAATATTGATTACTGAACCATACCTGCATTGACTTCAGGTCTTCTAGACCCACGAACAGTAACCAGAGGGTGTTCGAGCCATGGATGGCAGCAAACAATAAACCCCCTCCACCTTAAAAGCTAACATTCAGTTAAAGTGTAGTATATTGGGGTATATGGGGGTATTTTCCCCTCCCCCCCCTTAGAATATATATTTCAAAGGAATGGCACCTATATACTATGCATCTCTATTTTTAGATACCAGGATATCCTCTAAGGGGGTGATTATATAGTTGGAAGCACTATTCCAGGGTGAACGAGCGTAAGCATCCGCTGCTATTTTTAATATATACAAGAGCAATGATATATGAGACGATTTGAATAAGTAACATGTAAGCATAAACCTGTGTTTGTAGGTGAACATATGTTCATTTATACAACCAATCTAAACTTAATTATATTACTAACTTCAAATCTACATACCTTTTTTACATCTAGTTGTACGTATGTGTCCCCATGTTCAACAAATGCGGCCGAGGTGGGGTTAGGAGACTCATTGCTCGGCGGCTGTGTGTGGGGTGGAGGCACGTTATCTGCTGGTGCAAGTGAGTGAATGCATGCCAATACTGTCAAAAGACTTGTTGTTTCATGCAATATGTATTAATGTATGTTTATATTTCTTAAATAGAAATTTTAGCTCCTGAGGAAGCGACCTCGAGTCGCGAAACATGTTGAGCCTTTGAACATTTAACCCGCACTAAGACAATCAAGTGGATCCTCTATGGGCAAACATTATGTGGATTGGTGATGCACTGTGTGTATTTGTATATGTACTAGCCATTGTCCCATGAGGACCCTTGTACAAAATTGGTGTTGATGAAGGTTAATTTTATGGGTTAATATATGAGTGCCATACAACTGTATATGGACTTAGTTTTTTAAGCTGATTCAATAAAAATCTTTTTTATCAAATACTTGTGTACGTGCCGATAAAGTCCATTTTTCTCTGTTTTATAACAAATCTAGACCTCCCCAGTACATCGTGTGCAGGCAGTGAGGAGATGATGTGCTGTAACCTCTAGCAACCAATCAGTGAGCAGTAATGATGTACAGCAACCTCTAGCAACCAATCAGTGAGCAGTATTGATGTACAGTAATCTCTAGCAACCAATCAACAAGCAGAAATCATGTACTGTAACCTCTAGCAACTAATCAGTGAGCCGTAATGAGTGTTGTAACCTCTAACAACCAGTCTCTGGTAGCCAACCGCAATGGCTGCCTGATCTGATTCAGTAAACTGATTTTGAGTCTATCTGCTATTTATTGTATGTCTCAGAGCAGGTGGAGAGTGAAATTGCATGGGGGGGGGTCCAAGAAAATGTTTTGCCCGGCATACAATCAATATTAAAGACGGCCCTATACAAATGCACACCACACTTTTCACATATTTATTTGTAAAAAAATGTTGAAAACCATTTATCATTTTCCTTCCACTTCACAATTCTGGGCCACTTTGTGTTGGTCTATCACATAAAATCCCAATAAAATACATTTACGTTTTTGGTTGTAATATGACAAAATGTGGAAAATTTCAAGGGGTCTGAATACTTTTTCAAGGCACTGTAGATCGATCAAAGAAGCGAGATTACGATTCATTAATTTAACACACCCCATCTGCTTCTCTGTAATTCAAGTCAGTGTGAGGACATTGGTGATGAGAGGTGTGGCTGCTACTCAGCTCTGTCAGCATTGGGCACTGCAGTGTGAGATCAGGAAGCAGCATTTGCTCTGATTGAAAAAAAATGTATTTTAAAGCATTTCCTTGCAAAAAAAAAAATCATACCATGATGACAAATCTATAAAAAAAATAAAAATAAAGCATGTGTGCCTGAGCTAAGAGCAGATGGGTTCCAGGAAGTAAATGCTATATTAATTATCTGCCCTCACTCAAGATGGCTACAACTAGAAATGCTAGGGGGAGGGGAGGTTAAAGCGATTTCTCAATATAATAAAGCATGGATACATGGATGGATGGATGGGTGAGTTTGCTTTGAATATTTAACCACTTCCTTACTGGGCTCTTAAACCCCCCTCCTGCCCAGACCAATTTTAGGCTTTCAATGCTGTCGCATTTTGAATGACAATTGCGCGGTCGTGCGACGTTGTACCCAAACAAAATTTTTATCATTTTTTTTCCACAAATAGAGCTTTCTATTGGTGGTATTTGATCACCTCTGCGGTTTTTATTTTTTGCGCTATAAACAAAGAAAGAGCGACAATTTTGAAAAAAGAACAATATTTTTTACTTTTTTGCTATAATAAATACCCCAAAAAAATATAAAAAAGAAAATTATTCATCAGTTTTGGCCAATATATATTCTTCTACATATTTTTGGTAAAAAAAAAAAAATCGCAATCGGCGTATTTTGATTGGTTTGCACAAAAAACTATTATTTTTTTTTTACTAGTACTGGCGACGATCTTATATTTTTATTGGGACTCTGATATTGGGGCGGACATGTCGGACATTTTTGATACATTTTTGGGACCAATGACATTCATACAGTGATCAGAAATTTAAATGTCCACTGATTACTTTATAAATGTCATTGGCAGTGAAGGGGTTAACACGTAGGGGGCAGTGAAGGGGTTAACTGTGTTCCCTGGGTGTGTTCTAACTGTGGGGGGGCGGGGCTGGTCGGGACATAATGGATCTAACTGATCCCAGTGACAGGGATCAGTAGATCTGCTATGTCCCCCTTCACAGAACGGAGAACTGCTGTGTTCCCCATTCTGCAGCTGCTACAGGTGATCAGTGGGTCTCGGGTGGACATCGAGTCCGCCCAACCCGCGGGCACGCCCACGCAGCATGCGGCGGCCGCAAGAGTGCAATGCCGCAGGCTGCGAGTCCGCCCTGGGAGTGTGCACAAGGCAGAACGTCCATAAACGTCCGCCGGGCATTTCAGAGCCGCGCTGTAGCCGTCTTTTGGCTATAGCGCGGATCTGAACTGGTTAAAAGGAATTCAATAGCATTTTCAGTTTGTGGTGCTCAGATAAAATTTAAATACACTTCACATTTTTTCCAGTTATATTTGTTATAAATCATCGCACTGTAATATAACTGTCATGGACAGGTCAAAGCTGGAGTTCTTCTTTATATACCCATTTCATCCATTGGAATTCACCAAATACAAAGCGGCGCACAAGGCTTCATGATATTGTTTGCAGTGTGCATGTATTCCTTTGTTTGCAGCCCAGATAGGCGGCAGTTCACGAGTCTCATCCACCCACACTCACATCTTTTCTTCCCTTTTCTTCTATTCTAACAATACGACTCTGGGAACTTTGCTGCAGCTAATCCCACTTAGCCATCTGTTCCCGTTCTGAAGAAATCATAAGTTCGCTTTGACCAGGTCTGCGCACAGCGGTTAACTGTTAAGAAGATAATGTTGTAATTTTTAGAGATGATTGAACCAGCTTGGATGATATAGATGTCCTACAAATCTCGGTATTTTCAACCTTGAAGATGTGGAATGCCCCCATCACTTTTTCTCTTTTCAAAGATAGCAATTTTTTTTAGGCATCATCCCGGTTTACCATCTACACCCTAGACCGGGATGACGGCTCAGAGATGCCGTAACCATGAAGGTCCTGGTGCCTGTGCGGTTCCTAGCTGTGTGTAGCACAGACCTCAGGCCGGTCTTGCTGTTTTGTCCCAGGTTCTATTCCCTATTGGGTGTAGGGCAGCCAGGCACACAGCAGTTCCATCGAGTGTCTTTTTTGAAGTGGCTGGTTAACTTGGTTCGGGTGTAGGGTGAGCCTTGGGATACCCCAACTTAAGTGCAAAGTAACAACAGAAGACAATTAATGGTTATAATTAACCACTTGCCTACTTTGCACTTTTACCACCTTTGTGCCCAGGCCAATTTTCGTCTTTCAGCGCTGTTGCACTTTGAATGACAATTGCGCAATCATGCAATGCCGTACCCATATGAAATTTTTATCATTTTTTTTTTCACACAACTAGAGCTGTCTTTTGGTGGCATTTAATACCCATTGGGTTTTTTATTTTTTGCTAAACAAACGAAAAGAGACCAAAAATTGTTTTAAAAAAATGTTTTTCATAGTATCTTATAAAATTTTGCAAGCAGGTAATTTTTTTCCTTCACTGATGTGCGCTGATGAGGCTACACTGATGGGCACTGATGAGGTGGCACTGATAGGCTGCACTGATGGGCTGATGAGGCAGCCCTGGTGGGCACTGATGAGGAGCCACTGATGAGGCTGCACTGATAGGTATTGCTGATGCGCACTGATAGATGGCACTGATGGGCACTGATAGGTATTGCTGATGGGCACTGATAGGTGGCACTGATAGGCGGCACTTATAGGCACTGATAGGTTGCACTGGTGGGTAGTGATGGGCACTGATAGGCTCTAGAAGTTGGCACTGATAGGTGACACTGCTGAGGGAGCACTGATTGGCAGCAGTGATGGGCACTGATTGGTAATAGTGAGGGGCACTGATTGGCATCTATAATGAGCACTGATTGTCAGCACTGGTGGGTACTGATAAGCAGCATTGGTGGGCACTGTTGGGACTACACTGAAAATCAGGACACTGATAATCAGTGCCCTGATTTTCAGTGTAGATGTCCCTTTCATACAAGCTGGTTATCGCCTCTCCTCTCCTCATGCTGTCAGCGTAAGGAAAGTTTTCATCGTGATCAGCTGTGATGGACACAGCTGATCACATGGTAAAGGGCCACTATACTAAGGACACAGCGATCACAAAGCATGCAAACCCGCGTGCTGCAGGGGGCCAGATTAAGAGCATCATGGGCCTGGTGCTGAGGATTTTGGTGGGCCTTTCATGCTCCCAACATTGTGGGAACAGTTTGGGGATGGTCCCTTCCTGTCCCAACATGACTGCACACCAGTGCACAAAGCAAGGTCCATAAAGACATGGATGAATGAGTTTGGGGTGGAGGAACTTAACTGGCCTGCACAGAGTCCTGACATCAACCCAATAGAACACCTTTTGGCTGAATTAGAGCGGAAACTGCGAGCTAGGCCTTCTCATCCACATCAGTGCCTGACCTCACTGTACTTGCATGTGCCGATGTGCCCTTTCTTGACTGAGATCGTGATTGCCGTGATTGGCAGCTCCTGTGCGCATGCGCATGTGCGGGAATGTTGTCACGCAGCTCCGGCCTGTGACAGAGCCAGAGATCGGAGCCCCGGAAGGAAGAGGGGTGAAAATGGATGTGGCCTGGAGCGGGGACATCGCAGGCTTCCAATGCAGGTAAGTGACACATAATAGACTAGTATGCGATGCTTTTAAATTGCAGGGTAACAAAGAGTAACAAAGAGGAAGTAAAACCCATCAGGGTTTACTTCCTCTAAAATCATTTGGAAAGAATAAAAAATAAAACAAATGGGATTCATTTTAAATTTTCATAAGCAATGGTATTGTGTTTGGTTTGTAAAGACACCTGTGTGAGTTTGGGGAAATATTTTTGTGCGCTAGATATCAACAAGTGAAAGTGACAGAGAAAAAATAATATTTTAACAAAACATGAAAAGATTGAACATTCTACCAATCTTAAAAACAAAATAGATGATCAAAATTGCAACATCGTTGCAAGGACAAATTCTTTGAGAGAAAGATACATTTCATCTCAACATGAAAAGGATTTCTTTGGGGAAGTTACAATTGTATTAGAATGAATGGCTGAAGATTGCATTGGGCTGCATTGCTCCAACTTTTACTCCCAATAAACTCTCACAGCTCTCATTTTGGTATTTACTATAGCGCCCTGTAATTGCTCCATGGATGGTTGTGCTCAGCTGTGCTCTGCACCTTGGAGTAAATAGATGGGGACTTTATCTCTTCTCAGACTTTTTAAGATATTTCAGTGTAGAAATCACTTTTTCACACAGTTTAAAAGCAGATTACCTTTAAACAATATCCCACAAATTTTAATACAATTTAGGTGATTATATCATGCACTAAACATTATTTCCATGTGCACATCTCCAGGTCTTAACTGGAGTAAGGATTTGGGTGCTATCTGTTGCCTGGGCGCTATTTAGTGTCATTTGCTGTATTTTGCGCTATGGGGGTGAAAGCTGTGGGGAAGGAACAAGACTCAGCCTCTATGCTGTGCTACACTGCACTCTGTGCTACACTGCACTCTCACAGCTGCCACCCTTGATTTACATAACAATAGAGCCTGCCGTCCGCCCTTAATTTACATAACAATAGCGCCTGCCGCCCACAATTTACATAACAATGGTGTACACACACAGAGCTAAATTAATGACTCACTGGCATGAGCCTATTTTGAGGTAGGGGCCTGGAGCTGCAGCTCCAATAGCCCCTATGTTTATCCGGCCCTGCAGGGGGCGCGCGGGCAATGCAATCACGGGAGGACGTCCATCTATGCCCTCCCTGAAATGTAAGCCCACATTGTAGCCATCTTTAGGGAAGAGGTTAAACTCTTCAGGGTAAACCGCGCATAAGAATAGAAGTAGGTTGACATTCATCTCAGGAGACTCCGGTTATAGAAGCAGTCCTGAGCCAGAAACTCTGGAACAGTCTCTCCAAGTGTTAAACGGTAACATGCACTAGGATTGCTCTGCCTCTACCTGGCCTCTACTCACTGTTCCCTGTGTACTTAGATGCGTTCCTCCAGTACCAGTTAGACCCTGTGCCATGAGCCTCCAGGCCAAATCCTCAGTGGACTTCCTCCAAACTTTTCTCAGCAGCTTTAGCGATAGGCCCCCAGCTCTCCCTGAGCCGGGACCTTGTTGGCCTCCTGTGAACTTGAGCTAAGCAACCAAGAGAGCAAAAGTCCTCCAGGCTGGGTCTTCTTCCTGTGGATAAAGACCCTGCTGTTCCAGGCCCCAGCCTATTTATACATACCTCACCCCCCCCCCCCCCCACTGGTCCTTCTTCTTCCCAGGGATTGGCTGAGGCTGAATGAATATGCAAGTCCAGGGCCTGCTTCTTCCAACCTTTTCAGTTATTAAACTTATTGTACAGCTTCTATGAATGCAGAAGGGGGGTGGAAAGGGTGGGCATGTAAGCAGGTGCAGTTAGCTACTCTGCCACTAGGTGTCTCAGTCCTAAAACAGTATGGTAAAAGTGTTACAAGCAAGTGATAGCTCCCCTTTTGGAGTCCTGCCTGTAGTGATGTCATGAGTGAGTCAGGGTCAATATGTAAGCCAGGTGAGAAGGAGTTATAGGGCAGATAGGGCATGAAAGCCAAGTTTCCCACACCTATGTAGATGTAGTCAGCACAGCTTAGGCCTTAGTCAGGGCAGAAGTCCCAGGATGTGCAGAGTTCAGTAGAAGCAACTGCAGCAGTCCTGTCTCTGGAAGGGACTAAGGGAGAGTAATAAGCTGGGTATGTAAAGCCTAAAGGGAAAGTCAAAGCCCTCTGATTACCACCAGCAAAGTGGAGCAACCCTGTTTATGTGTGGACATTCCTTTTATTGGGGATATAAAGGTCAATGACCAGGAATGTCATGTGGAGGCCTTTGGCATAGAGTGGGGCACAATATGGGGAAGCGTATAGCCTTTCCAAACATATGAGCCTTATGTGTCAACAAAAATCCCCGTATGCGAAGGGGTATAACACGGGGTGAGATACGGTTTCCGGAGGTGTACTGTAAGGACCAGTAACTGGAAATATAGGGGTTATTTTCCTTACAGGTGTGTATTTGTCCCAACGAGGTGAAACGACCACCATTAGTCTCCCGAAACTGAAAGGGAAATCCGAAATGTATGGGTCGAATAATGAGAGGGAATCAGGGAAGGTCTCTGTCCTGACGACGTCAACGAAGATGACTTGAGACGTGTAGGACCCTGAAGACGGGACTGATTCCGGATTCGACACGACTGATGTAGATGTATCCACACCCTTTGAACCGAAAGTACGGGATAGACGGGATATTGAGGAAGAGTGGACCGAATGTATAACTGGGACTGAGTGAGTACTGTAGTGAT
>BLSH010287605.1:90759-103723 GCA_018402905.1 Glandirana rugosa | reverse complement strand
TCCCTCTTCTTAGCACAAACCCCCCCTTGTAGCACATCCCTTCCAAATTCACCCCCCAGCACAAATCCTCTCCACCTCCCACCCAAATTTTGCCTCCTAAACAAATCTTTTGCTACGTCACCTCCCACATCCCTCCTCCCAACACAAATCCTCTCCCCCTCAATCCCTGCACCTTGTATATATGCCCCCCCCCCCCAAATCCCCCTCTTAGCGCCAATCTTCTTCCCCCCTCCTACCTCAAATACTTTCATCCCCATCCCAAGTGCCCCCCAACACCTTATGTCTCCAGTACAATACTCCCATGTTTTAAACACACGGACCTCAAATGCGGCACGGCAAATACCTGTAAGATGCCCTTCCTCCCAGGCTCCTCCTCATCTTGACACATCAGAGTTGAGGAGGAGCCTACGAGAAGCTGACTTAATAGTTTTGACATCAGAGAACAATGGGGTGGCCCTTAAAGTGGTTGTCAACCCTTGACAACCACTTTAACCTACAGGTAAGCCTATAATAAGGCTTACCTGTAGGTTCCCTTCATATCTCCTAAACCTGCACGGTTTAGGAGATATACAGTATACTATATGTGCCCATGTCATCGGGCACATGTGCAGTGAAGAAATGGACTCCGTGCCGTTTCTTCACTGTGATTGTGCCGCGATTGGAGGCTCCCACGTGCATGCACGGGAGTGACGGTCATGCGACTCCGGCCAGTCACAGAGCTGGAGATCGCGGCCCCGGAAGGAAGGGGGGCAGAAGATGGATATGCGATGCATACTAGCCCATTATGCTTTTACATTGCAGGGTAATAAAGAGGAAGTAAAACCCATCAGGGTTTACTTCCTCTTTAAAGGTCGCACATCCAGGTGTCCTGGAGTGGTGAGTAGACTGGCACCTTCAGCCTGGACTCCAACCAGGCCACGCCCCCAACATGTTTCACTCTTCCCCCCCCCCCCCTTCCCCAGAGCTTAGTCAAGGGGATCTTAATAATTTTGACTGGTAGATAGCAGGAACAGATGTCAGCTGCTGCAGGGCTATGGGATGGCAGTGTTGGGGGCCCTCACTGGAGATGCCACTGTGTGGTGCTTGCATACCCACCCTCTACCGCTATTTTTTGCTGCAAGGATATGGGAACGGGTAAACAAATACTTTCCCTATTCATGAAAGTTGCAGTGGCAAGAGAGAAGAGCTAAAGGGGAGAGAGAGCACAGCCTGCACCTCCTCTCGGCTCTCTCCTCCTCTCCTCGTCTGCATATACAAAATTTTCCTTTGCCCCTTTCTCCCAGCACCAACTATAAACACATTTCTTTTGTTAGTTTTGGATAATATGGTACTGTATAGGGTTAGAACCTTTGTAAACTTTATATTGCAAGCATTGTCCCTGTTTAGGAGAGAAACTCAAGTTACAAATTACTTTTAAAATGTGAATGCGTATCAGTCCAGGCATGAAAATGGTTAATCAAATTCATGACAATAGGTGAGATTCTTTGCAGTTCAGGATAGCATAAGATTTTTCCCACCATCCAGTCTTCTGAATGAATATAGTATAAAAAAAACAATAAAAGTAATACCACCATTGAACAGTATTGCAACCTTGAGATTCTTTTTTCAGCAATAACAATAGGATACAAAGATAAAGGTTATTGGTGATAACGGGGGATGAATTCCATTAAAAGGCAATTGTTTTTATAGTTATGCCAACCAAGGCTCAAAGACCAAGGACATAAGCAGGAACTGAATATTGTTTGACAGGTGGTGCCTGGGATTGGATAATAGAAATGGTTTAAAATACAGAAAAATATGTTTTCTTTTATGGGAATATAAATTGCAGTGGCGCCATCAGATGTGCAAGTTTAACCCCTTCAGCCCCGGAAGGATTTCCCACTTTAGGACCGGAGCCCTTTTTGCGATTCAGCACTGCGTCACTTTAACTGACAATTGCGCGGTCGTGCGACGTTGTACCCAAACTAAATTTGCGTCTTTTTTTCCCCACAAATAGAGCTTTCTTTTGGTGGTATTTGATCCCCTCTGTGTCATTTCTGATCGCTGCTATAAACAAAAAAAGAGCGACAATTTTGCAAAAAAAAAAAAAAACAATTTCTAACTTTTTTGCTAAAATACAAATCCAAAAAAAAATATTTTTTTTTCAGGTTTGGCCAATTTATATTCTTCCTCATATTTTTGTTAAAAAAAAAATGCAATCGGCATCTATTGATTGGTTTGCGCAACAGTTGCCGCATTTACAAATGATGAGAATTCATTCCTGGGGTTTTTATTTTTTTTTTACTAGTAATGGCGGTGATCTGCAATTTTTAGCGGGACTGCGATATTGCGGCGGACATGTTGGACCATTTTGACACTTTTTGAGACCACTGGCATTTATACAGCAATCAGTGCTATAAAAATGCACTGATTTCTGTGCAAATGCCATTGGCAGTGAAGGGGTTAACCTGGAGGGGGCGCTCTAAGGGTTAACTGTGTTCCCTGTGTATGTTCTAACTGTATGGGGGCTGGGCTGGCAGGTGGAGGGGAGTGATCACGGCTCCCATATACAGGAAACCTGTGATCACAGCCCTTCCCACTCTGTCTGAATGGAAATTCGTGTTTACTTACACGGTCCTCCGTTCTCTCACTGTGGGGGGGGGCATCGCAGGTAGCCGGCGGAGATCGAGTCCACCCTACCCGCTCCCTGGCCTCCCCAGGACACAGTGCCCACAATACTCATTACCACGGCCACCGCCAGGTGACGGTGCTGCACGATAACGAGCCACTTTGCCACCGTCACGCTGAGGCGGGCAGTTGCCAAGTGGTTAAACACTTCAAGACTGGACAGTTTCACCCTCCTCCTGCCCATTTTTCATTATTAGGCGCTGTCACACTTTAAATGACAATGTACACAAATTCATTTTATATCATTTGTTGAGGCAGGTAGACCTTTCTTTTGGTTGTATTTCATCAATTGTTTGCTATATAAAGAAAAAAAGACAAAAACAATATGAAAAAAATGTTTTTTCTTAGTTTCTGTTAAAACGTTGCAAATACATTCATTTAGGCCAAAATGTATTCTGCTACATTTCAAGGTATATATATATATATATATACACACCCTATATCAGTGATGGTGAACCTTGGCATCCCAGATGTTTTGGAACTACATTTCCCATGATGCTCATGCACTCTGCAGTTTAGTTGAGCATCATGGGAAATGTAGTTCCAAAACATCTGGGGTGCCAAGGTTCGCCACCACTGCCCTATATACACTATATTACCAAAATAAGTATTGGGACGCCTGCCTTTACACGCACATGAACTTTAATGGCATCCCAGTCTTAGTCCGTAGGGTTCAATATTGAGTTGGCCCTCTCTTTGCAGCTATAACAGCTTCAACTCTTCTGGGAAGGCCGTCCACAAGGTTTAGGAGTGTCTATGGGAATGTTTGACCATTCTTCCAGAAGAGCATTTGTGAGGTCAGGCACTGATGTTGGATGAGAAGGCCTGGTTCACAGTCTCCTCTCTAATTCATCCCAAAGGTGTTCTATTGGGTTGAGGTCAGGACTCTGTGCAGGCCAGTCAAGTTCCTCCACCCCAAACTCACTCATCCATGTCTTTATGGACCTTGCTTTTATCAATGGTGCATTAGAAATGGAAGACAGATCTGTCAGAGCACCGCTCTCCTCTATGCCAAATTGAATGAAAACGGACCGTCTGTCTGTTTTCATCCGATCCGATCCCCAGACGGATAGAAAAATAGGGTTCCCATCCGTAGGACTTTACAGTGCAGGATCGGATCGTAGAGCGGCGGATGTCACCGCTGACATCCGTCGCTCCATAGAAGACAATGGAGCGTCTGTTCGGGTCCGCCAGAAAAACTGACAGGCTGACCGGAACAATCCACTCATGTGAAAGGGGCCCTAAGGCATAAAAGTGAAATAAGATACTAATTCCTACTTAGGCTGCTTTATAGAATACGATAGAATAGAATAGGATAGAAAAGAATAGAAAATATTCTATTCTTTTATTTTCTATTCCATTCTATAATTTTCTTTTCTATTTCATTGTATTCTATTTAGGCCCTTGATGTTGTCACATATGATGGAATGTGTAGGGCAGAGCCACGCACACACATTACCACGCATGTGCGATTGACTGTCGGCCATTTTACATCCCGGAAGAAATACGAGCCTTGGCGCTTTACATGCTTGTGATGCTTCTACTTATGTGAGTGTTATTCTTTTAATACTTTTAATCCCTTTTATAAAATACTATGTATCCATTATTATCTTTTATTTCATGCCTCCTGATACGGATTGATCTCTGTTGGGAACCTGGATCATTGAGGGCAATGTTGGCGGCTATTTACCCAATGCCCCATGGTGCCTTAGTACTTGGAGATAGGGTGGTGAACCAGTATTTGAAACATTGGCCTTGATGTTGTAAAAGAAGCAGAAGTTAACCGCTCTTGGTAAGGGGGTCACGCGAATTCTGGTCAGGGCAGCATGGAATCTGCGGGTGACACCGGCTCAATCCTGTTTTCAGCTACCTTCCCAGCATGTGGGATTCTTTATCCTGATATACCATCTTGGAATATTCTCAGCTTAGGAACTATTTATTTGCATACAATATAATTTCTCTATGTTGGAATTCACTTTTCCTGATTTATTTGTTCGCAATATTGTGTTATTTTAGTGTTGCACTATATATATTTTTTTTCCAATTGGTGTTTATTGAATTTTAGTAGAAAATTACAGAACAGAGCCTTTGGGCATACCCTGGCTCGATAGCATGAAATAAGCATCTGAACTGATAGTACAAAGCAACTTGTAAACAGTATAAACTTGAACTGCTCATTTTAATTAATAATTCAGCAATTGTTTAACCTGGGTGGTTTAGAAATGGACTGGAGTGAGTAGCACCATAGTTTCTGTGTTATTATATCGATTATGGGATATTGTATTTGATTTTATACCATTGACACCATGGTTCCCAAGCTTTATGAAACTTATTCTGGTTAGGTTTGTCAGCCGACATGAAGAGTTCATAAGTGTAGTGTGTCTGTACCATTGTGATAATGTCTGTTAGAGTGGGTGTGGAAGTTGTTTTCCAGTTTCTAAGTATGAGCAATCTGGTGGCTAGAAGTATATGTGTGACTACTATTCTGAATTTTGAAGGGGTCGCTTCAATGTTTAGATTTAAGGTAGCAAGTTGGGGGGTTAAGTGAGTAGTCCCATTTGTGATGGAGGTGATTAGATAGTCTACCTCGGTCCAAGTCTTTGTTAATTTCGGACAAGACCAAAGGATGTGCGATAGCGAGCCTATTTGTTCGCATTTTCTCCAGCATTTCGGTGAAGTGGTTGGGTATACTCTATTCAGTTTTTGCGGTGTTAGGTACCATCTTAAGGTTATTTTTTGGGTCGTTTCCCATAAGGCTGTGCATTGGGTGGCATTGTAGATGAATCTGAGGGCTGTAGCCCATTGGTGTTCAGTAGGGGATATGTTCCAAGTTTGCTCCCATTCCTTAAGGGGTGTGGATTTAAAGAGATATTTTTTTTCTTGGAGAGTAGTGTACACTAGGGAGATTCCTTTGTGCTTCAGGTCGTTATCAAAGAGGTAGTTCCATAGGTCTATGGGAAGGACCCCTTCTAGGTTAGTATGGGCTGCAAGGCATTGTTGTGCTCTCATAATTGTAAAGTAGTCTTTGGCCGTAACCTCTGATTCAGCTTGGATTTGCTGGAACGTCTTGTGTTGTATTAGGTTTCTAAGTTCTTTCGTGGTGTGTGCTCGTTTACCCAAACCCTCCGGAATGATTAAGTCTGGAGATAGGAATTTAAGGGAATTGATAGGAATAGGTATGGGCTTAGTTGGCGAAAATGTCCACTTAATTTTATGTAAAACCTGCCATGCCTTTACGGATGCTTGTATTGGTAGGGCTAAATGTTTTATGGGTGATTTTGTCACTGGAGTGCTTAGGAGCCAATCTCTGAGATTGGGACCTGGGGTTGTCTCATTTTCTATATCCCCCCATAAAGTGTTGGTGGATGGTTGTAACCATTCTTTCATTGGGGCCAGGATCGCGGCGAGGTAATAATCTTTTATGTCTATGTATCCGGCCCCTCCTGCTAAGCGATGTTTTATAAGTTTTGAATGGCTGCTGCGGGGTTTTTTCCCTTGCCATATATAGTGGTGAAGTATCGACTGAAGAGATTTAAGATATGATGTTGTCAAAGGGAGCGGAAGTGTACGAAATAGATAAATTATTTTGGGTAGTGTCATCATTTTGAAGGCAGCTAGGCGGCCTGACCATGAGAATTCATGTTTAGCGAGATTTGTCGTGTCCTGTGTGACCAGAGTTTTAAGAGGGAGGTAATTGTGTTTAAATAACTGACTTGTACATTTTGTTAGAGTGATTCCCAGATAGGTAATCCCCTTGTCTGCCCATGAGTAAGGGTACATATTACGTAAAAGGTTGCTTGTCACTCCATCCATTCCTAGATCTAGAATTGAGGATTTGGTTTCGTTTATTTTATAGTATGAAATATTACTAAAGTCCTGTAGAATTTGTTGTACCGAAGCCAAGGAATTGACTGGGTTGGTGATCATCAATATCACATCATCTGCGAAAAGGTTTATTTTGTGTTCAGTTTTACCGATTCGGATGCCTGAAATTTGGGTATTTGCTCTGATGTATTCCGCTAGGGGTTCCATGATCAAATTGAAAATAATAGGGGAGAACGGACACCCCTGTCTGGTACCATTGGAGATAGTGAACGGTTTGGATAACATTTCAGATGTGTACACCTGAGCTGATGGGACTGTATATAGGGCTAGAATAGCTGATAATATGTTGCCCTGAAGGCCAAATTTTGTAAGGGTTGCTTTCATGTACTCCCAATGGACCCTATCGAACGCCTTCTCTGCGTCTAAGGATAGCAGCAGAGAAGGCGTTCTTGAAGATTCTGAGTGGTGTATGGCGTTGATCAGTCTCCGGGTCGCATCGGAAGATTGTCTTCCTTTTATAAACCCCGACTGGTCTCGGTGGATGATGTGCGGCAACCATTTCATCAATCTATTAGCTATAATTTTAGCATATATTTTTGTGTCAATATTCAGCAGGGATATCGGTCTGTAGTTTTGTGGAAGGGATTGGTCCTTCCCTGGCTTCGGTAGCGTAATTACAATAGCTGACAGCATTTCATGGGGTAGAGAGGAGGAGGAGGCAGCATCATTACAGATTCGTGTGAGATGTGGAGCTAAGACTTTGGAGAATTGTTTGTAGTACTCTCCTGTCAGACCGTCTGGGCCTGGAGCACTATATATATTTTTTGATTATATTCTATTTCTTTCATTTCTATTTTGTTTTATTCTATTCTATTCTATCCTGTTCTCTTCTATTCTATTCCTTTATTTTCTATTCTATTCTGTTTTATTCAACTCTAGTCTTTTTGTCTGTTTTATTATTTTCTGTTCTATTCTATTCCCTTATTTACTATACTATTCTAGTTTTTGTATATTCTTTTCTATTCTATCCTATTCTCTTCTATTGTATTCCTTTAGTTTCCATTCCATTCGGTTTTATTCAACTCTTTTCAATTCTTTTCTATTCTATTTTATTATTTTCTGTTAGAGTCTATTCTATTCTCTTATTTACTATTCTATTCTATTTTTTATATTCTTTTCTATTCTGTTCTTTTTTATTATATGTTATCCTTTACTAGTCTATTCCTGTTTTTCATAGTCTATTCTAATTTGTTTTATTATTATCTATTTTATTCTATTCCCTTTTATTCTATAAAGCAGCCTAAGTAGCAATCATCATCTGATTTCACTTGTGTACTTTACTGTATTTATTGCAATATGTTTCCGTTTTGTTATCATTTATTTTGGATTCGATGAAATTCATTGCTATTGTGATTCGGTATTTCAGATAAATCCAAATGTCCGAATAACGAAAATGTTGTCCGAATTTCTATTAATAAGGACAAGAATAGCACATGTCTAAAACTAAATTCCAGCCGTGAATATGGTTTTTGTGCAAGAAATATTTTACTCATTGTAAAGTGCATTCAGAAACTGGGACGACTTCCCTATCATGTGACCTCTGTGATAGCCAATCCCAGTGATCACGTGATGGGGAAGTCCGTCTCACACTGATGTAAAGATGCACTTAACCACTTCCCGACTGCCCACTGTAAATATTCTGCGCCAGATCACATACCTAGTACGTGATCTGATACTTCTGGGTCTGGGGTGCACACGGGCGCAGCTGGTTGCCCGCTCCCAATGTGATCACACATAGTGGGAGCCCAGTGGCAGGTACAGCAGTACACAGGCATAAAGGCTATCTATCTATGTAAACAAGGCAGATTGTCGTTCTGTCAGTAGGGAAGGTATTGATCCTGTGTTCCTGCAAAGCAGGGACATGGATCAGTGCCTTCCCCTAGTAAAAGCCCCTCCCCCCACAGTGAGAAAGCACAAGCTAGGCACACATTTAACCCTTTGATCGCCCCTAATGTTAAAGCGGTTGTCTCCCCTAGAAAAAAAAAAAAAACATCTGCAAGGCAAAGACATAATGAGCTACCTCAGAACGAAGCTCTCGCAGGTCCGCCCGGTCCCCGAGGAGGGAGCTGCCATCTTCCCTTCGTGGATACTGCCGGGTACGCGGCTCCAGTGCTGTGAGTGGCCAGAGCATGCGCGGCAGCCCGTCATTACGGCAGACTTTCCGGCAGGGTCCGGGTCTATGCGCTGGGCCTTCGCTGGGACATCACTGCGCATGCGCCTGCTGACGTAAGCGGCGCTTGCAGTAAGAATATCTCCTAAACCATACAGGTTTAGGAGATATTCTTTTTACCTACAGGTAAGCCATATTATAGGCTTACCTGTAGGTAAAAATGTCATTTTATGGGATACAACCACTTTAACCCCTTCCCAGCCATTCATTAGTCATTAGTACAGTGACAGTGCATATTTTTTAGCACTGATCACTGTATTAGTGTCACTGGTCCACACTAAGTGTTAAAAGTGTCAGTTAGTGTCTGTTTTGTCCGCCGCAATATCGCAGTCCACAAATATCCCATAGTTTGTAGATGCGATAACTTTTGTGCAAACCAAGTAATATACGCTTATTAGGATTTTTTTTACCAAAACTATGTAGCAGAATACATATTGGCCTAAATTGATGAAATTAGATTTTTTTTCAATTTATTTATTATTGTTTTATAGCAGAAAGTAAAAAAAATTGGGGTTTTTTTTTCAAAATTTTCAGGGTTTTGTTTATGGCGCAAAAAATAAAGACCGCAGAGGTGATAAAATACCACCAAAAGAAATCTCTATTTGTGGGAAAAAAAGAAGTACTTTTTTTTGGGTACAACGTCACACGACCGTGCAATTTTCAGTGCAAAAAAATGGCCTGGTCATGAAGGGGAGTAAATCTTCCGGAGGTCAAGTGGTTAACCAGTTGTTGACACCAACTGTGGATTGACGGCGGCAACATGGCTCTCTTGCGCTAATTGCTGTCATCCAACGGCGGGTGCAGGAGCGAGTATTGTGGGAGCGCGGGCGCCGCCAGAGGCACTCTCACGCACTAACACGCTAGCTGGGGAGCCAATCAAAGGGTGGGGCAGACTCAATGTCTGCTGGCCTTCCGCGATCGCTCTCCGGCAGTGACAGAACGGGGATCCGTGACTGTAAACAAGCAGACCCCCGTTCTAACAATGGAGAGGAGAGAGATCGTATGTCCCCAGTATATGGGAGCAGCAATCTCCTCCCCCAGTCATCCTAGCCCCCACACAATTAGAACACACTGACAGGGAGCACATTTAACCCTTTGATCGCCCCCTAGTGTTAACACCTTCCCTGCCAGTGACATTTACACAGTAATCAGTGGCTATTTAAAGCTCTGATCGTTGTATAAATGTCATTGGTCCCAAAAAAGTGTCAAAAGTGTCTGATCTGTCCGCCGCAATATCACAGTCCCACTAAAAATCGCAGATCACCGCCATTACTAGTAAAAAATAAATAAATAAATAAAAACCCCATAAATCAATTCTCATGGTTTGTAGACGCTATAACTTTTGCGCAAACCAATCAATATACGCTTATTGCGATTTTGTTCCCAAATATATGGGAAAGAATACATATCGGCCTAAACTGATGAATACATTCTTTTTTTTATTTTCTATTTTTGGACATTTATTATAGCAAAAAGTAAAAAAAAACATTTTTTTTTAAAATTGTCGCTTTTTTTTTTTTTTATAGTGCAAAGAATAAAAAACGCAGAGGAGATCAAATGCCACCAAAAGAAAGCTCTATTTGTGAGAAAAAAAGAACATCAATTTTGTTTGGGTGCAACGCTGCACGACCGTGCAATTGTCAGCTAAAGCGACGCAGTGGCAAATCGCAAAAAGTGCTCTGGTCAAGAAGGGGGTAAATCATGAAGTGGTTAAAGGATAATGAATGAGAATCCTGATATTAATGCTGCAGGTCAGGATAGCAGTCCCTATGTAGAGGATTACCTGGATATTTCAGATTTAAGAATTTATTTAACGCTTTGGGCTAATTTGTTGTTCAACCCAAGCCCGACAATCACGATATTTGTAAAGAGTATTGTATATGACGAAATCCACTTCTACCTTTGCATAATTGAAAATATACAAAGAACACTGAGTTAATATTTGTCACTAATCCATTAGGCTCGGTTCACACAGGGGCGACTTGCGATCCGACTTAAGTTGCCTCAAGTCGCCCCAGGTCGCTTGACACAAGAAATCCCATTGAAGTGAATGGGAGCCGTCTTTATGTACGCTACTGAAGTCGCTCCGACTTCAAGGTGACTTCAGAAGATATTCCTGTACTACTTGGAGGCGACTTTCATCCGACTTGTGCCCATAGAATTCAATGGAAGTCGCCTCCAAGTCGGATCCCCCATCTAAACAGAAGCGACTTCACAGTGAAAAGAATAGAATGTATTTTAGGGCAACCCCCTCCCTCCCTTCTCTGGTTGGCCACAGCAAAGTCGCCTGGCATGAAGTCGTGTTGTAAGTTGCCTAAAGTCGCACTGAAGTTGCTTTCAAATCGCCTAGCAAAGTCGCTCCCACAAGTCGTGAACCGAGCCTTAAGCCTCGTACACACGGGACGACGATCGTATACAACAGGTCGTACGAACGACCGTTGTATGCAAAATCGATCGTTCATATGCGCGATTAGAACAGCCGACGTACGACGGTCGTACAACGGGAGTTGTATGAGCAGAATAGAAAACTTGTTAGTACCAACAAGCGGTCATACGACCGTTGTATCGTGTGTACAGAGAAGTTGGTCCAACTAGTTGTATTGTGCAAAACACGCCAGTCAGGAATGGCCGGATGCTAATTACATGCACCTGAACATTCTTTCTTTGGTCGTACGATCGTGTAGTGCAGTCAGTATGCTAGATACAAAAGCCAACATACGATTTGAGCCGTTCGGTCGTACGACCGTCGAACCGTGTGTACGAGGCTCTAGGGTGAAAATAGCATTGCATAATAAAAGAAAACCAATAATACTGGTGAATAATAATAACAATAATAATAACCAATAAATAATAACCGGTATAGTAAAAATATAAAGTTTCCTAGCAGCAACAGAGAGCATTTGCTGACTTGTGACAGCCCGAAGAAAGTCAACTGACCAAAGAGTTTCAGAAAATAATAAGTGCTGTAATGGGAGGTGAAAATTATCTAGAAATTACCGATACTTCCAGAGATGAAGCCAGGGCACGGAGTCACGGCTACAATCTGTTCAGAGTTCAGAGTGCCTGCAAAAGCTGCATCCAATCTACAAAAAACTCGTGCTAGAAAGAAAAAAATAATAATAGAGGAGACAATTTCACAATCAGAGGAACAGCATAATTCATTTTATTCCAGGCTCGAGCTGTTCAGAGAATAGATCATCAGACAGGAAGATCACCTTCTTAGTCTAGCCTATGCATCTTGTCTAACCTTACTCCAGTTATTAATGTCATTTATCAGAGGTCTATAGGTTCCTATTGTCTTTTAAGATATATGGTATCTTTTCAGGGTTTCAGCATGTCCTCTACGCTTCTGAGAAAAAAAAGAACACAAAATATTTTTTGACATGCAGAGGTAATTCTACTAGGGTTGAGCAAACACCTAGACGTTCGAACTTCGTGGAAACGTTTGGGTTCGGTACCGAACGTTATCCGAACTTTACCCCGGACCCCGAACCCCATTGAAGTCAATGGGGACCCAAACTTTTCGGCACAAAAATTACTGTAAAAAAGTCCTGGAAAGTACTAGAGGGCTGCAAAAGGAAGAAAAATGGGAGATGTTATTAGATCTGCAATCTGTCCCTCAAAGCAGTAGTGATCTCTACCTAGTCCAGTATGAGATCGTTCTGTAATGCAGGATGAGAGATCGTTCTGTAATCAGATCGTTCTGTAATGCAGGATGAGAGATCGTTCTGTAATCAGATCGTTCTGTAATGCAGGATGAGAGAACGTTCTGTAATCAGATCGTTCTGTAATGCAGGATGAGAGATCGTTCTGTAATCAGATCGTTCTGTAATGCAGGATGAGATGTTATAGATCTGCAATCTGTCCCTCAAAGCAGTAGTAGTAATCTCTACCTAGTTATTATCACTGCAATCTGTCCCTCACAGCAGTAGTAGTAATCTCTACCTAGTTATTAGATCTGCAATCTGCCCCTCACAGCAGTAGTAGTAATCTCTACCTAGTTATTAGATCTGCAATCTGCCCCTCACAGCAGTAGTAGTAATCTCTACCTAGTTATTAGATCTGCAATCTGTCCCTCAAAGCAGTAGTAGTAATATCTACCTAGTTATTAGATCTGCAATCTGTCCCTCAAAGCAGTAGTAGTAATCTCTACCTAGTTATTAGATCTGCAATCTGTCCCTCACAGCAGTAGTAGTAATCTCTACCTTCTAATGATGATGACGACACTCCCTGTCTAACGTC